>JADRCH010000063.1:7388415-7565728 GCA_019843965.1 Rhynchomys soricoides | reverse complement strand
CTTCTTCTTCTTCTTCTTCTTCTTCTTCTTCTTCTTCTTCTTCTTCTTCTTCTTCTTCTTCTTCTTTTCTTCTTCTTCCTCCTCCTTTTCCTCCTCCTCCTCCTTCCTCTTTTCTGGGTCACTTTGAGTCTTTATGGTTGAGTTTCATAAAAGACTAATAATAATCCACTTCATCTGTGTAGTGCTTTACAGCTTACGGAGCACTTTTACAAAAATTATCCCATGTGATCCTCCCACATAAACCTCTGTTAGGCACTAGTGTGGGAAGCGTCATGGGTGAGTGGAGAGAGCCTAGACCAGGAAGACAGATTGATAAGAGAAAGCTTCTGAGATGTCCTACATTTAATTACAAAGGGCCAGGGGATGTGAGAAAAGAGAACTGATACAGGACATTATTCATTAGCAATCTACAGCCCCAAAGAATAAGAGGCCATTTTCTGTTCTTGAATATACATTAAAAGCTTCATTCAAAGCTGCCCCGACTTCGTAGGTACCAGTGTATGCTCCTTGCAGCATTAACCCATCCAGAGGCCCTGGCTTCTTCTGTAGTTGCTCTCCCATCACAAAAGCCTTCATTGCTTCAGGGAAACCCACCCTTATTATCCGTAGGCAGTGTAGACTCAATGTACATAATATATACGGAGCAATGTTTTCGTTGTAAAGTACTCTGTCCTCTTAGATACAGTGTACTAGCACCCACCCCCGTTGGCAGTTGTAGGATTTGTCCCAGCACCTAGTCACTTGTTTTTCTCCCTAGCTTCTTCAAAGGCTCAATAAACCCCTTTATTTCAGAAAGTTCTTGCAAGGCCTTGGGCATTTTGATTTAAGAAGATACAGTCTGGTACCCATTTTTCAGATGAGCAAGCTGAGCCCCCACACAGGGGTTTGAATACATTACTAATGGTCAACAAACTCATTAGTGAGTCAACGAGTCTTTGCAGTTTTGTGAACTGTTGAAGACAGCACATTATATACATATGCATTTGCTTATATACATATACATTTGCAGATCAGAAGGCCAAAATCTCAAACCCAGTCATATTTTGATTCTCCCAAAGGTATAAGTAATAAGAACCCCTTCAACTATATTAAATTGTTACATAATTAATTCCTGTGGGAACGAAGAAATTACAGTTGTAATATTAGGAGCTAGGATTCCTAGACCAAGGGCAGTTTCCCTTTGGTTTTGTTTTATATGATTCTCAGAATTATATTTTTCTGATGATTTTTTTCTTATCAGAAAACAGTTCTAGCCCCACCCTTAGTCAAATGTTCATCATGCTGCACACGCATTATGCATCGTATTTTTAACTTTAAAGGTACTTTGAATATCTTACATTGTCCACGAGAGGAACATCAGCAAAGGCTGCATGAAGTTGCTTCCACTTCTAACGGATGGGGATCCGTGACACAAAGAGGATCCCCAGCTCTCAGCTATCCAGCGTGGGCTTTGATAGATACACTCAATCTGTCTCTAAAAGACAATCTCCCCAGTTGATATTTTCCCCTGACATGTTTTTGTGTATGTCTCTCAGAGCACCAGGGCCGTGGTTCTCAAACATTGCTATCTCTAGAATTACCTGAGATGCCCTAAAGTTACAGCTAACGTTTAAATTTAGATCCAAGAGTCCCACTTCTGGGATGCGCTCAGTAAATCTGAGGCGGGACCTGAGGCTTGTTTTTATAACTACACTTTCTCCCTCAAGTGATCTCTTGTGTTTGTTGGGAAGCTTGCGGCTGGAATAGAAGCTTCCTCTGTATCTGAAAAGGCCAGGAATAGCCCTTGTCCATCAGTTGTCATAATGTTTGTTAACTAAAGTCACCTGCGTGACAAGGGCTTACTCAGGTCATATATAGGAAAGCTCTTCCCACCTTGGACATTTGGGTTTTTTTTCCTAAGACAAATTCTGCTACTTGATTATTCTGGAAAATGTTTAAGATTCAGTGAAAGTAATGTCACCAAGTAAAGTTCTATGCCATGAAACAATGCTGATTTTGAACCTACAAGTGGGAGATTCACTGGCCAGCAGGCATTTGTGAGAAGAGAATATACCTAAGATTTTTGACATCCCCATCAGAAAAATTCTTGGCTAACTTCTGTGTCTTGTTTTCTAATTTTGTAGAGTCTATGAGAGATTAATTTTCTTATGTATAATTGTTAAGTGTAAGAGATGATGCAGAAGAAATAGGATTTTTGTATACCTATAAAAGAAAGGATTTGCACGAAGAAGCAAGATAAAATGTTTGCACATCATAGAATTGAGCTCTTAAGTTATGAAAATCCACTATGTGGTCACTGTTGATAAGACTGTTTTTTGAATATACTTTGATGGCTTGGATACTCCAAAGAGAATGTGCTTTGTGATTTTTTAAGTTTAATTATTTGTTATTTAATTATTATAATTATTTAATTAACTATCTTAATTATTTAATTTAAATTACTTAATTATTCAATTAGATAACTTAAATCATTAATAATTTAGGATGGCAAGGAATGCCACAGGGATGCCTTGGCATGTTGGAAGGACAAGGAGCATTGCTTTGTATGCAAGCAAGATTGACCAAGAGCTGAACCTGACAATGAAGTTTGTCCAATGCAAATGCATCACCTAATAGTCTTGGTTCTGTGTTGATTCTCTTGGGGAATCTTCCATCTGAAGCTAAGATTCTGATTTGTTATGATGGAAATAACAACAAACCTTTTCAACCCATCTCAGCTGGGGTTGACAGAAAGAATTCCCATATGCACATTTGTAAGGAGTTTATTTCCTCTGTTCTTCAGGAGACAGAGAACCTTCAGACACAAAGGGTTCTTGCATTCTCCTATTTCCTGTCTCCATGGAGCCTCTTCACACATGCAGCTCAAACACATTTTAGACATTATCTCATTAGTCTTCTGTAACCTTCAAGGACCAAAGCCTTATTACCATATTGTTCTTTTCAAGTAGAACTTTGCAAAAGAGTTCTCTTATGTGTACAACAGACATGCTTTGCCTATATGCATATACAGGGGCCATGTGTGTGTCCTGTGCCTACCAAAGTCAGAAGAGGACCTCAGATACCCCCTGGAACTTGAGTTACAGATGGTTGTGAGCCACCATGTGGGTTCTGGGAAGTGAACCAAGGTCTTCTGCAAGAGCAGTAAGTGCTCCTAACTATTGAGACAACTCTCTAGTCCAAGTTGAACTGTTTTTGTTTGTTGCTGCAAAAATTTAGGTAGATTTTTATCCAACCGGTTTGCCTAATCTGTACCAACCTGGACTGGAGGGAGTAAGGGGCTGCCAATTAGCTGAAACTCATTAAGTGGATTGAAGGTGGTTGTCTAGACTAAGCATCTTTAATTTTGTTTGGGTGCTCCAAAGCATGTGTGGTTTGGGGTGTTCTGCATGTCTGCCAGATACTAAGAACATGTGACCCACTGAGGCAGGGTGGTTTTGTTTTGTTTTGTTTTGTTTTTTGACATTTAGACACACATCTCTTCCCCAGAGGCCTACAAAATATGGCAAAATATGGTCTGTATGACAGAGTATAACATTTTTATGAAATTCTTGTGTGTGTGATGATACATGACTATAAGACTGAAAAAGAACAATTCGGATAATCCCAATTTTAAAAGACCCCTATCCTCAAGGCATTTGGCTGTAATCATTTAGGACTTGAAGTCAAAAGGAACTTTTACTGAGCATCTCCTTAAACTGCCCTTCAGTCTGCTGACTTTCTCCCTGCTCACTGTAGATGTCAGAGAGGGATAGCAGGAGAAAGAATCCTGGGTTAGCTACGTGAAGTATAAGGAAGGCAGTACTGTTTTTTAATGACCAAAGAGAAGACATATGAGTCTTAATCAGAGCATGTGATGTAATACCTTAATGATAATTCTGAAATTGATGGGTCAATGTGCAATGACACTCTTTAAAAAGAATCAGTAGCAGGATTGAGAGGTGAGGGAGACTGGAGCAGTGAACCAGAAAGGGCGGACTTTCGGACTGGCCAACTTGACCACCCTTTCTTTACTTCCATTGCCTCTGCCTTTGTTTGAGAAGAGAGAGATGCCAATCATTTTAATTCAGAAAGGGATACAACTTTTGTGCCCCCATCTGCTCTATTTATACACTTGGCTCTATCCCTTCATAAATATTTCCCCTATAATCATCTTGTTTTTTTAAAACATGAATTTAGCTAATGTTTATTGGGAGCTTACCATGTGCCAGGCACTGTTAGATGCCAGGGATGAAACATATAGCTCCCTGACGTGTTGGTACATAGAGTCTCTGGCTTTTGAACTGCAACAGTCTCCCATGCATTGCTTGATTTGATCCTCATAACTTTTTTTTTTTTAACCGAGTTTTCATTTTATGCATCATGAAAAATGAAGATTAGAGACTAAGCACTGAGATAACTGGTATATGACATTATGTCCTCTTTCTTTCTCATTCAATTTATATCCTGATTACAGCCCCCTCCTCCTCACCTCCCAGTCCCACCCCCACAAATCCTTTTTCATATTACCCCTTCCCCTTCTCCTTAAGGAAAGAGAACTTGCCCCTCTTGGGGCATCTAGTCCCAGCAAGACTAAGAACATCTTCTCCCACTGAGGCCCAACCATGCAGTCCAGTTAGGGGAAGGGGATCCAATGGCGGACAACACAGTCAGAGACAGCCTCCTCTCCAATTGTTAGGAGACCCACATGAAGACCAAGCTGTATGCCAACTACAAATGTGTAGGGAGCCTAAGTCCAGCCCAAATGCCCACTGAAAGGTGGTTCAGTCTCTGTGAGCCCCCATGGACCCAGGTTAGTTGACTCTGTGTGTCTTCGTGTGGTGTTCTTGACCCCTCTGGTTTGCTCACTTCTATCCCCAGTTCTACCACAAGACTCAGGAGCTCCACCTGATGTTTGGTGTGGGTCTCTACATCTGTTTCCATCCACTGCTGGGTGAAGACTCTCAGGACACAGTTATGCTAAGTTCCTGTCTACAGGCATAGCAGAGTATCATTAATAATATCAAGGGTTGGCTTTCTCCCATGGAATGAGTCTCAAGTTGGGGCAATCATTGGTTGGCCATTTCCTCAGTCTCTGCTCCATCTTTATTACTGTGTATCTTGTAGGCAAGATCCAACCTGGCCAGAGGAGGTAGCCACTTCAGTCTCCATATACCTGGCTGGGAGGAATCTCAGCTAGAGTCACCCTTATAGACTCCCAGAGCCTTCCCTGTCCCAGGTCTCCAGGTAGCCCCATGCTACCCACCAATTTCCATTTTCACTCCCACGCCTCCCCCACACCTCCTCTCTCTACACCTGATCCCCATCCCCATTCCCACCCAGTCATTCTCTCCATTTACCTTCAATGACTGTTTTCCCCCTCTGAGTGAGATTCATGAATCCTCCCTTGGGCCCTCCTTATTACTTATTACTTAGTTTCTTTGGGTCTGTGGTGATCCTGTACTTTATGGCTAATGTCCTTATTTGTAAGTGAGTACATACCATATGTGTGTTTCTGGGTCTGGGTTATCTCACTCAAGATGATATTTTCTAGTTCTATCCATTTGCCTGCAAAATTCATTGATGCCTTTGTTTTTAATAGCTAAACAGTATTCCATTGTGTAGATACACTACATTTTCTTTACTTTTTGGTTGAGCGGCACCTAGGTTGTTTCCAGTTTTTGGCTATTATGAATAAAGCTGCTATGAACATAGTTGAGCAAATGTCCTTTGGGGTATATACCCAGGAGTGGTTTAGCTGGGTCTTGGGGTAGAATTATCTCCAATTTTCTGAGAAACTGACAAACTAATTTCCAAAGTGGTTGTGCTTACCCCAGAATTGGAGGAGTGTTCCCCTTGCTCCACATCCTGGCCAGCATGTGCTATCACTTAAGTTTTTGATCTTAGCCATTCTTATTGATAGGTGTAAGATGAAATTTCAGAGTTCTTTTGATTTGTATTTCCATGATGACTAGAGATATCAAATATTTCTTTAAGTGCCTCTCAGTCATTCGAGATTCCTCTGTTGTGAATTCTCTGTTTAGCTCTTTACCCCAGTTTTAATTGGGTTATTTGGTTTACTGGTGTCTAATTTCTTGGGTTCTTTATATATTTTGGATACTAGTCCTCTGATGTAGTATTAGTGAAGATCTTTTCCCTATCTGTAGGCTGCCATTTTGTCCTATTGACAATGTCCTTTACCTTACAGAAGCTTTTCAGTTTCATGAGGTCCCATTTATTAATTGTTGTTCTTAGTGCCTGAGCTATGGGTGTTTTGTTCAGAAATTTGTCAGTGTGCCAATGTGTTCGAGGCAGTTCCCAACTTTTTCTCCTATTAGATTTAGTGTGTCCATTTTTATATTGAGGTCTTTGATTCACTTGGACTTGAGTTTTGTGTGGGGTGATAGATACGGGTCTATTTGCATTCTTGTACATGCAGACATCCTGTTAGACTAGCGCCATTTGTTGAAGATGCTTTCATTTTTCCATTGTATGTTTTTGGCTTCTTTGTCAAATGTGCATAGGTGTGTGGGTTTATGTCTGGATATTTGATTCTATTCCATGGATAAACTGTCTGTTTCTTCAATAATACCATGCAGTTTTTATTACCATTGCTCTGTAGTATAGCTTGAAATCAGGGATGGTGATTTCTCCAGGAGATTTTTTGTCATACAGAATTGTTTTAGCTATTCTGTTTTTGTTTGTTTGTTTTGTTTTTATTTTATGTTGTTGGGTTTTATGGTTTGATTTGTCTTTCCATATGAAGTTGAGAATTGCTGTTTCAAGTTCTGTAAAGAATTACATTGGAGTTTTGATGGGGAATTGCATTGAATCTGTAGATTGCTTTTGGTAGGATGGCCATTTTCACTGTTAATCCTACCCATCCATGAGCAGGTGGGATTGTCCCATCTTCTGAGGTCTTCCTCTATTTCTTTCTTCAGAGACTTGAAGTTCTTGTCATACAGATCTTTCACTTGCTTGGCTAGAGTTACATGATACTTTATATTATTTGTGTCTATTAAATGGGTGTTGTTTCCTTAATTTCTTTCTCACCCCGATTATCATTTGTGTAAAGGAGGGCTACTGATTTCTTTGAGTTAATTTTGTCTCCAGCCACTTTGCTGAAGTTATCTACCAGCTGTAGGAGTTCTCTAGTGGAGTTTTTTGCCTCACTTATGTATACTACCATATCATCTGTGAATAGCGATACTTTGACTTCTTCCTTTCCAATTTGTATCCCCTTGGTCTCCTTTAGTTGCCTTATTAATCTAGCTAGAACTTCGAGTACTATGTTGAGTAGATAAGGGGAGAGTGGGCAGCCTTGTCTTGTCCCTGATTTTAGTGGGATTGCTTTAAGTTTCTCTCCATTTAATTTGATGTTGGCTATTGGCTTGCTGTATATTGCTTTTATTATGTCTAGGTTATGTGCTGTTTATCCTTGATCTCTTCAAAGCTTAACATGAAGAGGTGTTGGATTTTTGTCAAAGGCTTTTTCAGCATCCAATAAGATGATCATGTGATGTTTTTCTTTCAGTTTGTTTATATGGTGGATTATGTTGATGGATTTGTGTATGTATATAACTGTCCCTGAACCCCTGGGATGAAGCCTACTTGATCATGGTGGATGCTATTTTTGATGTGTTTTTGGATTCGGGATGCAAAAATTTTATTGAGCATTTTTGAATCAATGTTCATAAGAGAACATTGAAATTCTTTTTTTTCAAGTCTTGTGTGTGTGTGTGTGTGTGTGTGTGTGTGTGTGTGTTTCCCTTATTTTGCTTTTGCTGGTATGAAATTACTCATTTCCTGTGTTTTCTTGGGTGTAGCTAACCTCTTTGGGTTGGATTTTTCCTTCTAGTATTTTTGTAGGGCTGGATTTGTACATAGATATTGTTTAAATTTGGTTTTGTCTTAGAATATCTTATTTAATCTATCTATGGTGATGGAGAGTTTTGCTGGGTATAGTAGTCTATGTTGGCATCTATGGTTTCTTAGAGGCTGCAAAACATCTGTCCAGACTCTTCTAGCTTTTAAAGTCTTTTTTGAGAAGTCAGATGTAATTATGATAGTTCTGCCTTCATATGTTACTTGGCCCTTTTCCCTTGCAGCTTTTAGTATTCTTTCTTTGTTCTGTAGATTTAGTGTTTTGATTATTATGTGGTAAGAGGATTTTTTTGGGCCCAATCTAATTGGAGTTTTGTAATATTCTTGTATGTTCATAGGCATCTCTTTCTTTAGGTTAGGGAAATTTTCTGCTATGATTTTGCCGAAAGTATTTTCTGGTCCTTGGAGCTGGGATTCTTCTTCACCTTCTCCTATTCCTATTATTCTTAGGTTAGATCTTTTCATAGTATCCTAAATTTCCTGGATATTTTGTGTCAGGAATTTTTTAGATTTAACATTTTCTTTGATGTCTCAGTTTCTTCAATCATATCTTCTACACCTGAGATCCTCTCTTCCATCTCCTGTATTCTGTTGGTGATGCTTGCATCTGTTGTTCCTGTTCTCTCCCCTAGGTTTTCTATCTTCAGGATTCCCTCAGTTTGTGTTTTCTTTATTGCTTCTATTTCTATTTTCAGGTCTTGAACAGTTTAATTCATTTATTTCCTTCACCTGTTTAGTTGTATTTTCCTGTATTTCTTCAAGGGATTTATTCATTTCCCCTTTGAAGGCCTCTATCCCATTTATAAGATTGGATTTAAGATCATTTTATTGTACTTCAGTTGTGTTAGGATATCCAGGGCTTGCTGTAGTAAGATAACTGTGACCCGAAGGTACCATATTGTGCTGGCTTTTGTTGATTGTGTTCTTATACTGGCCTTTAGCCATCTAGTGGTCCCTGGATGTTCCTTGGGAGGCAGCTATCAGGAAGGCAGGCCTAACCTGGATGTTCCTGGTGCATCAGACCTCCACTGGGCAGCCTTGGGCTGGATAATGGAACTCAGGGGGCAGTGCATGTCTCAGTGCAGCTAGGTGTACCTCAGGGGACACTGGAAGGCAGGGGAATGGGGTAGAGGGTCAGGGGCGAAGGTCTAACCTGGATGTTCCTGGTGTAGCAGGCCTGGTGAAGGTGGGCAGAGCGGTGGCTGGACAATTGAGCTGAGTTGTGGTTGGGGAACAGCATACAGCTGAGGGCAGCTGGGCATGACCTATGGGACTCTGTGGGCAGGGGGATGTAGTGGGGGGAAAGATCTAACCTAGATGTTCCTGGTGAAAGGAGGGCAGAGAGGTGGCTAGACAGTGGAGCTCTGGGGGACAGCATAAAGTTCCCATGCCCACTTTCTAAATTAGTTTTCTAAATAGCACTATGTTATTTGTATTTTATTGAGTAATCTCTCCCTTTTTGGGTCAGATTTTATTGAACATCATGAATAAAGATTTTTTGTTTTTCTTGATTAGTTTTTGTAACCGATTGAGCTTTCTAGCCCAAGCTGACTTGATATTTCAGGAAGTCCTCCTGCCTCCACCTTTCTAGCTGAGATTTTAAGTCGGAGACACCATGCTCTTTCATAAATAAATTTAATCCAACAAATTAATGATCCTATGGTATTTAGTATGCCAAATAATTCTAGGTCTTAAAACAGAATAGATTATCTTTGTAATGAGTATTTATTAGAATATTATATGTATTTTTGTGGCACCCTTCCCATAACAGTGCCAACCTGAGATCAGGATTACAGAGATCGGGAGTACGGAGAGCAGGAGTGCTGAGATCCAGAGTACGGAGATGCCGTGTACAGAGACCGGGAGGACGGAGATTCAGAATACAAAGTGCAGGAGGACGGAGATCCAGAATGCAGAACGCAGGACAGAGATCCAGAGTACAGAGTGCAGGAGGACAGAGATCCGGAATACAGAGTGCAGGAGGACAGAGATCCAGAATACAGAGTGCAGGAGCACGGAGATCCAGAATGCAGAGAATGGGAACACAGAGATCCAGAATACAGAGAATGGGAACACGGAGATTCAGAGTACAGAGAGCAGGAGTGCGGAGAACCAGGGCACAGAGATCTGGAGTAGGGAGATCGAGAGTAGGGAAATCTAAAGCACAGAGAGCAAGAATACCGAGATCCAGAATACAGAGAACCGGAGTAGGGAGATCCAGAGCACAGACAGCAGGAGTACTGAGAACCAGAATACAGAGAGCAGTAGTAGTGAGATCCAGAACACAGAGAATGGGAGCATCTAGATCCAGAGCACAGACAGCAGGAGTGCAGAGAACCAGAGAACTGAGAGCTGGAGTACAGGGAGTGGGAGTCCAGAGAGCAGGAGTCCAGAGGGTGAGAATATTGAGATCCGGAGTCCAGCCAGGAGTCCAGAGAGCAAGAATATCAAGATCCGGAGTACAGAGAGCAATAGTATCGAGATCCAGAGTACAGAGAGCAGGAGCACCGAGATCCAGACAACGGAGAGGAGTACGGAGATGGGGAGTACGGAGATGGGGAGTATGGAGATCAGGTGTACGGAGATCGGGAGTCCGGAGATCGGGAGTCCGGAGATCAGGAGTACGGAGATCAGGAGTATGAAGATCCCGAGTACAGATACTCGGAGTACAGAGGTCAGGAGTACAAAGAGCAGGAATACTGAGATCAGATCCAGTGCACGAGAGATTGGACGAACAGAGATTGGGAGTCCACGTTGTTCAGCTAAGGGAAGATGTTGATAAACTTCATTCCCAGTAAATCTGAATAAATAATAAATGAAGGTCATTATCAAAGCGAAGGGCACAGAACAAAGCCTAATATTCTTTGTTCAGGTTACACCAGGAGATTTAATTCACACCCCAGGCTTCAACTAAACTGGGTTTTAGGTACATACTGTTTTCCGTACCTGTGTTTCTAAATCTGAGTCGAGCAGACAGAGAAACAGAGAATCATAGAGGATATATATCAGGGAGAGCTACAGTGAGTGGCTTGGAGGGCAAAGCAGGAATGTTACAAATCTGTTACGTAGGCCCTGGGTACACCTGTTCCACTGCCACACGGTGGCTTTCACTTTCTTCTTCCTTTTAAATCAAGTCTGACTCATTTACACATCGATAGCATTTGCTTTGGAAATAAAACGCCTTGGTGAGCATAACAGGCTAATATTGTGAGAATACGACCATGTGGTTTGACTTTGACTTTTCAACTCAGAAGCAACTGAAAAATGTTGAGGTTTTGTCTGTCCGTCTGTCTGTTCTGTTCTTGTTTATTTCCTGTCATGAAAGATTTTCTCCAGATTGCAGTTGTAGACCTTTCAGCACAACAGGCACACAACAGCCATCCAATGGATTCTGAAAGATTTTTTTCCGTGGGTGAATAAGTGGGTATCATCCCAGGGGGCTGGAAAGGATAGTTGAAGGATCATAGATCCAGGGGTGCACATGCAAGTAACTAAGGGGGAACACGAGCTTAACAAAGGGTTCTCCATTACTCACAGCCTCAGATTTTCCTTGATGCTGGCCATCGCCATTCACATTACTTCCTGTTCCTTCCCACTTGTTGGGAGGGGACAGAAGAATTCAGCATGGCTCCTATACAGCATTAGAGACCTTGGTGTCTGAGTGTGAAGGAACAGAAAGCTAGGTTTTCGGGAGTCCTAGAATATATGCTGTAGGTATTGCATAATTTACTTTAGGATGCTGGAACTCCAGAGAACTTAGCATGAACATTGTTGTCACTGTTCTTGGCACCCAATGCATCTTGTAATGCCACCGCCTGGAAGGCTGAGAGCAGAAGGGGCCTCTAGTTTAAGGCCAGCCTGGACTACATAAGGAGTTCCTGTATCTTAAAGAAAAACAAACCAAAGTTAAAACAAACAAACAAACAAATAAAAAACAATAATAACTCTTGCTTCACATCTAAGTGAGTGGACGTCTACACATGTAAGTTAAAAATCAACATTTACTGTAGACATGAAAAAGTTATTATTTCACTGAAAAGTAATCTGCTACTGTAAAGAAAAGCAGAATCACACTGAAACCATATGTGTCGTCTCCCCTATGGTGACTAAGCGGTGACATTTCAGAATTCCTTAGGGGCATAGACAATTTGCTATTGACGGCAGATCCGGCTGCACTCTACTCTCCTCAGAGAGCCATTCTATTTAGGAATCAGCTTTTTCCCACAGCTAGCTGGCATCAGTGTGGTAACCACCAAACGGAATCAGCATCGTGAGGGCATGCTGTGGCTCACCCACGAAACAGAATCCAGGTAGTGGGTGGGAAGTTGAGTTAGATAGAGCCAGCATTTCCGGTCTTTTCGACCTGGTCCAGTTAGCTCCCTAGGACAAGGTAATCCTTGTCACAGATTCTGGATTAATAGGCCGTGAGCGAGGAAGAAAATAAAGTGCTTGCTTAGCTTCTGGGCATGAAATCAGTCTAAGCTGGCTTCAGTACCAGCCTCTTTTAGGTTCTATGTAACTGTTTTGGGATTGTATATAGATCCACCTTAGTCTCTTTAACTCTGTGGAACCAAGAAGCCAATCTCTCAGTCTGTGTGACTAGATCTTCTCTACAAGCTTCTATATCTCTGGTGCCCATCATCTTTCTATCTGGTACTTGGCCTGTTGTCAATGCCTGATTCCTAACACATCTCTCTAAGAGTGGGTTTCCACATGTTGAAGTTGTGGCACCTTCATCCTGCCTCCTAGTGACTTATTGCATATTTACCCTCCTGTGTGAAACAACCAGGAAAAGAAAAAAGACAAACTGCGCAAAATAACCCTACTGAGGACCTTAGATGCCAGGTGGCAGGTGCCAGGGATACCTGAGAGATGGAGACAAAGGGAGTGGCCCTATGCTGGCCACAGTATACTTATTGCCTTGAAACAAGTTTTAGATTGTGGTGCAGTGAGGTGGGACCTAGATAGAAGGAAGCAGACTCCCTGAGTTGGCAGTTGGAATTGAGAGTCTGGAGGGTGGAGGAAACTAGTGTTCCCAATAACGCTAGAGACTGGAGTTGCATCTGTAGGATGCAGCTGCAAGAGTCTTTTTATTTACAGCGAGAGATGTGGCATCCCTGGTCTATGTTATGCCACAAGGACAGGGATCTGTAGATGTACAAAAGCAAGAAAGCTGCTTAAAATGGGAAAAACATGAGTAGGCGTCAGAGCACATACCTGGCATTCATAAGACTCTGGATTTGATTTCTAGCACCACAAAGGGAAAAACTGGAAAAATAATCACTTAAAAAAGATTAGAAGGAGCAGTGCTAGCCTCTGCACTAGGGGAAGATTCAAAGAGTGGTTGCTTCAGCAATGAGAATAATCAGCTCCAGGTAGAATATTCTATTGATCTTGACTAATAAACAAGTTTTAAAATGATCAAACTATTTTCAAAGAACTTAATTGTGCTCTGGAACAAAGCTAAAATACATTAAATATATAGGATAATATTCAGTCCTCACTAAGGTAACATTGTCACTGTCTAATACACAAATAAAAAGATGAAGAAAATCTGACTCATGGTGAAGATTCATCAACCAAAACCAAATCAGAACCAATACAAATATTAGAGTGTCAAAACATTAAGTTATTCTAACTGGACTTTTTCTGTGAGTTTAGACTGAGCAATTGTTTTTTTTTTATTTTAAAATTTATTTTATTGTGACAGGGTATTGCTCCTTAGTCCTAGATGCCCTGGAAATTGCCATGTAGACCAGGCTGACCTTGAACTCACAAATTCTCTTGCCTGTCCTCTGAATTCTGGGATTCAAGGCTTGTGCTTTATACAAATGTATTTCTTAAAGGCACAAATAAGTCTTCTAGATCTGAAAACCTGCATGTCTTCGATGAAAAATATAATATACAAGATCAATATAGCAAGTTTAATGTTAAGAAGAAAATAATGAATTTGGTGGCAAAAACTTCATAAAAAGCACATATTTGCAAATGGTGAAAAATTAAATGTAGGTAGATACAGGTCTGTGTAGATGGCTCAGTCAGCACAATTCTGCTGTGCAAGCATGAAGACACGAATTGAGATCTCTAGAACCCACACAGGACAGATAGAGTACTCCTACTGCTGCAATGGTAAGACAGGAGGCAGAGACAGGAGAGACCAGGGAAGCCCTCAGGCCAGCTAACCTGATCTACGTAGAAATGAGTAGCTAACCTGATCTACATAGAAATGAGTAGCTAGAGACCTGTCTTAAGGTGGAAGGTGAAGTCTGACCACCACACACATGCTATGGCACACAAGTCCCCACATATCATACACAAAGATAAAGATACAAAAATAAGATTAGGCAGATAGAAATGATAACTCACCAGTAATCACATTTAAATGCAAAAACAGATTAAATGTTCCACGCAGGAGGCAAATATTTGCAAAATAGATTTTTTTCTTTTAAAAAATGGCCCAACTATATGTGTCTCCAAGGCCACTTTAAAATATTTATTTCTAAAAAAGAAGGTCTTACTATGTATTTCAGGCTTGCCTCCTATCTCTGAGACTCTCAAGGGCTAGCATGATAGGTGTGTACCACCCTGCCCTACTAAGAACATGTTTTAAATTTAAAGGCACAAATGTATTGCAAGCGAGATTATAAGAAACTTAGGCATCACTCAAATAATAACCAAAAAAGAGATGAAATACTAAAATACCAGATAATAATTTTAATATACTTTTTATTGCTCCATTAAGAATTTAATATATGCACACAATGTATTTTGAGGATACTTAATCCATTCAATCTTTTTGGATTCACTCCTCTTCCCAACTTCATGTCCTCTTAAAAAAATTATACCTCATTTAATCCAAGTTCTGTTGCCCATTTAAGCACAGTATGGGGCCATCCATTGGAACATGATTAATTCACCGGGGGCCAACCATACACCTAAAGAAAACTGATCCCCTCCTTAGCTCCTCAGCCAGGGTAGAAGCTGGTGAGACAGATCTACACTCCATGCTTGATGTTGATGCCTTGATCTTGACACTAGAGAAAAACAGTAACAACAATAACAACATATGACATTCAAATATATAACAATTCAAACATATAACAATTACTAGCATATCTGAACTTAACAACTGAGTATCAAAATACATAAATTAAAAGCTAACAAAACTCAAGGGAGAAACAGACAATTCAAAAACAGTAGGCCTCAATGTCCTACCCTAAGTAATGGATAAAGTAACTGGGGAGAAGATCAGCTAGGAGACAGAAGACATGAACAACATATAGATCATACAGGTGTACTGATACCTATAGAACAGTCCACCCCACAGCAGAGGAATACCACTTTCTTGAGCACACATGGAATATCCTCTAGCCTAGATCAATGTTAGGCCATAAAATAAGGCTCACTAAACTGAAAAGTCTTCATACCAACAAAGTACACCTTTAGCCACAATGGACTTATTAAAAACCAAGAGCTGGTGGTGTAGCTCAGCGGCATGAGGCAGGGCAAATACAGCAACACAAGGAGCTAGGGACCTAGCTCAGTTGGTAGAGTGCTTGTCTAGCATGCATGAAATCCCAGGTTCAGTCCTCACCATCGTCAGTGTCGGGGAACACACCTATGATCCCAGCACTTGGGAGTTAGATACAAGAGGATCAGAAGTTCAAGGGCATCCTTGGCTAGCTGGCAAGCTTAAGCCTTTTTGGGATATATGAGTTTATGTTTTAATAAAATAAAACAAAACCAACAAGGGCATGTGGGTATTGCACAAATACATGAAAAATACATAGCAGGCTTCTACTGTTCATGACTCTCAGAAGTATCTTCTTATGGGGAGGGGTAAGAGAAAGAAAGATGTAGAGAGAAAGCGAGAACAGAGCTCCTTCACGATAGGAAGGGTTCCAAGAAGTAGAGTACCAGAAAACTGCCAGTCTGGGAACCTTTCAGAGATTTGTGCTGGAAGCTGGGATGTGGGGGGACTAGACTTGTCAAGCCAGTTAGCCTATCCAGTGCCCAGGTGGCTCCTTTCAGTCTCAGTCACTGAATCAGTGCCCAGCCTGTAGGCCCACATTTCGGAGATAAAGAAACAGAGAGTTCTCTTCTATTCTGGCATCCCTAGCCTCCAGCAAGGACTTCTCAGAACTACTGCTTTGGGGCCCTGATCTACTTGGCTAACTACTAACTCTTTTTGCGAAGAAGTAACCCTAAAATTATCTAGGAACAAGACCAGAGATCAGAATCGCGGGTAACAAGTTACTAAATAAACAATGGGCCAGGTTAGACATGGTGGCATATACCTATTATCCTAGCAGTCTGCAGCTGACACAGAATGATGGCCATAAATTAGAGGCCAGCCTGGGCTACACTATGAGAGCCTGCTAAAACAAACAAACAAACAAACAAACAAAACAATATAAAAATGGGCCAAAGAACAAATGACAAAGAAGACTACAAAATATTTTGAAATAAAGGACAATAAAAGTTCAAAATTCTAGAACCTGTGACATTCAGCCTTCATGGCTGCACGGGGGAAAGTGATCATTATAAATTCCAGCATTTAAAAGAGAAGGAAAAGTTTCTAAAGTTACTATCCTCGTTTTTTTTTTTTAACTACAAGAAGCTTCAGGAGAAGAGCAAAGTAAGCACACAGCAAGAAGAAATTCATAAATAGAAAGTAGGAAACTGGGTGAAAAAATGATAATAAAATGGTTTTTGAGAAGATCAACCAAATTGATAAACATTTAGTTAGACTGGCCTGGAATGAAGAATTAATTAACTAAAACCAGAAACTAAAGAGAGAATATTGCTACCAGCCACAGGGAAAAAGAAGATATTATAAATGAATACTGTGGAAAACTGTGTGTCATAAAACTAGACAGATTAATGAAACTGGATAACTAGGACACTTGATAAACTAATGCACTAAACAATTTGAAAGATCTGACTAAATTTGTAACAAAGATACAATTAGCAATTTTAAAATCATCCAGTGAATAGTCCAGACCTGAAAGCTTCACTAATAGATTCTACCAAGGAGTCCATTACAGAAAACTACAAGCAATAAAGATGTAGAGAACAAGAGACTGTGGTATCTAGCTACATCTACAACACAATTCCTGCCCCCAAGGCTCAAGGATCATTGAAAAAGAGGTGGAAAGATTGTAAGAGTCAGAGAAACAAGAAGTTTGCTGTGAAATTTTCTCTAGAAATGTCAGAGAGACTACACCCACAGAGTCTCAGCAACATGACTGTGTAAACAAGACCTGAACAACCAAGACACCAATGGACATGCTAACAAACAAGGAAGAGGAAAAGTTCTCTGGGCTTCAACTGTAGGCAAAGAACTTTAGGCAACCAGGGAATGCTGAGAGTGGGGATAATGGTCTTCTCTCCAATTAGTATCTAATACCAAAGGATCAGTCCTGAGATCATGTACACACAAGGAACATTTTATGGATTGAGCTGGTTATATCTGTGTATTTAAGAACACATGTGCACACACTGCCACCACCACCATCACCAGCAGCAACAGCAACTAAAGAAAAAGAGGCCATGAATTTGAGAGAAAGCATGGGAGTGGTTATAGGGAGAAAGGAAATGATATAATTATAATAAAAAACAATTATAAAAAATTAATTATATTCAGTTGTTAAAGGATCATTTTAGACTTACTATTGTTAAGCTATTCAAAGCACCAAGAGGGATCTATGGTGTAATGCTATCTCTTTTCAAATTTTAATGGGGACTTTTGAAAAAATAGAAAATCTCTTCTGAAAATTCTTGTGGGATTTCAGGAGTCTCCAATTAATCCAAATGTTCTTGGAAAATAACAAAGCTGACATACTCAACAGTTCTGATTTTAAAACATACTATATAACTCTACAGTAATCAAAACAATCTTATACATAGACACACAGACCAATGGAACAGGATAGAGAGTATCATGAACAAGTCTTATAACATTAATGCTAAGATATTTGAGCAAGAAAGGGCATTCTGTAACAAATGGGGCTGGAATGTGATATTTCCATGTGAAAGAATGAAGTTTGAACCTTATTTGTCATAAATAGAAGGATGATTCAGAATGGATCAAAGGCCTAAATATAAGATCTGGAGCTATATAATTCTTAACAGGAGACAGGGAAATTCTTCATGATATTGAGTTTAGCAATAACTTTCTGATTTTAACACCAAAGCCACAGGCAACAAAAGAGAAAACAGGCAGACTTGACTTTGTGAAGCATTTAAAATATTGGGCATCAAAGAGCCCTAGCAAGAGTAAAATAATCCATGGAATGAAGAAAATATTTGATAGTCTGACATGATGTTAACATAAAGCTTATCTAGAGGACTCATAGAGTGAGTTCAACTAATGAAAAACCTTGATTTTATCATGGGCAAAAAAGAAACAGGATTTCTCTGAACAAACTAATCAGAATATGGATTAGCAGTTGGCCCAAGAGAGGGAGGGGGATAGAACAGTCACTGTCTTTGGAATAGACAGAACAGTGGTCCCAAATATGTCTACATGATTTAGAGTTTTATTGCTGTGAAAGACACCATGACCAAGACAACTCTTATAAAAGAAAACATTTAATTGGGGGCTGGCTTACTATTTCAGAGGTTCATCCATTATCATCAAGGTGGGAAATATGTTAGCCTGTAGGCAGACATGGTGCTGAAGAATGAGCTGAGAGTTCTGCATCTTGATATGAAGGCAGCCAGGAGACTGGAACTTCACACTAGGTAGAGCTTGAGCATAGAGACTTCAAAGCCCACCTCCACAGTGACACTCTTAACTCCAATAAGGCCACTCCTGCTAATAGTGCCACTCCCCATGGGCCAAGCATTCAAACACATGAGTCTATGGAGGTCAAACCTAATCCTTAGATCCTGTGAATGTGTTAACTTATACTATAGAAGAGACTTTGCATAGTAATTAAATAGGGTAGAAGGAATTTGTACTTGAGTATCTAATCACATTAATCCTTAAAAATAAAAAACCTCTCCCAGCTTTAAGCTAGATACTCCAAATAAAATGCAGAGATCAGATTATATCAAAATTTGACCAAACTATATGCTCATTTCAAGAAACAATTGAAATGTAAATATACAAGTAGACCTAAAAGCAAAATAAAAATGGAATCAGATATCTATACAAACACTACTCAGAAGAAAGATGGAGTGACTAAATAATATAAAAGTTATAAAAGTTGGTTTTATTTCCTTAGAGGAAGGGATGAAATGAGAGCTGTACATAAGCTTTACCAATACACGGCTTGGGCTGAGCCCAGAATGTTCCTATCTAACTATCCCTAGGCCTAGGCTTGGACACTTCTAGCCTTCATACAATCTAATCTTCTACAATCCAGGACCTTGAAGGCTTCAACTTCCAGCCTCCATCTGCTAACCTAGGCCTAGAATATTTCAGCCTCCAAGACTTACTACTGAATAAACTCAGTCTCTCTAGTTCTTTCTGAACTCTGACTGGTTGGTTCAATTCAGCTGTTCTGGCTCAAACTATTCTCCAAGCTGACTGATTCAAACTGGCTTCTCTTAGTTTCTGACTGAATTGCTCTGCTTGGAAAAACTACACTGAACAAACTGAATGGTGTTAGTAGATTTTTAATAAGTGGTACAGTTTTCCTCTTACCCAGGTAGCTCCTAAATAATTGAGACTGAACTACGTTATTTATTGAACACGCTTTAAGGGCTCAATAACTGAGCAGTATTACTCTATTTTAATCTTCTATGCTAATCTGGCTACCTCCCAGACAAAATCCCCAAGATAGGTGCATTTTATGGCTTTTTCTGCTCAAGCTGTTTTTCATGGTGTCTCCTGGACTCTCACCTGTGGCTAATCCCCACTTCCTCTCTCTCTCATCCCCTTCTCTGGCTGGCAGGAAGTTCATTCTTATTCTCTCCCCTGCTCAGTCATTGGCGGTTAAACTCTCTTTATTGACACATCAGAGAACAGTTGGGGAGCTGGTATTTATACAAGATTGAGAGAGGAGAATCTCTGAATAAGGGTTGCTTTCAGATATAGGGGAGACAGAAATCAGTATTTGAATCTTCACACAGTGCATAATAGCATTATGCCTACATCAGGAAACTGCATGAACTCAACTGCATTCACCTGAACTGCACCAAACTCAACTCCCTTTGCCTCTCTCCCTGACCTGCTCTTAAGTGGCCTCTTTTTCCTGTCTGTTTTCATGAGAGTTAGATCTATCCTATTTCTGACTCATTCTGTCAAATTTTTCTCTGATTTGTCACTTTGTATGTCCCTCAGTTAGACATCGTTGTTTGGGATTAAAGGAGTATACAGACCTAGATCTTTTGATGTGATTCCTTGCCAGAGTAACCATATTGCTGGATTAATATTCCTCTACAAAAGTAGATTTCAGAGCAAAGAATAGCACCAGGAATTATGAGTGTCATTTCACAATGATAAGTGGATTAATAAGAACAGTTCAACCACTTATGCATCTCAAAATGTAACTTCAAGATACATGAAACTAAACTGAAACTATAGTTTTCAACATTCTTTTCTCAGTGACTCAAGACGATAAAAAGACAATCAATAAAAACATAAATGGGACTGGGGGGATAGCTCAGTGGGTAAACCACTTACTGTCAAGCAGGAGAACCAGAGGCTTGGATCCCTATGCAGGTGCAACAGGGTGCATCTGTATTTCCAGCTTAGAAGCAAGAGTAGAGAGGAGTGAGGGAAGAGAGTAAAGACAGACTGATGCCCTGAACTCTGGGTTCAGTAAAAGATCCTGTCTCAAAATATAAGACAAAGACACTTGATATTGGCTTCTGGCCTTCACATTCATCTCTCTCTCTCTCTCTCTCTCTCTCTCTCTCTCTCTCTCTCTCACTTATATACACTCATGTGTACACACACACTTACATGCACACACACAAATAAAGGACTTGAAAATTCCTATTAATAGAGTTCCTTAAATGACAATTACAGGACCATTTGTTCAGCAGCTATGGAATATACATTTTTGAAGTATATATTGTGGAAGGGTCAAGGACACCACAGGAAGACCTACAGAGTCAACTAACCTGGGCCTATGGGGGTTCACAGAGACTGAACCACTAACAAAAGAGAATGGAAGGGCTGGGCCTAAGCCCCCACACATCTGTAGCAGTTGTGCAGCTCTGTCTTCATGTGGGCCCACTAACAATTGGAGCAGGCGCTGCCTCTGACTCTATTGCCTGCCATTGGATCCTTTTCCCTAGCTGGACTGCCTAGGTGGGCTTCAGTTGGAGAGGGTGTGCTTAGTCCTGCTGGGGCTAGCTGTCCCAGGGTGGGGTGGTACCCAGGGGGTCTTCCTCTTCCCTGAGGAGAAGGGTGTGGGTAATGGGAGAGGGATTGGTAAGGGCAGGCCTGGGAGGAGGGAGGGCTGCAACTGGGACGGAATATGAATAAAATAATCAATTATGAGAAAGTGTACACATTGTGGACAAGTCCCATTTTAAATATTCTTAAAATATTCTTAACACACTTAAAATATTAAAAAAAATCAATTATGAGAAAGCGTACATATTGTGGACAAGTCCCATTTTAAATATTCTTAAAATATTCTTAACACACTTAAAATACTTACATCATACAAAGTATACTCGTTAACCACAATAGTTAATTAGAAATAAATATCAGAAAAATTTCTAGAAAATCCATTAGTATTTGGAAATTAAATAATATATTTTTAACTACCATGAGACAAAGCAAAAAACAAAAAAGCAAAAAACAAAAAAACAAACCCAAAAGAAATTTAGAACATCTTTTTTTTTTTTTTTTGAATAAAAGTAGAAATATAACAAAGCAAAACTTGTGGGATACTAATAATAGCAGCACCTAAATAGAAATTAGAGTGTTTTATCCCGAATTAGAAAAGAAATCTCAGGCCAACAACTGCTTTTCACCTTAAGAAATCAGAAGAGTAAATGAAAACCCAAACATATAGAAGAAAGGAAATCATAACAGAACAGAACAGGTATCAATGAACTAGAAAAGAAAAATAACAGGCAAAAGTTGAAGACACTTGTTCTTTAATAGCAGAAGGTTCGTTCAATAAGAAGGTAAAGCAAATGTACAAACTTCTTGAAACTGATTAAAAAAATGTTGTCGAATACAAATTCCCATTCTAACGAAAACATTTACATTGCTACAAGATACGCTGTATCAATGATAGAGCATGGTATGGATAGCCCCAATAAACTTAGCATCCAGATGAAATGGACAGATTCATTTCAGAAGACACAAGTGCCAAGAGCTTAATCAAGAGAAATAGACAATATGAATAATCCTATACATGTTTTAAAAAATCCCCGAATTTGTAGTTTAAAATCTTTAAATGACAACAATGGAAGGCACAAATGGCCTCATTGGGAATTCTGCTTAATTAAAAAGAGATACTGTCATTTATCATAAATTCTTCTTTCAAAAACTAAAGAGAAAGGAAAAATTTCCAGCTCATTCCATAGGGCCAGTGTGAGCTTTATTCCAGAACCAGATAAAGATATTTCAACAGCAACAGGTCAGTATCCTTCATGAACATAGATTCAAGCATTCAAAGGAAAAATTCATAGCCCTTTAATAAAAACAAAAGCTCAGATGCTTTCTTGGTTGGGTTCTTTAGAAGGCCACATGCCTTTATATTTCTATTAAGATAAATATGTATTTATATACATACTACAGCGTCCCATGTTTTCCCTAAGGCACTAATGATGCCCAAGGAAATTTTTCAGTATTAAACAGCTACAAACAGAAATGGCTTTGCCCTGAGAACTTTACAGTGGCCTCCACTGTGTGACTATGGGAGAGGGCCACCTCTGTTTATATATCATTTAATTTTAAGGACTGGGTAGAATTTAACTTGAGGCTGAACTCCATTTTATGTTTCCTTTGGCAACCATTTTTACATTTTCTAAAGTCCTAAGTTGCTACTGTATCTCATTGCAGAGTGTTATAATTCTTTCTACTATTTAATCTGCAATTTTTAAATTTCTGATATTTAGACAGTAGTTTGCCTATCCCTGTCTTGTTTCTCTTGACCATTGTTGATGTTGGCCTTAATGAAGACTAAATAAACATAATGTAGCTATATTTCAGAGGCTTGACTTCTTTTTTATATTTTGTTGACACTCTGATATACAAAGAAGCTTAACGCTTCAAATGCTGTGTGTATTTTTTATGGTAATCCCAATAGATGATAATCTTTGCTCACAGAACATGAACCAAATGTATTTCACTCATGAACTCTTTCTGTACAAATAATATAGATGGCTTTTAAAGCTTATGCTCATCATAAACTATTCAGCTATGGCGTTTCAAGGATCCTTACTGATTGAGAGTGATGATGAATGCCTATAGCCCCAGTACAATCAAGATACAGAGGCAAGAGGATAACTGCAAGTTCAAGGCCAGCCTGATTTACATAGAGAGTTCCAGGCTAGCTGAGGCTACATAGTGAGACTCTGTCTCAAAAATGAACAAACAAAATACAAAAGGTTGCAAGTAGCACCGTGCTTGATGCTCAGAGTGACACCTGGCTCTATTTTATAATTCGGTCTTTGGGTTTGCTTTCAGTCTTCTCCCTGTGTAACGTGCTTCCTAAAAGGAGAAGACTCTGCTGCAAGGGCTCTTGAAAATACTGTCACTTAATTTCTGTTAGCACTTTTTAACTTTGCAATTCATACAAATTGTTACCCTAAATCATCAAATCATTTAAGTGCCCTGAAAATAACCTCATAGCTTATCCTTTTAAATATAGCATTCTTAACTGTTATTGGTTTCAGCAATCATTTACATAAGACAGTATCATGATAAACATTTAAGACAGAAGCAAAGTGCTCCTCGGTGAGATGCTGAACATTTCACTGTGGTAATTCAGAGTACCTCAATTATCATGGGGATGATAAACAAATTAAGACCATAATTGCAGGAAGAAACAGTTTTCCTTAATGGCCCTGCAAAGGTTACATTCAAATAATTACCCTTCATTTGTAGGTTGATAAAATAATGAAGATAACAAATGTGATCCTAGTACTGTTTGTAGAAAACCACTCCTCCACCAAAAAAATCATCATATTAGAAGCAAAAATAAAAGCTGTATTTGCTGCTAGTTTGCCGTTCACGGGATCTATCAGGCAGTCAATATACATTGCTCATTTCCTTTAACCCTCATGACACTATTGTCTGAGTTACTGTCTTCATTATGCAGATGAGGGATAGGGCCTCAGCTTTCTTGGGAAGAACTGTACCTTCCCTCTTGTCTGTGTTTATGGTCTAATTGGTACTGCCTTCAGCCCCAGATTCTAGGAGCAGTCAAATTTAAAGTTTTGACCAATTTAAGATTGTTATCTTAGGAATAAAAGGGTGGTTCAGTAGTTAAGACAATTTTCAGCTCTCCCAGAGGACCCGAGTTCAGTTCTCAACACCCAGAGTCAGGCAGCTCACAACTGATCTAAGTCCAGTTCCAGGGGACCCAGTGTCATCTTCTGTCCTCCATGAGATTCATGTGACATACATCTGTGACGTAAACTCACGCAGACACAGACGCATAAATAAAACCACTAAAATTTCCCAAAGAACTCTGATTCCACAAGCACAGTGCTTGCTTTAATAGTTGAAGTAACCCACGTTGATCCTGTCCGCCCTTTCTCGGACCATTCTGTTGTATTCCCAGGGACAGTATGGTCTATCTCAGACAAGAGCACACCATGACACATAGGAGTTCAGGATTTGAGATTGTATTGCTGGAACCCTTGGGTGAACAGTATTCAGGCTTCCTGTGTCCCCAAAACTATAGTGGAGGACTGAGAAAATTGTGAACATATCTGAATCCTGCGTTTGTGACTCATGTGGGAGACATACACAACACAGACCATGACAGTGGCTCCTACTATGCCTTATCCACTTACAAATGCAAGTGAGACAGTCACAACTTTGATGCGATGGATGTATTTTTTCCTGACACATTAAAACATTAAGAAGATTTTACCTAGGTACTATCCCCAACAACTGCTTATTTTTTCAGTGGTCCAGATGCCATATTTTGAGAAACCTTGTATTGCAGAGGACACCACATCATCTTGCCCTCTTCAGAATGCCGCTTCTCTGTCTGTGCATTTGTGTTTAAAGCCATGTCTTTACATATGCAACCTCTACCTTCAACGAACAGAAAAGAAGCCCGCGGCGTAAAGCTATATCTCAGCACTTGGGAGGCTGAGGCAGGAAGGTGGCAAAGCCAAGGGTGGCATGGGTTAAAATGAGACTTTGTTCCAACAGATAAAAATGAGAAGGGGTGGCTATTACATCTTAATGTGAAGAACTACTGAGCAGGGATGCAAGGGGAAAAGAGAAGATAGGATGGGTAGGCTAAAAATGAAATGCCTTGAGTGCTTTAGAAGCAACTACATAGGTCCCTATAATGAACACAGCACAAAATTGGAAAAACTCAGACCTAAATACACTGGTAACTAAGAATTTGGTGGCAGATTTTCAGTAACTTCCTGGAACTAGTTCACAAGCCAGTTTTTGTCTTTGTTCAAAAACGGGATTAATAAATTCATTTCATGTTGGGAAATACTTATTGTGAGATCTATATTTTGGTACAAAATACATCCAAACATTTGTTCTGATTCACCTTGAAAAGCATCCTTCTCTAAGATAGCTTGTGGAGAGTGATCATGCTCTTCACGGTACCTCTGAATTGCTGTCCCGTCGAACTTGTCCTCCGCATCCGTTAACCGAACAAGGACGGCTTGCCCCCTTTACCAAGTCCACTTATTGACCCTATCACAAGGATGTAGGGTGCATTCTAGTACACCTTAGTAACTTCAGTAGCAGCAGAGTCACAAATCAGGGATTCAGAACCGACTGAATTCGGTTGCTGTTTTCTGACTGTTCTCAGACTTTGGGAGGAGTATCTAAGTCTGTTAGTGTGTTCACCTTTTTCTTTTTAAAAGGAAGATTTGTTCTTACTGTTTTTAATTATGTGTCTGCATCATGGGTATGTGCATGTGAGTACAGTTACAGAGGCTGGGGTTACCCCTAGAGTGACAGGTGTTTGTGAGCTGCCCAATGTGGGTGCTGGGAACCAAACTTAGGTCCTCTGCAAGAGAAGCATGTGATTCTAACCACTGAACCATATCTCCAGCCCAGTGCCTTACTTTTTTCTGAAGAAGCTTTGAAACGGAGACATCTCAGATCCTGGTGAGCTGGTTAAGATCCTACTGCACGGAGGTAGTCAATGGTGAAAGAGAAGTAGGTATGGCTGGAACCTTAGCATTTGCACCACTCCTTCAGCCTGTCCCTCAAGGCTTTGATACCACAGACGCAGAGGCAAGCTTTGGTATCATTCCAGGAAAGTGTCGCTGCCTGGCAAAAGCATATTGCTATACCAACTGCTGCAGTGCTTTAAAAAGTCCATCTCCATGTGCCGAACCACACTGAGACCCCACTCCAATCATAAAGAGTCACATCGAGTTTTACTAGCTCCTTTTTTCTGGTGATAAAATTGAAGTTGAACGATTTGATTATGAAACTATTGGATGTTTAGAGCTGGGACATGAGCACATATATTCCTATCATTCTATTATGCTAATTGTTCGCTTTATCTCAGGGATAAAAAGACTTCACGAGGGTTTAAAGCAGTTTTCGACCTTCCTAATGCCGTGACCCTTTAATACAGTTTCTCATGTTGGGGTGACCCCCAACCCAAAAGTTATTTATTTATTTTTATTTTTTGGTTTTTTGGTTTTTTTGAGACAGGGTTTCTCTGTGTAGCCCTGGCTGTCCTGGAACTCACTCTGTAGACCAGGCTGGCCTTGAACTCAGAAATCCACCTGCCTCTGCCTCCCGAGTGCTGGGATTAAAGGCGTGCGTCACCACTGCCCGGCCCAAAAAGTTATTTTTGCGCCTATTTCGTAACTATAATTTTGCTACTGTTTTGAGTCAAAATACCTGATCTGCAGGATGTGTTATATGTGACCCTTAAAGGAGTTTGGGGACCGCTGGGTTGAAGGAAGCTCTCCATTTCATTTGTTGTTGTTAGAATGCTAACGCCTTGGATTCTCTTGCAAAATTTTGTCTTGTAAAAGTACGATTCTATTACATCACCATAAACCTCACCAAGGTTTATGCACAGCATCCTTACACTACATGATATGTTTGATGACCCAATCTCCATTCGAAGACCGTCTTTTTTATTCCTACAGAGCAATTTAATAGAGCAAACAGGAATGATTGTGAATTGACCACGAGGTTTTTCCTGCTGTCCAATTTAAAGATATTTTCTCATGGAACTTTCCAGTCATCCTCAAATCAAACAGGGAGGTTAACATCTGGATCTGAAAGGAAATCAGCCGCTTCTCAAAGCTGTACACTTGCTCTGTCTGAAGATATTACTATTAGGAAACTGAAACCTAAGTACCAGTATTCCTTCCTAGTTGGGCCTGTTGGGAAGAGAGAGTCTTCTGGACACTTGAGAGAAAGTTTTAACTCATCTGAAACATGTTTTGGGTTCAGAAATGTTAAGAATTATGTAGTAAGGTGGATGGAAATGCTATTCCCCAAGACAAAGAAGCACTAATGAAAAAAATATATAATTTTCACTAGATTCGTAAGAACAAGGCTTGTGGCTCAGTGGTTAGCCACTCTAGATTTTAACCGCCATCACGAGCCTATGATGCATATGTGACTCGTAGGAACTACAAGAAGACAGATAATGGCTTTCATGTATGAGACAGCACAGTTAGGTTTGGGAGGTATGTTTGGTGATGGCTCTCAGCTTCCTAACACAAAAGCATCCAGTTAATAAATGGTAGCTCATCAATGGTAGCTTCACTGTGATGATGATGTATTCCTTCCCCCATGGTTCTAATGATATTAATCTACATTAGAGACTATTTCTCATCTTTACCCATTCTCTCCATATGGACTATATATACTCGTAAAGAGTTGGGTTTTTTTTGTTTTTTGTTTTGTTTTTTTTTTTTTTTTGATAGATAACAGAAAACCTACAAATCAGGCCATGAGAACCATGGCCTAAAGGATATGTCAGCTTAGGTTTGACATCCATTTGGTCCCCTACATTATCTTGTGGAGCTTTCTGACTTTGACCCCGAAAGAAGGGTCATTTAGTACCTGACATACTCTTTTCAGCCACCACTTTGATATGCCACTACTGAATAGCAAGCAGGGGATTTGTCATGAACTCTGGAGAAAGAGGTGCTGACTTTTGAGTGGAGATGAGAAGAACCAGAAGAGACTGGTTGACTGACAAGGAGGTCAACACAGTTGCCAACAAGCTGAACAGGATAGGATTTGATTGCGCACTAAATTGGGCTGGCGCCTTCCCTTTAGCTGTAGAGTCAGAGAAATTGTAGTCTGTGCTGTGGTTTCTCTGAGGGTAGGGTGATGCAATTACAGACATGATTTTCAGAGACGCAAACGTGTACATGGGCAAGTGTCTGCCTGAGTATATACATACACATCTATGTTGTGCAATACATTCCTGACTTGATACCCTAGGAGACATGGTTCCGCTTAGACAAATGTATTAACTCACTTATGTCATTTGCAAGGAGGATCCAAGGTTGGGCTTAATAGAAAACCTTCATGGGCAGAGAAGCAGTGTCTGAAGGCAGAGGCATATGAAATAGGAAGTACAATGATCGTTCTTTCAGGGGAAAGTAATGTCAGAAAGCTCCACAAGATAATATAGGGGACCAAACAGAAGTCAAACTCAAGGTGACAGAACCATAGTAAGATGATCTAGGGAACAGAAATCTGGAAGATTCTCATTGTTGTCTAAAGGAAATTAGCCACATTACATGGTCCAGTTTTCTGTGGAAAGGTCTATTTGTTAGAATACCATAACCCAAAGCTTATGTTTTGTGTCCGGCCTGGGGCCCTTTAATTAAATGCTTCCTTGAATCTTTTCTGGTGCTCTACAGGGCGGCTGTCTTATTTACTGTTCAGCATTCTGCAAAGTCTCACTTAGCATCCTTCATAGTGTGCATTTTTGATGAGGATGATGTTGCTATTTTTACATGGGCTTTGTGAACTCCTCTGAGGAGTGCAGGGGTCCACGGAGAGGAGATGGCGTTTGGCTTCTTGTATTTAATCTATCCCTTCCTCCTTCTCACCGAGCCCTGGAGTGAAGCTGTACCTATAGAAGCTGATTTGCCAACTGTTTTTGCTCTGAAGGGACATCACCTATTTTTAGCAACAAAAAAGTGTTAGGAAAGGGAGGGAGGCATATCTCAGAGGGAGAGATCTGAAATGAAGCCCGGAATGCTGGGGAGAGGGGAGAGGAAGGCACGCTGGTGTTTGTGAAGGATGTTCAAGGGAGTGCAGCTCTGAGCTTTACCCTGCAGAGAGGACTCCTCTTAAAAAGTCTGCTAATGGAGAACTGTGGAGAGTTAATGTAATTCATATAACCTTTAAGACAACCAAATGAAGGGCACCAAGACAGGCCAAGATGAACTGGCTTGATCAGTTCCGTGATCTATATTTTTAAAAGTTTTCAATTGAGATAAATTTGCAACACGTCGAAGAGGCAACTTCTTACCAATTTACACAGGAGGCAGGTATGGGGGTGGGGAGAAAGAATGACATTTGAAAATTCAAGGTGAGGCACATCTTGTCCAGAATGCATTGAAAGCTGAATTGAGTGGTTTCTATTATCCTATATAAAGTTTACAGCAATCATTAGAAAATAAAAAGTTATCCTCATTTTTATAGATCACCAAAGGTTCTTCTTCCCCTCCCCTCCTCTCCCCCCCTCTTCTTTCCCCTCCCCTCTTCTCTCTGCTCCTCTCTTCTCCTCCTTCCAATTTCCCTCCCTTCTTTCTTTTTCTTCCTTTCAAGGTTGGACTGAAGAATTAATAGAACACACTGCCTTCCTTCCAAGGTTTCACTTTTTCTAAAGCCAGCAGAATCTCAGCTTTGTAATCTGTGCTACAGTAGAAATTTGATCCCAAGGAGCTCAGAATGAAAAGCATTTGATTCTGCTTGATGTTATCACAGAAGGCTGCTGGGAGGAGGTAATTTTTTTCTTCTTTTCTTTTCCTTTTATTGAAAATAAATTTTCCTCACACAATATATCCTGATTGCAGCCCCCACCCCCTGCCCAGTTCTCCCTACCTCTCCTCCATCCAGATCTGTCCTCTTTTGGTCTTTCCTTAGGAAACAAACAGACTTCTAAGGAATAATGAAAAGAAAAGACAAGACAAAAACTAACAGAATAGGACAAAACAAACAGGTGGAAAAGAGCCCAAGAGAAGGCACAAGAAATAGATATAGATGCAGTGACACACTCACTTGCACACTTGGAAATCATATAGAAACAGTAAATTTGAAGCCATATATATATCACATATGGGGTAAAAAGAAGGGAAATATAAATAAACTAAAATAAAAATAAAAAATATGATTAAAAAAGGAGGAGCTCTGGCATGATGTCTTGAGATAAGAAACCCCACTCCAAAGATGCTGTTGAGTTGATTTTCTGCTGGGCATGTAGAAGGGAAACACCCTTAAGAGTATCTCCAGCGAGACTCCCTTGAAGAAAACTAAATTTTCTTTCTGTCTGTCTGTCTGTCTGTCTTTTCTTTTCTTTTCTTTTTGTTTTTTGAGACAGGGTTTCTCTGTGTAGCCCTGGCTGTCCTGGAACTCACTCTGTAGACCAGGCTGGCCTCAAACTCAGAAATCCACCTGCCTCTGCCTCCAAGTGCTGAGTTTAAAGGCGTGCGCCACCACTGCCCGGCGAAAACTACATTTTCGTTTGCAAGCCGATATCAATTGGTTACAACCTCTGGGTTAGGGGTGGGGCATGTGTCCTCTACTTTCAGCTCTAGGACCCCATCTGGTGCAGACCCTTGCAGACTCCATGCATGCTGTTTTAGTCTCTGTGAGTCCATGCGTACACCAATGATGTTGATCTAGAGGGCCTTGTTTCCTTAGCATCTTCTGTCCCTCAGTTCTGGCTCTTATACTTTCTGCCTCCTCTTCAGTGGTGCTCTCAGTATCATGAGGGGAGGGGTTTGATGGGGGCATTCCATCCTCACTCTTTGCTTAATATCTGACTGTGGGTGTCTGTATTTGTTCCCATCTGCTGCAGGAGGAAGCTTCTCCGATGACGGCTGAACATGGCACTCATCTAAAAGTCCAGCAGAATGTTATTAGAGTCATTTTATTACAACTATTCATTCCTCCTTTAGAACAGTAGCGTTTAGTTTACCCCAGGTCTCTGGGCTCTCTAGCCTTAGATTCTTGGTCAGCCAAGCAGTGTCAGGTATGAGTTTCATGTTGTGGAGTGGAGCTCAAGTCAAATCAGATATTGGTTGGTCACTCCCACAAGCTCTGTGCCTCCATTGTACCAGTATATCTTGCAGGCAGGACACTATTGTAGATCAAATGGTTTGCGGCTGGGTTGATGTTTATGATTCTTCTCTGGTAGTGTGCAGTGTATCTTCCTGTACCAAAGACATTAGTTTGAAGGGGTGAAGGCTCTGTGTAGGCACCAGCTTGATTTCTCTGTTCTCAATGGGTTGTGTAGGTATTGTCTCCGCAATGGAGTCTTGCTGTCAGTTTGTGGAAAGCAACCTATAGTCTTGGCAACAGTCTGGGTTGTTTGGGGGTTCCCATGAGACCCCTTTGGCCAACAACTCAATTAGATGTAACCAAATCCCAGTATTGGGAGCCTCATTGGCACCGAGAGATATCCAACTGTGGCACTCTCTCTGCCATCATTTAGTGATTTCATTTAGATCACCTTCATATGTGTATATATTTTAGAAAAATTTTTCTGCATTAGGCTTCTATAGTACTGCTCAAATAGCCCTTAATTTTATCTGTCTCTCCCCATATCCCTCCCAACATTCTGCTCTTCCACCTCCTTCCCTGACACCCTGTTCCTGCCCTCTTACCTATCCATGACTAGCTATTCCATTTCCCTTTTCTAAGGCAATCTACCTGCGTACTCCACTTCCTCACTTTATACAGATTGTGACCTAGGAAGAGGTAATTCAAGTGGAATCTTAAAGGGTATAAAGGAATCCACCTGGAGGATAGAAGGATCAGGCAATAATTACAATGGGGCTAGTGCTCCTGGCTGCTCACTCAGTAGCCATTAAGTTTCTTATTTCTGTATTTCGATCAGATACCTTTTCTGCTCAGCCAAGGAAGAGCATCCTTACTGCTGGCCATAAAGGCCTTAAGAGAAGGTTGGGTAGGCCTATTAATTTTCTTTTTAGCTTGGGAATAGAATATGTAATAGTTTGAGCCAGTGAGATATAAAAGAAAGTCTGACATGGCCTCCACGAAAGACTCTAAAGGCAGACACCTTCTGTTCTTTTTGCCTTTAAGCATCGATGTGCTTAGGAAGGAGGCTTATTAGCCTCCTTCAACTGCCACAGGCACCCTGAAACAATGAAGCCTAAGGGCGTATCAAAAGTCCCAGGGACAACAAAGCAGAGGGATGAAAATACCGTGGATCTGCCGAGTGTTGTTGGGTTACAGCGTGGCCCCGTTTGCCTTTCAAATCCCTGTTCAGTGATGCTATAATTGTCATTGTTGTACTGGACAGTGCTAGCTGGAGCCTTCTGCAATGGCATCTTCACTGATAACAGAGCATGTGCAGAAGCACAGAGCCCAGGAAGGTCACAGTGCACTTAGACTCACCAATCGTCTACCATGAGTGAAGTGTGCAATATTGTGGAGTTGAGTGTGAGCTGACAGTGAGAGATACAGTAAAACGGACTGAGCTCAGAGCACAGGGACCCAGTGCTAGCATCAGACACTTACACTTTCTTCTCTAAACCGTGAACAGTCGCTGGGGAATGAAAACGCTATTTATTTTTGCATGCATATGTAGAATGGATGTGTACATGTTGGCATGTGTGTAGGTACACGGATGCACGTAGGTGGATGTGCTCATGTCTGTGCATGTGGAGGCCAAAGGTTGACGTCAAATGTGTTCCTTGGCCTCGCTACCTTCTTATTGAAGCAGACTCTCTCATTTGGCTTCAGATCTTGCTGGTTCAGAGAGTCTAGCTAGCCAGCTTGCTCTGCTCCATTCTACCTCCCACACGGAGATTAGGTTCTATACCTGCTCAGCTTTTACACAGGTACTGGGGATCTGAACTCTGGTCCTCAAGCTTGCACAGCAAGTGCTTTGCCTGTTGTGCCATCTCCTCAGACTCACTGAAGCATTAAGTCAACTAATATTACAGTTAGATAAAAAATTTAGGACATTCTTCTGACTGCAGGATGGAGGGATGAGGATCTCCCTTGATATAGATAAACTATCAAGGTCATTCACTCAAGGGCAAGTGGATTCACAAACAGGCTGGTCTCTTTCCATGATTATTCCATTGTATCTTGAAAATGCAGAAGTTAATGTCAGATGTTCAGAGAGGAACAGATAGTTAAAGAGACAGGCTGTAAACGCTGTGGAATGTCCTGGAGTAAGAGTGGGTTAGGGATCATGCTGGAATTCAAAGTGTAGACTAGATTTGAGTTGAACCCTGAAAAACTTAAAGAGCTGGGGAGTAGAGTGGAGTATCAAACCACAAAAAACGAAAGGAGAGTTGAGTTGAGATGGACGGTTTTATGGTAGAATGATAACCTTAGAATGGTCACTTGGAATCAGAATGGTAGAGAAGAGAAATTAAAGTTGACTCCAGTGCTGCTCCTTAGCAGTTATAGAATGCTGGGGTTTTTGTTTGCTTTAACTGTAATTACAAACATATTTCATTACTGTCACTAAATGATACCACACACCCTGATATTATATGATGGGCAAAATACTTTTCCTTTGTGATATTCTTTCCTTAAACCCACTGTCACTTCTAAGCACAGATGTGGGGAAAATCAGACAAATACCAATGGAGGAACATTGTATTTAAATATTTGACCATTCTCCTGCAAAATTAAAGGCCATTAAAAAAGGAAGACAGAGAAACTGTCACAAGGTAGTAGAGACTAAGGAGACATAACAATCAAATGCAGACTGTAAGACTAACATCTGTGGCTGGAGAGATGGCTCAGTGGTTAAGAGCACTGACTGCTCTTCCAGAGGTCGTGAGTTCAATTCCCAGCAACCACATGGTGGCTAACAACCGTCTGTAATAGGATGCGATTCCCTCTTCTGGTAAAATTAAATAAAATCTTAAAGAAAAAAAAAAAGACTAACATCTGAGAAAGAAAGAAAAAGGAAGTATTGATGAGCATCCTGATGAAATAGGAGCAGGATGAAGCCTCCAACTAGGAGCAGTGTGCTGATGTTGGGCTTGACAAACTAAACACAGGACTGTAAGATAATAACAGGAAGTTTTCATGGAAGGAATGCTAATATTTTGCAACCTTCCCATGCCTTGGAAAGGGTCCACAATGAAATTTTCATGTACCAGCCACATACACTTCCACGAGTTGTTATGAAGCGTGGCTAGGGGCAGGGTGTATGTAAAGCCACTAGTACACAGTTGTATTAGTTATGCGTCTATTGATGAAACACCATGGCCAAGACACGTTATGGAAGAGTTCATTTGGGTCTATTGTCCCAGGGAGTTAGGAGTCCGTGATGGTGGGTGAAGGTATCCTGACAGGAGCAGAAAATTGAGGACTCACTGAACAGCAAGCAGAAAGAAGAGAGAGCAAACTGGAAGTAGGCTGAGGCCCTAAGCTCGAAAGGCCTGCTCCGGATGGCACACTTCCTCTAGAAGGCCACGCCTTCAAAGCCTCTCCACACAGTACCACCAACTGAGCACCAAGTGTTCAAAAACTCGAGTCTGTGAGGCACAACTCACCCCGACTGCCACAATGGTCTCACATGTTCGTTCCCTTTACCCTTTCTCTGTAAACAAGTGAGTCTCAAATTAAGGGTACTTAACAATCACTTGGACAGTTTTGTCACAAAACCCAGGACCCCTGCCCCAGAGGTTCTGACTTAGTAGGTCTGGAATAGAGTCAAGAACAGTGCCTGACAGGTGTCCTCACTGAGGAGGTGACCTGTGACCACACTCTAAGAACTACTGTCATAGACGAGCGGGACTGAGGGTTGTATGGAAGGGAGATAAACAGGGAGTTATAATGGCTGCCCTACTAACTGCACACGGACTGAAGAGAGAAACACAGAAGTCAAAGCAAGCACTATGCAAGCAAATTATTACAGATTAATTTGGAATGAAAGAGAGGTCTGATTAGGTAGCCATTTAATGATAACAGCAGTGAGGTTAAAAACTAATTTTTGTCCATTTTAACTATCTAAAAATATCTCGCTGTTCTTCTTGCTGAAGCACTCAGATGACCCATAGACAAAGGCACACATAGTTCAGCCTCCTCAATTACAGATGAGCTAACTAAAGCTGAGGAAAGAGATGTGGTTGGTTCAAGGTCACAGAGCTGGTCATTGAGAGAATGAGATTAGAACCAGCTCTTGAAAGCTCCCTCCAACCCACATGCACCTTCTGCTGCCACGTTGTCACTGGTGGCTGCACTCAGAACCACAGACCTCTCATATGTGTTCAGGACAAAGGGACAGGACATCTGACTTATTGAGGGGATGACAGGCATTTGTTGACCCAAGTCCTGCTGGTAGATTTTCTCTTGGCTCACTGTGTCATACAGTAACCCAGTTTTGACTGGCATAAAAAAGAGATTCTCTGGACAGGAAAATGGCCGCTTCCTGGACAGACTTCAATCATGCTTGGTTTTCCGGTCCTCAGCCATGTCAGGAATGTGTCATCCATTTGAAAAAGCTCATCATGCCTTCAAAATGCCTGTCACATCAGGCACACCTCCCTGACATGGCTCAGCCTTACTGTGCCTCTGTGATATGTGATATTTGTAACTATGATATTTTCAAGGTTGTGTGGTCACCCAAGGCTACTTCCAGGAAGAATAGAGACCCAGGGGACATTATTGTGTGTTGACTTTATTGCTTTGACTTTGTATAAGTTAAACTGTGTTTAAATCAAGGGAGACTAGGACTAGGAGTGTAGTTCAGTGGTAAAGTAAATGCCTAACGTGAATGAAGCCCCAGGTTCAATATCAAACCTGAAATGAAAAAATTAGCGTAATCTTAAAAAGGTCCCAATAGCAGTGGTCATTGCCTGTTACCACAGTCCATTACTCATCTCCCTGATCATAGGCTGTCTTTCATGTTTTGGTCAGTAAGACACAAATTTGGTGGGAAAACATTGACTTTTTCAATAATAAGAGCTTTTCTAGTCATATCAAGAATGACAATTATGTTTTAAAGAAGCCAGGGCTGTCTCTGGAGTTTGCATTGCATATGTCCCTTTTCTAACTTCGCCCTCAGTGGGGACACCACCACAGTGGGAGTATACCATGGAAATGGGTAGCATAGCATTACAGAATAGAAATGCAGCAGGAACCCGGGCCTTGATGGTCTCCCCTGGAAACTGAGCTATTCTCCAACTGGCCACTGCCAGAGAAGTCCTATATGGCATGAGCTGGCTATGGTAGGCATGCTCTTGTTTACAGTTTAATACTCTCAACAGCTCACTTACATCCGTATTCCCGTCCCCCATTTTTCCAGCATAATTATATCCCGTACTGTCTTTGTTGACCAAAGCAGTGTTCACAGGAGGCACCACAATCACAGAGTCGGGTCTGCTGGAAGAGGTGAGGAAGATTTCAGCCTGAGTCTCAAGCATGTTTTTAAAACAGTGGTAGTTCTCAAAGTGTGGCCTTCAGACCATCAACCTCAGAGCTGTAGGCTCCCAGGTCCTGCCTTGGACCTATTGAATCAGAAATTCTCGTGGATAAAGTGGCGATGCTTGCAATCATTTCTGAGGTGACAGAAAATCAAAACCGAGCAAGGGAGACAAGGCGTGAGATGCTAGGCTGAAAACGGAAGGTAAGCTCAAAGGTGCGTTTTGATTGGTGACCCTTGCTTCTTCTCTTCCCCATTAGCCTCTTCTCAGAAAGCTACAGGAGATGGCACTCTGCCACATGGAGGCACTCGGCCAACAGACGGGTGGCATGGGATCCAGAAGCAGAAGAGATGAATAGGGAAATTTTAGAATTGTGCCTAAGGAAGACTCCAGGTGACAGCTGTTCAGTGTGTCTTTAGAGAAATTGGTCCAGACTAGGAGGGGCAGATGGAGGGCTCCAGGAAAGGATGCCCCTTGATGGTGGCATCATACAAAAAGTTCTGCTGGGTTGGTACTAAAGGGTAGGTCGTGAACGATGACTGAAAGGGCGGTGGATTCTTAGGAGGGAAAGTTACTAACTGAAAAGCAGAAAGCAGAGCCCACAGCACGCTTGCACAAGGGAGAGGCTGCCACAGTTGAGAACTCATTAGCATGATATTTAGATGCCTAGTTAATACAAACTCTGACTATTACATAATTAAGAAAGAAGGACCTGTGAGATCTCTCAGTGGGCACCGATGGTCTCATCCAGGCCACACAACCTGAGCATGAGCCCCAGATCTCATGAAGTTGCACATGTGCACACATACACACACACACACACACACACACACACACACACACTTTGTTTTCAAATGTGAAAAAAAAAACAAAGCAAAACAGAAAAGATAGGCTTCAGTTACGATGGGAAATGAGCTGGAGAAGTTGGGTAGATAAAAGTAAGCTGAATTCTCAGTTACCAAAATGGTATGTGGTTAGTCGATAGTCAGTGTCCAGGCTCAGTGAACTAAGGCAAAGCAATTGAAACCCATTGTTTAGAAATATGAAGATAACCACAAAAGAAAACAGTGAACATATTAAAACATATTTGCCTTTGGGGAATGAGATAGAACTTTAATTTCCGTGACTAAAAAAATATATACAACAAAAAACCAAAAACTAAAATCTGCCTGATATGTCAGTCTAAAAAATGTGAGGTATGAGGTATGAGTGATTGTGGGGTGTGTGTGTGTGTGTGTGTATGTATGTGTTAAAGGATCCAACTAGCAAAAAATAAACGAATTCTCTGGTTATAGGCTCTTACATTTGCTTCCCATCTCATCTTGGAAGAGAATCAAGGACATAGTCATAACCATGAGGTTATGTCAGGGTCAGCGTCCTTTGTTAACACGATAGTGATCCACGTGGGGATGAAAAACAACTACTAAAATACACACGGCAAGCTAGTGACAGTCCCCTCTCTCTTCTTTGGAGTTTAGGAAAGCTGGGTGGTATGTGCCAAACTTCCAGTATTGTGTGTGTGGGGTGAGCATGGAAGTAGGGCCATGAACTGGAGACAAGCCTGGGCTGCACAGTGACAGCCTGTCCCAGAAACAAAAACAAGCAAATGCATTGTGGACTCTCCTTGTTTCTGCCTCAAAGCTGTGGTCCTTGTTGAAAATTTACACGGTGATTTTTAGCAGCTCTTGCTATTCAAAACCCACCCTTCCTGGTTGATGCAATCCTGGGCATCTAACCCAGGGCTTTAAGCACACTGGGTGAGCAGTCTACCTACTAGGTTCCACCCCCATCCCTGACCGTTAAGTATTTATCAGTTTGTTTCCGTGCAGAACGGTGGAGCTAGGGCCCTGTGCATGCGCAGTGAATGCTGTCTATGGCGCACCATTCACACCCAGCACGGTCCTTTCCTTTGGCGAGCTCTTGGGTGTTTCCCTCTTCCTGCTTGGAGCGATCTGCTTCTTTTTCATTTCCAACTTCCTTTTCTCCCAGTTCCATTTCAGTCTCTTCTGAGCTCCTCTCTGCTATCTTCTCAACAGTGTCCTTATAATTTTTTCCGAGTTCTTAATATTTTAGCAGGTTGTGCCTTTCTTTAAAGTGTTAAATATTTCAGTAGGTAGCTAAATATTAACACTGCATAAATTTTTGATACATTAAAATTTGTGAAAATACTCTTGAGTAGTAAGCCTATGCGGGTGATACATTTTCTTATCTGCCAAACTAAGCCTGTTTGTAAGGTTAAGTAAATAAAATCCTGTAAGTAGTTACTTCCTGATTGTTTCTTGTCACTGGAGTGTTTATTAACTAACAGTTATGGGTTCTTCTTGAGTACCAAATGTTGCCTCAATCTGAAATGAGAAAGTACAAACGATCTCACGATTATTTTGGCATCAGGAGGGTGAATGGGAAAAATTGTAGCTATAGAACACGAAGAGGTGACTCAGTGGGTGAAGCGCTGGCTGCACAAGCCTCAGAGCCTGAGTTCAGATCTCCAGAATCTATGTAAAGCTGGGCATGGTAGCAGATCTGTAACGCCAGAGCTTGTAGGGGGAATGGAAGGCAAAGAGTCCCGGGAAGCCTGTGGGTGGTCTAGGCTGGTACACACCACACAAAAGAGACTCTGTCTCAAACAAGATGGAAGGCAAGGACTGACACCGGAGGCTGTTCTCTGATTGCCCCTCTGCACCACAGCACAACGGTGACTGTCCCCTTCCTGTGTCCTTCACACAGCAATCAGCAGACATGTTCCTCCAAGTACTCCTAAGTTATTCTCGGTGCTGCAGATGGATAACAAAGAGAGGCCTCTATTTTACACATTTATACACGTGCGATATTCCAGGAAAACACACCGACCACACTCCTGTACTTTTTGTCTGGGGTTGTTATGTGTTTGTTGTTGTTGTTGTTGTTTTGTTTTCATTGTTTTTGACCAAGTCTCCCTATGTAAACCAGGCTGGCTTTGAACTCCCAGGATCCACCTGCCTCTTTCTCCCAAGTGCAGGGATCAAGGCATTTGCCACCACGCACATTTTGGGATTAAGTTGGTAACTGCCAGAAGCCCCAGGGATCAAGCTGAGTATAAACTTGAAGTGTATCTTCACTGGAGTGCTATGCCTCAGTATTTCACATTAGATTATAGCCAGAGTCTCTGCCTGGTAAGGTCTCTGGAAACTTACTGGAAGTTTCTAAACTCTTTTTGTCCACTAAATCTACCAAGTGAAAAGGAATTTTCAAACAAGCAATGCATTTTTAATATGAAGAACTATAAAGGTGGTAATCAAATTGTTAGAAATTTAAGAATTTAAAGGAAAATTGTAACTATGAGAAAAGTCCATCAGAAATAACAAAAATCTACAGATTCATTCAGAAGTTTAGCAGGTATGAAAATGCTGTGGCGTTTGCCCTTTGAAATATCGAAGGGGGCCCCCGATGGTTTTGGGAAATGTTCCAGTTTTGCCTGAAAGAGAATGCAAGCTTTCTAACTGGTGCTCGCAGCTTTCTGTGTAACTGTTGTCACTGCATCAAGTCTGCTGCTGTGTTATTAAATCATTTATAGCCTCGTTTATTTTTGGTCTTTTGATCTCCCCATTGTGGGAGAATAATGTGAGGAACCTTTTGATGGTTGTGTACCTTTCCCTTAAGTATTACGAGTTTGTTTTTCTTATGTTGCTGGTTTTATGTAAGTTCAGAATTATCACGTTTTACGATTAACTGATGATTTATTATTTATTTTGCGGTGGGGGTCTCACTATGGCTGGTCCAGAACGCATTGTGTAGGGAGACTTATGTTAGCCTCCCTGCCTCAACTTTCTGGGTGTTGATATCTTACCTCATGTAAACTACTCCTTTTAAAGTATTTTATTTTATTTTGCTATTTTATGTTTGGTGTTTTGCTTGCATGCATGTCTGCACACCATGTGAGTACCTTGTGTCTTTGAAAGTCAGGAAGGGGCAGCGGATTGCTTGGAATGTGAGTTACAGATGGTTGTGAGCTGCCATGTGGGTGTTGAGAATTGAACCTGGGTCCTCTGCAAGAGTAGCAGGCACTCTTATCCACTGAGCTCTCTCTTCAGCCCAAAGAATTACCCTTTTGTCAGTGTAGACTCCTTGTGATAATGTTTGTCTCTTTAGGTTTTTGCTTGATCTTCCTGTCATTTTCCTTTAGTTAGCATTTTTCTGATACAAATTTTCCTAACATTGCTCCCCCTCCTGTTTGATTTTTTTTTGACACAGGATGTTGTCCTGTAGTCTCAGCTGGCTATCAAACGTGAGATCCTCCTGCCTCTGCCTCCTAAACTCTAAGATGACAAGTATGTACCACCCAGAGTCCCAAGATTTATTCTCAAACTGTCATTAAATTGTCATGGAGTTTGGGATAGCTCAGTGTTTAGAGCACTTTTCTAGCGTGCTCAGGACCCCAGGTTCAAGCCCTAACACTCAAAACTAGCAAATCTATGTACAAAAAACCCATCATACAGAATTTTATACAGGTATGAGCCATATAAGAATAGATTCTTAATACAATTTTTGGACTCTCAGTTTAAACACATTTAAAAATGTGATAGATGTTGCTGCATTTACACTCATGATAAATTCCTCAGAGTAGATTTTTTTTTTTACTTAAGGTGGTTATGTATTTCATCTTACATAAATGCTGTACCAATTTATAATTCTGGCCATAGGGCTGACTAGATAATTGGAAAATGCTTTCCCCAAACATAGCTCAAGTATTTAAAAATTATACAATAAGTATCTCATATGTAAAGTTAGACTGGTGGACACTAAGGGAATTTTCTAGGATCAAAACTGAGAAGGAGCTACAAACCAAGCGCAAAAGCACACACTGAGCTCACAGGTCCAAATGGAGCGTTTGTGGCTGTGTGTAATCAAGACTTAGGTTTTTAATAGACACATGAAGTTAAGGTCTAAGGTCCGAAAAGTGAAGAATGGGAGCAAGATGTTTTCAAGGGTGCCATCTGTCACACAAAGATGAGTTAGAAAAAAAAAAGTAAAGCAAATAATCCTGACAGTAAACTCTAGCTTTGATGTTCTCATCCTAAACATCAGGTGTGCAAAAATATCTCCTGAGCACGTATGGCCTCAAGCCCGCCTTAAAGTAGGCTATGAGTTTGAATAGACAATACCTTGGGGTAGCTCCTAACGTGGGCCAATACAAATCCTTCCGAAAGAGTCATATCTGCACTGCAGGTTACAGATTACCATGGATATAGGATTTTATTGGACATAAATTCAAAATCCAAACTTGCATCACGAAGGAAGACACAGATTCAGAAAGCCTGCGAGAAGTACCTCAGGAACAGCACAAAGCTACAAGGATGGGACGTATGCATCAGAGGGAGGATAACTGGCCGAGTACGGACATGCATGCATTGTACATGCATTGTAGATGGAGAAAGGGGAGTTGAAAGAGGTGGGGACTATCTGGGGAGACAGCTTGTAAGGCTTTCCGGAAGAAAGATGTGAATCTTTAGATTCAGCCATTATTGCATTTTGGCATACGAGACGTGCTAATGAAACAGAACAATGTTTCTCAAAACAATAACGACGACAGCAGCAGCAGCAGCAGCAAAAGAACCAAAAGCAGCAAGAAGAGTGGCATTGTTTTGCATCAATGAAAGTCTGTTCAAGCCTGACTTAATAGGATAGGCTGAGTTCTCACATCGGCTTCTGCTTTCAATCACATGCCATGTAGCCTCCGGAACAACTAGCTTACAAGAGAATGAAAATGAAGAGTAACATTGGGTGTTGCTGTAAATACAGCTTGACCTTGAGGAATTCCTGAAAAACATTTCCCTGATTCCTCAAGGATCTCTAAATCATACTTGAGAACTGCAGTGTGCAGAGTGGAGGCTTCCTCGTATGGGTCACTGTTAATAAACTGGATGTTACAAGCGAATGCTGTGTGCGCACACTCTCCCCGCACACACCCTCCATGTATACTCAGGTGTGAATCACGGTTTGCCAGGGAATTAAAATACCATGAAATACTTGGAATTTCAAACAAGGTAAAACCCTTAATTCCATCTCTCTTTCATGATTCAGAGTACTTTAGGGTCATACAATATCAACACCCAGTACATTTGATAATATGTGCACAAGTCTTGAGTCACCTCACATAGTTTTGGTTAATAAGAAAGTAGGTAAACCATGTTACTGTATCATGTTTGAGGCATACATAATAAAGATTAATACAGACAATCAGGGAGCCTGTATGGGTCTGATCTAAGCCTTCTGTATGTATGTTATGGTTGTGTAGCTTGGTGTTCTTGGGGGACTCCTAGCAGTGGGAGCAGGGGCTGTCTCTGACTCTTATACATAATATGCAAAAATACCCCCAGAGTGGGAGACCAAAATCGTCTAACAGGGCGCCAACACATTAGGCCTTAGTTTCTGCTTTGCATTTAGATCACACACCCCTCGAAAGTGCGAGGAAACTGGTGGAGCACTGACTCTGGACAGCGTCAGGATATTTTCAGTTGTCTGGGAAAAGTGTCATCATCGACAGAGCATGAGTAAAAGCTATGTAAATGTTTTCTAATCTGCTTCTGTTTTCCATTTCTGATTTTCTATTATTAGGGAGATGGCCCTCATCTGAAACTGTTAAGGGATTAAATTCTTCTTCTTTTTTGATCTCATCCACATCGAAGAAACATGACCCTTATGGTTTTCCTATCTCATCTCGTTATATAAACTGTAAGATGCAACACACTATGTTAGCTACACCAAGGGGAAAAAGAATTGTAATAAAGAACCCACTAGATACCAGACATTGCAATTTTCTCTTGTACTCTTTTCTTTTTGTTAGTTTGTCTTGTCCAACTACCAAGGGATAATTTTGTTTCATCTTATTATATTTATTTTGCTATACTTAAAAAACTCAACTAATGTAGAGGGTCACAGAACTGAATTGACAATCTGGGAGCCTGTAAGGGTCTGACCTAAGCCCTCTGCATATATGTTATGGTTGTGTAGCTTGGTGTTCTGTGGGACTCCTAACAGTGGGAGCAAGGGCTGTCTGATTCTTTTGCCTGTTCTTGGGACTCTTTTCCTCCTATTGAGTTACCTCATCCAGCTTTGATGTAAGGGCTTGTACCTAGTCTTATTGTAACTTGTTATGCCTTGTTTCATTGATATTCCTGGGAGGCCTGCTCTTTTCTTAAGGAAGATGGAGGAGGAGTGGATCTGGGGGACAGGGGAGGTGGGAAGTGGCACTAGGAGGAGTGGAGGGAGGGGAAACTGTGGTCAGGATGTAATATATGAAAGAAAAATAAAAAAATGAATGAGTGAATGAATGAAAACATAGCCAGTAGGGTAAAGGTTAACAACTGAACTCTCACTTATCCCTTCTGGGAGAGGGAAAATTCATTTTCTCCAGTAGGACTGGCCTCATGTTCAGGGGTAGTTGACCAACAAATAATGGACTCCAAAGTGTGTGTGTGTGTGTGTGTGTGTGTGTGTGTGTGTGTGTACTTTAATTTGGTTAAGATTTGGTCTTGGGGGGCATTATTTTTGTTTTTGTGGTTTTATTGTTGTATTAGGCTTTTGTTAGCTCTTTTGAGAATGTAGAAAACTTAAAGTTAGTAGGTAGGGAGTAGGAGAGGATCTGGAAGAACTTGAAGAGTGGAAGAATGTGATCAAAGGATATTTAAATTTAAATTGCTTTAAACAACACAAACACAGGATTAAAATTCTTTCTAAATAGTTACATGAAGCCGTAGGCTTAAAGTTCCTTTCTGCTGAAATATAGACAGTAGAATATTAACTGGCCAATAGTTAGCATGGGACACCCTGTGACATGCAAACTAGCATCATAAAAAGGAGATGAGACGGAAGAATGACTTGCTTTAGGAGACTCTCACTTGTTACACAGTGTGCTGTCGATTTCCACAACACAAGACATCCTGCTTGGCTCCAGACTATAGGGATAAATCTGAATCTACTCCTCATAGCTCAGCGGAGGAAAAACCTAGGAGCATAAATGACTGTACTGTAATAAATTATGTGCACAAAAATTATTTATGGTACCACAGGGTTAGTGAATTGTGCTGAGGGAGTTAGAAAGGCTTCACTGTTTGGTTTTTGTTTGTTTATTTGGTTGTTTTGTTTTTGTTTTGTTTGAGATAGAGCCTCATCACTATGCAGTCCTAGTTGACCTGCAACTTGACTATGTAGACACAAAGGCCTCAAACACACTCTTGCCTCTGCCCCCCCTAGTGCTGGGAATGAGAGTGTGCCCCATCATGCCTGTCAGAAAGCTTCTCTTTGGAGTTGGTCCTAAGTAAGATGGAGTTTTCTAGGAAGGTGAGGTGGATGAATACCTGGGGGAAGAAGACACTATAATCTGGTGAGTTTGAAGAGAAAGGTAAAGATGGAGAACAGCCAAAAGTGACATCAGGCAGTGTGCACATACCAGTGTGACACTCTGTAGCCCAAGTCTGGAAAGTTTAGCTTTAACACGAACATCTCTGGTTTGGGGAAGGATTCATCAGGGTGTCTCGGGGTGTTGGTGAGTTGTGGTCCCCTTTGACGCCTCTTTAGCGTGATTACTCAGCTTCTGCACATGTTTGAAGCTGGACATTAGTGTAAGATTCCATTTCACTCAGAACTTGTCTGCTGAGCACATCCTACTGCTAGCCTGGCACTTCCCCATCACCTGCACAGAGCTTACCTCCTAGTGCTGAAAACACTCCTTTATAAAAGGTTGGAAGCCCAGACATACAGCTGGTAGGCAGCAAGGAGGAAAGTAACATCATCAGTGATAATGCCACGATTATCTGTGAGACACAGATTAGACAGCAGGGGGATGGGCAGGAAATGAAATGTATAAAACCAATATTGCTTGAGGAGGTGACTTTAGGCAAGTCCCAGGCTTCTGGTCTGGATGAATTTGTTGACCACAGGGACTCTAGCGAAGAGGAGGGTCCCAGGGAAGAGCTGGGTGAGGGGATATGAGCAAGGAAGGACAAGAAACAATGTTACCTCAAGGGCGTAGTGTGAAAGCAGACATCAGTAGTGTATTGCAATTCAGGGAGGCCTGGTAATGCAGATCAAGATGTCTTAACTTCATTTGGCAAATGTAAGGGGCTTGGAAGACTTCAGTAGGATCGGTTTTAGTGGAAGCCAGATTGCAGTGGGCGAGAAGCAAGTGTGCAGCAGGACATGGGAATGGTGAGAATAGATATCACTCCTAGAAGGATGGTTGTGAAAGCAGGCGGGAGAGTGACTGCTGGAGAAGGCGCTTGAGCAGGAGGCATAGGCTTATCAATGTGTGCAGGAGAGGATCCAGAAGGACAGAAAACTGGAGACAAGAGCGATGTGTGCATGTGTGTGAGTGCACATGTGGGCATGAGCGTGTATATGTGTGAGTATGCATATGTGTGTGCATGTGGGCATGAGTGTGTGTGTGTGTGAGTGTGCATGTGCGATGTGTGTGAGAGCATGTATGTGTTTGTGTGGATGTGTGTGCATGATTTGTGTGCAGGCATATGTGAGTGTGATGTATGTGTGCATGTATGCGTTCATGTATGTATGTGTGTGTGAGTGTGCATGTGTGTGTGTGTGCATGTGTGTGCATGTGGGCATGTATGTGTTTGTGTGAATGTGTGTCCATGATCTGTGTGCAGGCACGTGTGAGTGTGATGTATGTGTGCATGTATGTGTGCATGTATGTGTTCATGTATGTATGTGTGTGTGAGTGTGCATGTGTGTTTGTGTACACGTGTGTGCATGTGGGCATGTATGTGTTTGTGTGAATGTGTGTGCATGATCTGTGTGCAGGCATGTGTGAGTGTGATGTGTGTATATGCATGTATGTGTGTGTGCATGAGTGTGCATAGGGCACGACTTGTGTGTGTTTGTATGCATGTGTGTGCATGATCAATGTGCAGACATTGTGAGTGTGTGCATATGAGTATGCATGTGTGTGTGCATGTGGGCATGGACATGTATGTGTTTGTATGCATGTGTGCACATGATCTGTGTGCAGGCATTGCGTGTGCATGTGTGTGTGAGTGTGCATGTGGACATGGACATGTATGTGTTTGTGTGCACGTGTGTACGATCTGTGTGCATGCATATACAAATGTGTGCATGTGTGTGTATATGTATAAGTGTGTGCATATGTGTGTGTATGCGTGTGTGTGTTTGTTTCAAATGTGATTACTAAAGGAGGTCCCTGAAGAGGTGGGAGTCTTGAGCACAAATTTTTACTGAGAAATGTAAAATATTTGAGCACTTAGTAGGAATGTACTTAGCATTCTGTTGTATGTAACTTACACATTCACATATTTGGAGTGTTTTCAACGAAGATTTTATTGAATTTTGAAAATTAATTTCAAGTTTTTTCCAGCTACTTGGAGGATTGGTAATATTAAGGAATTGTGGGTATAATGCACTTTTTTTGTAACGTTTACTTTTCTCTAAGTCATTTAAGTCTCTGAATATCAAAGCTACTTTTGTTTGAATCTAATTGATACTTTAATAATCTGCTCTGGAGTGCTTGGAATATGTGCACATTTTCACCCCTGGAAATGCCTTAAGAAACTTTCTTCTTTCACCCTTTTATACCTTTGTTTTCCATGAAGGTCTAAGTTATAAGTCTCTCACGAGTATTCAAACACACCTTATAGCTTCAACGGTGGCTTTACACTTGCCTGCTCGTATCCACGTTTTGATGAAATTTTATCTTCTTTTTCACTACCGGATGCTCTTAGAAATGCTAAGAACCCTCTAAGGTAACCCAGATGTGTAAAGTTACTAGCCTCAAGGGGGTGACTTTAAAACAAGAATTGGTGTCACACTGTCTAAATAGTTGCCGCTGATGCTGTGCTTTCCAGACATCAAGGACATGTAACAATGCATTAGTTCTTGCCTGTGCTCTTGTCTGGTTCCATTCAGCCTCCGGGGCCGGTGGCGAGGCATAGGGTTGAGAAGTAGTTCTGAAGGGATGCGTTCTTTCTTACAGTTGTAATAATTGCCAGCGTTGGGAGCATATTAAATACGACTACATGTCGGGCTCCCACTTGAGAAGGCTGAGCACTAAGCATCTGCAGGTGGTTCACAGGGGACTGAAACATCTATTGAGAAACTAAGAGATAGTAACCTAATGTAATGCACTGTTCACGACAGTTGGGCTTGTTAGTATGAAATGGCCCTTGAGGGTGTATTCACATGGCTTCTAGCCACAGTGTTCATTACTGACGGTGGAGTTGGGCTGCGTCTTCTAGACATGGGCAAACTTCATTTTGACATTGATCTTAGGCCACAAGCATACATCTCTGGTTTTTCGCACCTTACCACCTTCATTTACTAAGGAAACATGTTTCTGATCTGTTCAGTGTCCCAGCTGGACAGTGTGGGAACTTCCCATGAACATGTGTTATTACTGCTTCCCGTCTGTACTGATTACACGGGCCAGTGATTTTGTTATCATCTCTAGTTTGACCAGCTTTCTTGTTTTCTACCTTTGTGCATTCCTTCATGCATACAGAACAGCCTTTTTCCTAAATAGTACCAGAACACTAGACTGTCAAAAAGTATTCGACAGGAGTACGCTGTGTTATATACCGTGAAAGGAGCCGATCAAAGTATCCTTTTAATTGGTAGAGTAATGATTTAGATGTGCAAAAAAAAAAAAAAAAATGTTCAAGCTAAATTTGCATGACTAATTAATTAAGCAAAACTTACAATTGACAAACATAATTAGCACATCCAAAATTGCAACCACATCCTGGCCCTCTTCGGTTGGAGCCAAGAAAGAATGCAAAGTGCTCACAGCTCCCTGCTTTCTACTCTCTGGAGCTTCTCTTGCCAACTCTCAATTTTAGGTTTTCTATACCTGGAACACAGCTAATTGCAAAAACATTCCTAAGGATCATATTTTTGAAAAGAGAATTCTTATGAGTCTTGGCGTATTGGTCCAACCCTTTAGCAGCTGAATTTTATCCACTGAATAGAAATGGCAAACAGAAGAAAGATCTCTTATCTCTCTCCAGTCACTCATCCATGTTGCTATAAGCAGTTAGGTTGGTTTTATGGTAGGTTAATATTTTGCATGTGAAAGTGGTTTGGCGTGGACCACTGCAGAACGGCAGGTCTAGTGATAGGGAACCTCACTCAGTGGGTAGAACTGATTTCCCATGGCTGCTTGTGGCCACTACTTGAGATACCAACATAATTCGGAATCAGCCAGACTCCTTGTCGAGGCAAAGCCATGCTGGGTCTGAGGAAGTTGGGACCCCAACTGTCCTTACTCATTTATTTTGTGTCATACTTCGTGGCAAATAGAATCCCCTGTTTGGAGAGACACTGGGGGAAAAGTCACTTCCTCTGTAGCCCAAATATTTTTTTCTCCTTCCAGAATGCAGACTTCTTACCATGTGCTTGGTGTTGGACCAAAGCTTAGTTTGAGTCAGGTACCGTATTGTGTTCACCCATGACCACTCTTACCCCTTGGATGTTCCTAATGGCAAGTCCCCACTCAAGCAATTCCAACCTAATGGATGTGGCGAACCTTTTCTCTCAAATGTTGACTCAAGAAACCTCCACAACCAGGGCAGCATGCGTCCTACATTCACTGATTCAGTGCTGACCACATATGTGTTGAGTGGCAAACTGTCTTCCAAACACTGATACTAGCACGCACACTTATATGTTGCCATAGGTAGGTGTGCACACAGATCCTTCAGGCACAGAGTTACCTTTCCTTTCAGTTTTCCTTTAATGGAAGGTATTCTCTGTAGCAATTTCTGTCCATGGTATATCATTTGAGAAGCATTATATAATATAATTCTATTTATGAAAACTTTAAAACATGCCCAAAAGCACTAGGGACAAGCAGACAGAATTTCCAAATGACATGTGATGTGTGCTTTAGATCTTTTTTTAACTCAAGGAAACAGTGTTTTACTGATAACTCATTACTCATTTCTTTTCTCATCCCCGCTTCCTTCCCAGAGGTACCACGGGTATGGTCCTGCTTATAGTTCTGTAGGTCTCCACTATATCTTTTATATTTTTACGAGATATGGAATATTACCAAAGTAGATATAGTGTTGTTTGTTTCTACATAACAATGTGATACAATGTGCGTGTTCTATAGTTATTTTTGAACTTGACCCATTGACCCCATTTTGCTGCACATTTAGCTCTAGCTGATTTTTAAACTGCTGCATATTATTTCCTTATATGAATCTATTTTAAGCATACTTCTATCTTCTACCTATAGGCAGTTATAATATTTATGATTTTTTTCCTAGTTCAAACAAAGCTTAAAACAACATCCTTAAGCCGGGCAGTGGTGGCGCACACCTTTAATCCCAGCACTTGGGAGGCAGAGGCAAGTGGCTTTCTGTGAGTTCGAGGCCAGCCTGATCTACAGAGTGAGTTTTAGGACAGCCAGGGTTGTTACACAGAAAAACTCTTGTCTCAAAAAAATCATAAAAAGAAACAAATAACATCCCTAAAATATGCATGAAACAGGGCCTTACTACATATCCCTCAACTTTCAATCTTCCTGCCTCAACCTCTCACATGCTGAGTACAGAAAAACAACCAAGAACAATCCTATTTCCTTGCATATTTTCATGGTAGACAGGAGGTTCCCTGTCTTAGTATCCTGTCTTGTGTGGTGGTTAGTTTTGTCAACTTGACACCAGCTGTGGTCATCTGGGAAGTGAGGCTCAGTTGAAGAATTCACTGCATCAGATTGGCTTGTGTGTATGTTTTCTTGATTAATGCTTAATATAGGAGGACCCAGCCCTCTGTAGGTGGTGCCATCCCTGGCAGATGGTCTTAGGTTATGTAGTAAATCAAACTGATCAAGCCATGGCGAGCAAGACAGTATCTAGCATTGCTCCATGGTCTCTGCTTCAGTTCTTGCAACTAGTTTCTTGCCTTGAGTTCCTGTTTGGCTTCCCTAGATGATGGAGTTGTAACCTGTAAACCAAATAAACCCTCTCCACTCCAAGTTATTTTTGGTTGGTGCTTTATCACAGCAACAGAGAAGCAAACTGGGACACCTTGGTTGGGGTATAAACAGGCTCAGGGGCATGCAAAAACCACCGATCACTTAAGGATAACTTTCTCAAATGTAAATATCTCATGGGTAGAGTATTACTCATATTTATTGAATATTATTCTCCAAATTGCAAGATGTTCCTAATAGCAGTGTATTAAACTTCTGTACAGAGTCAATGCTCAGTGCTCACAGACTTACTGATCAGCCTGCTGAGTTGATCATAATGGGTTTGTCTTGCCACATGTGCCCTCTGACCATCTGAGAACTAGCTAGTCTGAGTATAAGATATGCACCAGGAAGAAGCAGTGAGGGTGATCTTTGGACAGATGAAAGCTGCACCCCTGCATTCGGCTCCCTGGTGCCCCACCCTGACCCCATGTCCATAAGGAAGGCTGAAGGGAATGCTAAAGGAGATAACACCAAGGTGAGGGATGAGCCACAGGGCTCTACAGCCTTGTTGCTAAACCTGTCTCTCCCAAGCCCAAGCCTAAACGACAAAGAATAAGAGAATTTACCCAAGGGGAAGGGAGAAAGCTAATGTTGGGAGGATGTGAACGATCCTGCAGAGGATGGAGACACCAACATAGAGGAGGTACAGAAAGCAGCAGGTGCTGGAGATGCCAAGTGAGTGTATGCATTTGGGATAACTGTCCTTCTGGCAAATGCACAGTTTGAAATACTATCTGTTATCATGCTTTATACGGAGGAAGAATTTTGTTTTACTTACAAAAAAAGAAAGAAAGAAAGAAAGAAAGAAAGAAAGAAAGAAAGAAAGCTGTTTTTAGCACACAGAATGCTTCGTTGTTTTGGAGGCAGGAACGTGTCACTAACACAATGTTTTCCAAGCCAAGTTGAGGGAAAACCCTTTTTACTGCTAATTTTGAAAGACTAGTCTTGGCACCCAGGAGGGACTTCCTGATATTGAAGACACTCGTGATCACCAAGGCACATAGTGCCCCATGGTGTGGGAAAACTGAAATCATTTTTATATCTGCCTCTGTCTTTATCATCAATGTAAGATTGAATTCCTTTGAAACCAGAGACCTGTTGGGACCTGACCCCCTAAAATAACACTTTGCAGGGACATTATTGTGTATTCCTCCCAAAAGCAGCAGTTCCTTTTCTACAAGATTGTAGATCTTCGAATTAATAGTTCTGCCATCTTCATCTCAGTTCCTGAAAGTCAGGGTCGGCTTGTGGAAAGCTATTAAACATCATCCTTATTGTGAAATGTCAAACCTCACTGCAAGCTACGTGCGTCTTTCTGAAGCACTAGATGAAGACTTCACCGGGCTTTACAGTAGCTTTCTGACCTTGCTAATCTATACAAAACGGGAGTCTGAACGTTCTTGTATGCTATTAATGATTGCCTATCCATGATCTGCCTCAAATACTGTCACCGTTTATGAAAAGTATCATAAATAAAGATGGATACAGTTTGGATCGGGGGAAAAAAACCACACCTGATTCTGAAGATTTGATATGGTATTCTATATCTCATTAACAGCAGTTTTTATTGATTATATTCTGATGATAATAACTTGGACTTTCTATGGTAGTTAAGTTAACGTCTGGGTTTTTGCTGTAAAAACACATCCCTAAAAGAAAATTTCCAAATGCAGATATGGATCCCAGTGCCTTTCTATTGGCTAACCCTGAGGTGGAAACTAGAGTCCATTGTTGAACCACAGTGAGTAGACTTCTGGGCTTTGTGATCTCAGCTAAAGAAGGACACCTTTAGTTCTCATTCTATTGTGTGAATAAAGACAATAAATGAAAATTCCATTCTGCCACCTGAGCCCATGTATGAAGAGGGTCATGAAGTTTCTTCCTTTAATCTTTTGATGTGATCAACTATATTGATTGATTTTTTTCCTCAACTCATTTTGTAGTTAGTGTACAAAGTAATGGGCTTCTAGTCGGGCATTTTCACATATATGTCATAACGGTTTGTTTTCATTTGTCCCATCTGCTGTCTCATACCCCCTCCCACCTCTTTTACGCTTTTATGTTACATAAACTCTATTTTCTCTCTTTCTCCTCCCCTTCCTATGGGTCTCTTTCCTTCTTTCCAGTGCTTTTTTCTACGTTTATGTAACTCGCACACACACACATCTATGTCTATAATCTATCATCTATATATTTATGTATATGTCTGTCTGTGCATCTACCTATGAATTCTGGAGTGAATCAACCAGGCCATTTTAGCACTCCTTTACACCATCCTGAATTTCATTTACTCGACTTTTCTTAGGAATCTCCTGCATTTTCACAGAGGAGACTGTTCTATAGTATTGATTTTTGTGCTCTCTTTCCTGGCATCCAGTTGAGACAACAGACTTTGCTTCTAACAGTAATTCATACCTAGTGCTTACAAACACCTGGGGGCTTAGCACACAGTTCCTTCATTGATTCCCTACAAAATGTTTGAATGTAGATTCTATGCTCACCTTTAGTTACCTATGCAGAGGAGGAACCCTCCTTAGGGAATTTGCCCAGTGGCAGCCCTTCAATTTGGCAAAATGGTAGACTGGATTCATCCTAAACTCTCCTAATACAAAATTCCCAAAGATTGAATAAAGCATTAAAAGAGTTAAATGAATTATGAGCCTGCAAACGAAGTAGGGCAAGCCCTGGATTCTTTGGCTGTCACATCCATCCTTTGAGCTTCGGTTTTAATATCTCTTAATTGGGTGCAGGGGACAAAGCTAAGATCCCAAGCCAGGTGGGCAATGGGCCCAGAGCCTTCCAGCTTAAATCCAGACCTGCAAAGTGACCCACTTAGTGAGTCAACAGAGAAGAAAATTACTTACTCTCCCACACTCTCAAGGTAGGCAGAGAAGGAAGTTCCCTTCAGCCATGGCTGCGAGTGACTGTGTTCAGGGGAAGCAGGGTCCTGAGTTAGTACAGCTGTGTCTTTTAGTTATTCTTCCTCTCATTTCCATGTGGGTTTCCCCCTAATTTTCTCAAATTTTATTTAGTTCCCCACTCTCCTTGCTCTTCAAACACAACAGCAAAGCATTTCTTGTTTTCTTTTTTCTCACAGAATGTCTACCCCTGCCTGACATTTTGGTTGGAGCTCTTTTGAAAGTCACGGGTCAGTTATGGTTAGCACACAAACCTTCACACAGTCTCCCAGCACGCTCGCCATTTCCCGATGCCCATGTCCCTCATATCTCAGTCGTTCTTGCCAACTCTCCTTTTTGTCCTGCTGAAATGCACCCCTTCTTGGTCTATTGTAGTTGGGAGAACAGTGGCTCTGTTCCACTCTAGTTCCCTGTGAATCTGAATTTACCCTGTGATGTTCTTAGATGTGGATTTAATTTTGTTTTTGTCTCTGGGCAGTTGACATAAATATTTGATATGAGAGCTCAGTTCTTTCACCTTTCCTCAGCCTGGAAAATTCTTAGCAGCCCTCATCTATTATTTCTCCTCCTGGTATCCTTCGGTTTGGCCTCTCTTTTCTTCTCAGTGAATTATTTCTTCTCATTGAGACACATGTTGGGTTTTCTTCCATGCTTTCAATTTCCAGCCTTTTCTGTAATCATTATGTTTATTACTTACCATAGATAAAAATATAATAGTCATCGTTTTTTAAATTTTGAACGATCTTGAATTTGTGTGTTTAAGTACAAATAAGTTAATGCTCCCCAACCAGTGTGTGTGTGTGTGTGTGTGTGTGTGTGTGTTGTGTGTTCAGGGATATGCAGGTACACAAGCATATAGGTGCACATATAGGTGGAGGCCGGAGGTTTACATAGTGTCTTCCTCAGATGCTCACTACCTTGTTTTTAGAGACAAGGTCTCTTATTGTATCTGGCACATACCAGTTTGGCTAGACTGGTTGGCCAATGAATTCCAAGAATCCTCTGTCTCTGTCCCCCCTACTGGTGCTGAAGTTATAAACATGCTGTCATACCCTATCTCTATATGGATGCTAGGCATCTAAACTCAGGTTCTTCTTTTTTTTTTTTTAAGATTTATTTATTTATTATATGTAAGTACACTCTAGCTGTCTTTAGACACTTTTTTCTTTTCTCTCCAGCCCCGCTTACTCTGGCCCTGCTCACTGTAGCTGTCTTCAGACACCCCAGAAGGGTACATCAGATCTATCACAGATGGTTGTAAGCCACCATGTAGTTGCTGGGATTTGAACTCAGGACCTTCGGAAGAGCAGTCAGTGCTCTTAACCACTGAGCCATCTCTCCAGCCCTAAACTCAGGTTCTTATACTTGTTGCTTTAGCAATACAGCCATCTCCCAAGCTCCTTCTCAGCCAATTTGTAAATAACCTTCTGATCTGATGTTCTGTTAGCACATTTGTGTGCATTTCCTACACATAAGGGCATTTCCTCCATGATTGATAAAACCACCAGAAGCAGGAAATTAATACTGATCTATTATTATAATCTAACAATAATATTTCCTTACAATTTTATGATTGTCCCGTTGATACTCTTTTATAAAGTTGATCCTGTTTGAAACATTAGTTGTTTATTTGTCAAGCCTCCAGATGGGACATTTGTCCAGTCTTTGCTTAAATTGAATAATCTTGATGCTTTTAAAGAGTTATAGACTAGTTATCTGAATGTTTCTCGGTCTGGTTTGTATGGTGTTTCCTCATGAATGGTTTTAGCTCATGCATCTTGGCAAGCAGATCAAAGAACTGATGCTGAATCCCTCACTGTAATGCGTCTTACTAAAGGCAGTGTTCATTTGGATAACGTGGCTCAGATGGTATCTGCCAACTCTATCACTTGAAAAGTTATTTTTTCCTTTGTAATTAAGTACCTTTATGGGAGCTATCTGAGACCATGCAAGCACCCTATTTCTCAGGGCCTGGGGGTTAGCGCAACTTGTAGAGTGCTTGTCTAGCATGCATAAAGCCCCAGGTTCAACCCTCAGGACCACATAAACCACGTTTAAATACATGCCTGTATTTCCAGTAGTTGGGAGACAGAGGCAAAAAGATGAGAAATTTAAGGTCCTCTTGGATCACATGACAAATTCTAGCAAACGCTGGGCATCATGGGACCCATGTCTTAAAATGAAACAAAAAACCATTTTCTCACATACATTTCCCCAATAGTTCCTGCAATTAGTAGCATTGATACTCTAGTGTTTACTGATGGGAGGTTTTTAAAATTTATTAGTTAGAATTTGCTGTAAAGGAGCAGGTGGCTTATTGGGGTGTGTGTGTGTGTGTGTGTGTGTGTGTGTTCATGTGTGTGTTGTTGATAGTCCAGATTGGCCTGAGACTCAAGATCCTGCCTGAGCCTCTGGGGTGCAACAGTTACAGGGAGGTACCACCGTGCCTGCTACTTACATCCTTTCTGTATGCATGGAGTGCGTTTTCTTCACAGTGGTTTGTAGACGCACCATTTTGTTTCTTAGCTGAATCCCAATTGTAAAGCTAAAACAATTAACAGCAACTTCATTACGCATCTAAGATTCCAGCTTTGCGTTTATCAAAAGTAAAAGAAACAAGGCAAAGCACTCACTCAGCTGGGGCCATGCTTTAGCTAGTTTAGACAGCGATGATAGCCAGGTCCTTGCTGTTCTCTAGAATCTTCTCATTCCCTCCACTATGTAATCCCTGTGCTCAGCTTTGAGCCTCATGTCCTTTTAATAAGGAGAGAAAAGAACTGAGAACCCTAAACTACGACCTTTTAAAACTAAAGTTTAAAAGTTGTTTTGCCAACTTGAGGCTAGAGGGTAGCATATTTGCCCAACATGCCCAAGGCCCCTGTTGGATTCCCAGCACCAAAAAATAAAAAATAAAACAACAACAACAAAACAACAAACAACAACAACCAAAAATCCAAAAGGAGAGTTAATTTTGTTTACAGGATTTGCTTTTATTAAAGTTACAAATTTAATTGTTAATTAAATCACCCACAAAATCAAATCTCAACTTCTACAAAATAATTTCCTTATCTATTTATAAGGCATAGGGTATGTGGTAAGAGAGACAGATAGACAGACACACTGGCACACCACACCCCCCCACAGAACCCCCACACATGAGAGAGAGAGACAGAGAGACAGAGAGACAGAGACAGAGAGACAGAGAGACAGAGAAAGACAGAGACAGAGAGAAGAATCTAGAGAATCCATATCTTTAAAATGAAAGAAACCACTCAATATTTGAATAAAGCAGGGATTCCTTAATTAATTGAAATCCTATTTAGAAATAGTCACTTTGAGAGCCTGGATGGGGGAAGACTAGTTTTACAACATTAAAAGTTCTCATGAGAGGCTGGAGAGAGGTATCAGCAGTTATCCTTGCTGCTGCAGAGGACCCTCTTCTGGTGGCTCACAACTGCCTGCAACTCCAGCTCCAGGGCATCTGACACCCTCTTCTGGTTTCCAAAGCTGTGCACTTGCATGTGCACACACACAGTTTTCCAAGCTGTGCACTTGCATGTGCACACACACCTTTTTGTTTAAAGTCAAGCCATTTTTGAATAAGTCATCAAATTAAACATTTTGGTATTAAAAATGCCGAAACAAAACACGGTAACTGGAAATTCTTGCCAGTAAGTACCATCAACTTTAAGGCAATTGACAGAATCTTGATAACAAGTGGGAAGCCTGGTGATCTTCCAGAGTGTCCAGGATCTTCAAAACAAAGGCCGCTGTTTCCATTCTTTCTTTCTCACGTCTTAAACTCTCTGGATTTGTAGCTTCTTGGTATCATTCTACCGTGTAATTCTTGCACTTAATGTGTATACTTTTAACCTTAGCTTCCCAGCTGCATCTAATCTGGAGAATGAGGATACATGCCACATTGTCTCTTATCCTACACAGCATATTGACATATGTTGGTGCCTGAGCAACCGAGCATGCTGATTCTTTTTCACTGATTTCATTTTCTAATATTTCACTAATAACCATTAATATCTTAGACTTGAGAGTATATGTGTGTGTGTGTGTGTGTGTGTGTGTGTGTGTGTGTGTATGACCTGAGTTCAAATCCCCAGCACCATGTAAAAATCCAGGCATGACTGCACATGCATGTGCTCCTCATGCAACAGAGCACATTCTCTTCTCACCCCCACACATGTGTGCATAGGTAGCACACATGTAACACACACAAGCAGCTATCGTGGTGAAAATTATGGAGAGGATAAGACCATCTCTTATTTTCGTCAATTGAAGAGGCTTCACAGAGAGGCAGACATGATAACCGCAAAGGTGGCCGACAACATGTACTTGTTTCTCACGCCAGAGCTACTCAGGGAGGAGTAAGAGAGCTTTGCATTTTTTTAGAATTTTAAAATTGTAGCAAGATTTAAAACTTCCTTTTCTATACCTGCTTTCCTTGCAATAGCTTGCTTACTGGGTGTGGAAATTCTAACTCCCAAAGGCATCTATTGCCAATGGCTTTCTTCGGCTGGACGGAGTTTCTCCTTGAACTCTGGATGTGGCTATGAGAAATGGGGGCAGTGCTGGAAGAACAATTAACCATTTAAATCAGACCAGTACCTTTTGGAATGGGGAGGAAATGGGAAGGCAGTGTTGTCCTAACGTCCTCTGTGCCTGCTTAGCTGCTGACAGCTACTTGAAAAGCAGCCTTTTTTTTCTTACTCCTGATTTGAATTCCTTTACTTAGGAGCATTTCAGGGCATGGCTCTTGTTCCTTGTAACAGTGACAGACAGAACAAGTGTTTCCTGGGCTAAGACCACAGGAATGCTGAGCCAACCCTTCCCCCTACCTTTCTCCACAAAGGAAAAACTAAGAGATCATCATCAGTACATCCACTAATGAGAGTTGCTCTGGAGGTCAGCACCATTCTGAAATTCCTGGTCTTCCTATTGCCACCACCACCTGCTGATCAAAATCAGCCGCTGGCTCTGCGTTTTAATGGAACTGTCAGTAAGTAAAATCGCATTGCTTCTCATTAATCCTTAAAATAATGAGGTTAATAAAAACAGATCTTGTGAATATATGATTTATTGACATACTAGTGTTCTTTAAAATATGTGTCTGATGATCTCCTAATGCCTCATCTGACTCTCTATGGTGCTTTGTATTACTTTGTGCCTTATGTTATAGATGAAGTCTGTGGCCCATCACATCTACCAGGTCGCAAATCTTTTTGAGGTCAATGTATATACACCTCTTGCTTCTTGAAATTGTTCCTGGTCACATGATGCCTTACATTTAGCTGTCTTGCAATAAACACTCATCTGATAAATGAATACATTAAAGTTGTCATTGGTAGGGATAGAGAGATGGCTCAAGCCATGGAAAGCACATACCGGCTCTTGCAGAGAACTGGAGTTCAGTCCCCATCACTTATACTGGACAGCGCACAACCGCCTGTAATGCAAAGCTCTGGGACTTCGGTGTCGCTGGCTTTCTCGGGCATCTGTATTTACACGCACACACCCACACATAGACACATACACATAATTGAATACATCTTTTAAAGTGTCATTGATATGTGCATCTATTGCTGCTTGCAGAATGAATAGTGACTTTCCAGACAGAAGTGTGAAATGGGTGGTGTGTGGATATGCCAGCCAGTTCTGTTTTAGCATGTCCTTGGCATGACCGCAGGACCACACGGAAGTTCTGAGGTGAGGATGACTCCTCTATGGTTTGCAGGCTGACGGGCACATGCTTTCTTCCTCTCATGCTTTCCAACATGATGTGCTAACTCTTCTGACTTCAGTGGCCCAGCAGGGATCACACAATGATTCCACTTTAGGACTTTAGCTAGTAGTTCACCCTTTTACAAGGAATATTTTAATTATTCTCTTCCAAAGACACATCATATCAGTCATTCTCCTGCTATTGTCATCATGAATGGTTCATGCCACCTTGGCATTGAGTTACCCAAAAGCCCTTGGGGTTATTTGCATCAACATATACTGATTAGTTTGCTTGGGTCATTTCTAAGTGTTGAAACGCATCATCTCTTCGCTTTAATGTCTATCATCCAAGAGAACTTATTTTGTTCTACTTAAATTCCCTTCAGAGGCGTGGTCTGAAGAGATAGAAGGTGTGCATCTTGCATCACAGGTTACATAAAGCTCTGTGTCTGTGGTTTATGCTCACCCTTCCTCTACTAGATAAAAAAGAGCTGTGTGCTCTAAAAACAAAAATCCAGCCAGAGCACGGCTAGTTAAGTGGGGCTTTCTGTAATCTAATGGAGCAAGTTTAATGAGTCAAGAGAGGCTGGCTATATACTGCAGTTCATGGCTCATGAAAAGATACAATATTTAATTTTTAAGCTGGGTCTCTTAGGCTGAATTACATTATTTGGGTAATGCCTCCCCTGAATGGACTGCTGTTATTTGAACTCCAGCATCACAAACCTACCCCAGGAAGGGAATCCTCATATGTGGGTGAGTTATTGAGTTCCAACTGGATTTTCTCCACATGGAGGAAACTGACTTGTGGATGGACAGTATTAAGGCTTTAGGGTAAAACAAATATTTTTATATGTCCAAGCTCACTCCTCCCCTACTAATAAATGTAGGTAATGAATATCAGAGGTCTCTCCTATAATACTTTAGGGTTCATCCAGGAGAAACTCCAAAGCCTTTCACACAGCACAGAGGGCCTTTGCCTCCTGGTGCTTACTCTGAGCCTGCCTCTTCTCACAAACTCTTCCCATTCTCCTTTCCAGCTAAACTGGATTACGTTTAGGGGACCAAGTGTCCCCACTGGGCCTCCTTACCCACATGCTTTCTGCCTAGACTATTAACTGTCTTCTCTTGCATCTATCTCACTGTTACTAATGGTGGGTGTTGAGTGAAAAACAGGGTATGCATGGATTCTCTTCCTTAATTTTACAACAAACTGGAAGTACTATGATTATTCCCATTTCACAGATAAGAAAACAGAGGCTTGGCAAATTTAAGAACCCTGAGCAGTCCCACACAGCTGTTAAGTGGAGGCATAGCGAGGGAAGCTGAAGGACCTCACTCTGGAGCTCAATCCAGGTTGCCCCTCCCCAAAGCGTGTGAATTAAACATGGCAAACTTCTACTGGTTATTTAGGTATCACTTGTTCCAGTAAGCTTTTCTGGCAGGTTTCCTACCAGAAGCTCATCCTGCAACTTTCGTTTATCCGCTCATAGCACTTACCATCTATCCATCCCTGAAACTGCTTGTTTTCTTGTCTGTGTTCCCTAACTTACCTTAGAGGCAAGTCCTTCTTGCCTCTATACCCAACTATTCCTGAAAAGCCTAGAGTTAGGCAGGTACCAGAGCATATATATTTTTTCATGCAGTGCACCTGGATCATATTCAGACCCTCTCCTCCAACTCCTTCAAAATCCACCTGCCCTATCTCCCTATCCAATATCATGTTTGCAGATAGCCTATGTCATCCCTTAACAGACGTTCCAAGCACAGCTCATTAAGGAAGAGAGAACATCAAGAGTCTCCTTTTTCCTTTTAAATAACAAATTCCCTCTGCTAGCCAACACCCTGCTGTGCTCACTTTATTAATGCACCCTCAGGACCTAGTCCCCTCCTGGGTGCCACCTTTCAGTCTATAATGTATTGAAGAACAAGCCTGCAGTGTGAACTCCTGGAGGACACATCCCAGTGCTAGAAGGAAACTTTGAGATGACAGTTTTATTTTCATGTGTAGGACTCATGACCTCATCACACAGTGCTTAAAGTGCATTTCCCCAATGTGTTACAAAGGCACACCTTACTTTTCTAAAATGTTAACATGTTATCAAGCCAATAAGGTAAAGTAACATAGAGCAATTCCTGTGTCTCTCTCATTCTGCAATACTCAAATATGTACCACCCTATTATTTTGGGTGGCTTTTGGTGTCTCCTCTCTTTAAAAGAAAGTGTCATTGACTCTCATTAGCTGCATGCATCTCTGAGCTGCAATGGGTGCACATGGAGATGACTGTGGCTTTGCTTTTTTTTTAACTTTTTATTAGTTCTTTGTTAATTTCACATCATGCACCCCAGTCCCACTCATCTCCCCTTCCATCAAGCCTGCCCTCCACCCCTGCAACCTCCTCCCCAAGAGAAATTCTTGCTTATTCTTTTGGATGCTTATGTGAGCAGACTGACTGGTGCTAGGATGTCTGACTGTTGATTCAGCCTGACTCTGCCTCCACCCAAAACCTTTGACTTAGCCCATTAACACCAGGATTTAAAAATTTAAGACAACATTACCAACATTATCTGGCAAAGATCTCTTTGTCCAGTGTTGTTGGCATTGCCTAGACATTTAGAGAAATTATTTATGCAGAAATATTTTCTTTGTTGCAATGCTCTCATGTAGTACTAGCAAACATTTGGAAAAATCGAACTTTGGCTTAAAATTGGATGAGACAGTTACTCCTATTTGAAAGGCACATTTTGATTGCATGTTTTAATTACAAAGACAATGAGAGATTTCTCTAATAGTTCTCATGGTACTAAAACTTCTAGTTTAACAGAACTAGAAGGCACTGGGAATTGAACCCAGGGCTTCATGCATGCTAAATAGGCACTCTTACCCTGAACCACATTCGTTGTCAAGCCCAACAGATTTTTAATAACATCCAGTATCCCAAGAAAGCTTTCCTGATTTCTTGTCTCCATTCAAAGATAAAGCTCATCTAATTCTTCAGAGAAATGGCTCAAGTTACCTGAGGCCAGGTTAAATTTGTCCCTGCTGTCTAGAATAGCCCCATTCATTCAGCAATGTATCAGTCCATTTAATTAATATGTACTGGGTCTTCTTCCAGGCCAAGCAGGGCCCAATTATGGGCTATAGCTAATTTTACCCCTTTCTTCTTTGTATCACATCCTGCTTCCCTGCTCCTCTTTAGCCTGATGTGCTTACAACAAAAGTTCAGTAGGAGACTGTGACGGGCATGATAAAATTAAATAGCACACCACCAAAAGGCATGGGGTTTGGAGATGCCTCTTACCTTCAGCGGGGAGGCAGAATAAATGTGTCTCCTGCTTTTGACATGGAGAAGTTTACAGAGTGAATATGTGAAATTTATTCCATTTGTTATTACTGAACACCGTTTTTCTTGGTATGAGAAACCATAGCTAAGTGGGGTTACTATAGAGAACACACGTTTCCCAGTAAAGAAGAGTGTTCCATCCTACTGATGCCAGCAAAGCCTGTTAGGGACTATTAATTTTATTGTTCATTTAGGCATGCATGGTTGCCACAGCAACATTAGTTCCTTCAAGTCTCTGTGCAGTGAGCATCTGTTGAGAACCCTGAGAAGGTCTCTCTTTCTCTCTCTCTCTCTCTCTCTCTCTCTCTCTCTCTCTCTTTCTCTCTCTCCCCTGTCTCAGACTGGACCCCTTTCTTTCTTGCTCTTCTTCTGAGCTACAGATTTTCCAAGAGTACTCCCACCTGGAGAAGACACTTCTGGAATCAGGCAAAGAGAAATCTACAGGAAAACGAAGGCTTTTTATCTCCCGTGGGCTGCTGCAGGGGAATGGATGGTTTGGAAGTTAAATGGTAATTAAGAATCTTGGGTCAGCTGAAATGTGAATAACTCCTTGGCAAAGTTCACAGCCTTTCATGCAGGGCAGCCAGGACACTGAGTGTCTTGATTAAAGCCAAAATTGTAAATTCCAGCTCAAACTCCCAGTGGCATGCAGTAATAGGGTGTAGTTTCTTGCCAGCTCTCTCATATTCCAAGATCTTCTTCAGAACAATATAGATTTAAGACAATATGGTTCTTAAAGGGACCATTCTTTTTTGGTTCTCTCAATGCACCACCAAGGTCTGACAAAGGAAGATTAGATGCCTTTGAAGGTTTCTGTTGTTAGACAGATAGACATCTGTCTTTGAAGATACTATTCAGTGTGGGCTCTTGTCTTAGGTCATGTCCTAAATTATGTCACCTGTAATTTATGCAGCTGAATTACAGAAGGATTTATAGATAGATTCCATACTAGCTAGGGAAAAGCTGCTGGGCTTGGGCAGGATGTCTTTCTAAAAAGGTTACTATATATTCATTTTTGATTTGTGTGTGTGCACACACTCCTGCGCACACACGTCTGCACATGTGACCATGTGCATGTGGATGTCAGAGGATAACTTGAGGGAGTCAGTTCTCTTTTTCCATTGTGTGAAGGGAAGGGAACTCATGTGAAGGGAACTATATGAAGGGAAGGGAACGCATGGGGTCACATGCTCAAAGGCAAGCCTGTCTCCCTCCACCCACCTAGCTGGCCCCAAGCTGTCTCTTACATGGGTTGAGAGGAACCGTAAATGTGTGTAGAATCCTTAGTTGAAACTTAACATGTAAATGTTAGGGCACCTAAGTGAGGGCGTTTATCAAAACATCCTCCCAGCTTCCTCCTCCTCCTGTCAGTGTTGTAATCAGCCTGATCAGAAGAGAGTTTTGTATTCATTTTTGCAAAGAACTTACTCATCGCTCCTCAAAATTCTTACCTAATGATACCTATTGTTCAATCATAAGTAACACTTAACAGGAAAATCTTTTACTTGGAGTAAATTATCTTTGAGAAAGATTCAACCTGGTTTTCTCTGGTGATCAAGAAGTTGACATCTCTCCCCTCCTCAGTTTCAGAGAGGGATCTTCTATGCAGAGTTCCATCCTTAAACAGGAGGGCCGAGCTTAAGATGCTCCAGCATCCGCAGGCGTGAACATGGCCCTTCAGCAAGCCTCTGCGTGCATTCCTGGGAGTCATTTCTCTTGGGCTTTCTGGTTATGGTCTCTTTTTACTTAAATTCCTGCATTTTTATCAGCATAGAGCTTTACCTTTCTTTTTATTTATTGAGGATCGTAAGATCATAGTACTTTTGAGTTGGAAAACAGAGTCCTCTAGCCCATTTCTGTCCTTAGAACTTGTTGATGCTTGATTGTTTTCACATCATCTGCCTTTAAAAGCTTGTTTGCCTGGGAATATCTGTTGCTCGGCACAAAACAACAGTTTTGTTAAATCCAAACTATCATACCAACGCTGATTTAGCAAAAACAGCTTCAAAACTGCAAGTTTTTTTTTTTTTTCTTTTCTCCAGCTCTGGTTTAAATTCATAGGTTGACCCTGGACAGGTCTGAATTTTGCTAGTTCTCAGTCTCCATCTATAAAATGAGAGTAGAATTCTCTCGGAACTTCTTGTGATGTTTAACCGGGATGATGTGTGGGATGTGGGAGGCACTTTATGGATATATGAGTTAGTGAGTATTCATGCTGCCTGCCTGCTTTTGGAATCTACATCAGCCTGGTAGCTTTTCTGTGAATTTCCCTGGACTAAACAATCTCACTACTAGAAACATATGTTGCAGGGTTCATACATATCCTTCAGCAACGCATGGTAACCAACACAGTTATTAAAAAGCTGGAAAGAGTATTAATTTTTCATTAGTAGGAAGAAAGCTAAAGAATCATGCATAAAGTGGGATGCACTGCCATTGATGTATTCTGCAGTTGCATAGAATAGCTTCCAGACAGATGGTGTATGAAAAAAATCAGTTCAATAGTTTAGCCTACAGGAGCACACTTCTGCTAAATAAAACCACACAAAAATTCAACAGGCCATACCTGTGCATGGGAACACACTTGTATAGAACTTGGTAATTTTCCATGACACCGAGCTATTTCTTCTTACTGTGCTATGTAGTACAAAGACTATAGACTACGAGGTGAGTCTCAAGGCTGGCAGTGCTGCCCTAGTAGAAGAACGTGTCCTTAGTACACTTAAGGCTCCAGACTCACACCCCAGAAACCCCAACCAACTCCAACCAACCCTTCTGAGTCACGGGGATTGGCTTCCAGTCCTGACAGTGTGTGTTTGTGGGCAAAGGACAACTCGTCTGTGCTTCCTTTTCTACTTGTAAAAGAGATGGGAGAATTTTTACCTAACATTGATCATTTTAAAATTATAAAAAATTTCTAAATGCTAAAAACGGGTTTTTATTATGAAACATAGGTCAGCATCAAACACTCTTGGGAAACAATACACACACACACACACACACACACACATACACACACACATCTCAGTCTAGTTGTTTCAGAGGTTTTAATCTTCCTTCTTGTCTTAAGTATAACTCCCTGGTTTGGGGTTTTATAACCAGTCCTCTGCCAGCTACAGGAGCCAATGATGCAAAGCTCCCTGCAGATCCTGAAGACATCTGTTTTAAAAGAACAATAACTTTCCTTATTTCTCTCTTTTTAAACCTAGTCTATGTAGCTCAGGCTAGCCTTAGACTTACAGTCCCCCTACCTAAGCCTCCTGAATGCTAGGATAACAGGTGTGTGTCATCACATGTGGCAGAATTCTTGTACAACAACAACAACTTGAATATTTCTGCTAGTTAAGTTAAATGGATCAACCTAATGATAAATTACTTGTTAATCTAACAACTGTTGAGCATCCATTACAGACCAGACACAACAGCTATTACACAGTGAAGGCTTGTGTGAATAGCTAATTGGATGGAGTCCCCTCTACCTGCCAGTTTCAGCTGGTACAGTTTTATATCTGGCTGTGAGTTGACTTGATGTCACTTGCAATCTTCCTATGAAGAACAGGTGAAAACTGAGAAGTCAGCAGGGACCAGAGAAAATGGGAGAGCAGGATGTGCTCTAGATGATGCTGAAGCCACAGGCAGGCCTTGAACATCTTGCTCTCTGATTGAGAGATCTGGGATCATTGCTCTAGTTTCTTGCAGGACTGAAGTTGACATAGTAGGCCCAGAGCCTAGGAATACTGTCTCACCACTGCACTGCCTATGTTGGAAGCCCAGCCCCACCCCCTAACAGCTAGATACTTTGGGCAAAGCACCTTTGCTTTCAGATTCAGTTTCATCATTTATTAAGTGAACTAATATAACCTTGTTGTTTTCTTGATAAAAAGACAGTGCACTTAAGAAATGAAGCATGCAATTAACACTTCCAAGCATCCTCAAATGGTAGCTGTCATTATTTTAAAGTTAATCTTATCAAACTATAGTTAATAATGTATCACACACACACACACACACACATTTTGAGACAGAGACTCACTATGCTACCTGGAACTTACCATGCAGACCAAGCTGGACTTAAAGACACAGAAATCACCTGCCTATGCCTCCTTAGTGCTGGGATTAAAGGATTGTACCACCATGCCAGCCACTAATATGTTTTGGAAAACTGAGTAGTAGATTTTCAGTGTTTTTATTAAAAAAGTTCAAAATGTATGGTATGCATATTTATTGATTCGATTTTTACCAACCTATTTCAAAACAACAATATGGAAGCACAGTTGCCAAATTTAAGAAGGGCTCCTATCTACACTCTAGGAGGGCCAGCCTTCTCCTGGGGCTCTCTCCTCAGCTCTGTTTACTCAGCTCCTTACCTCCTGAACTTGGTGATCTGTACTCTCACCAGGAAAGAGGCAAACCTTCCCTCCAGGGAGGTCAGGAAGATTGCAGTGCTTTGCCTCATGCAAACAGACCTCAAGGGAAGGAGCCTTAACTCTCCTTGCTGTGACACTAGATTGAGATGCCCTCAAGGCCTGGCAGCCAGTCAAGTGTAAGCCAGACTTCTAGGACAGAGGTCCTACTAGCTACTTGAAATTATTTTCAATTTCAATAATACGCTCACTGTTTCTTGCATTGATTTAATCTCCGTGAATAATTGTATTTGGTGGGCCCAGTGAGCAAAGTGCATGATTCAAGGCTTTCTGGCTCATGACTGACTCACAGAGATCAGCCCCCTCTCTACAGACAAGGAAGAAGGACCGTGGGAAGCCAGGTGATGAACTAGTATCAAGTAGCCAATGGTTCAAAGCATTGAGCTAGACCCAAAGTGAACAGACTGTGTGTACAGGGCTCTTGCCACCATGCTAACACATTTTCTTACCAGTACAAGAACTGGCTCAAAAGCTTCCAGGATAGAGATCATGTGAGAGGCAGAAGGTTGTATACAGATCATGTTTACACCCCTGAAAGAATAGTTAGAGTTTCAGAGTGTCCCTTCCCTTATTTTCTGCACAGCTGTGAACTGAGTTGTGTGCTAGTGAATAAGCCTGCGCGTGCCTGGAGGTGATGTCAGTGAGGTCCCCTGGAGACTTACTCCTCTTGGGTTTTATTTGGTAATAAAAATAATCTGTGGTGGTTTGGGGTTTCCCTGTCTTACAAGCTGGCAGAGTGAGCCAGGATGCCACCATCTCCTGCTTTTCTGTGTGGTCATTATCCATATTCCATTCAGACCACACCAAAGATCACTGGTTCTTAAATGCTCCCCCAGGGGCTGTTTATGTGGTCATCTCTGGGGAGGGAGATGCAGAGGTGTGCAGGCAAGCAACACTGACCAAAGTAATTCTTCTGAAAGCTTGCATACTCCCAACGTGATCTCACCCCTGGAAGGCTGCCATGTTTTCTATTTTAAGGTTTCTGTGCCCCTTATGTCACCAAGCAACTCCTTATGCTACTGTATAGTGTGTCTATAGATGAAGATAAGAGCTTCTGGAATTGGAATGTCTGACTTCAAATCCTGGCTCTGTATATGCTAACTGTCTAATTATGGGCAAATGGCTAAATCTTATGTTTACTTACTCTCTATAAAATGTAAATTTTATCTAATTTACATGATAACTGACTAGATGCCATCTAGAGACTAACCAGAGGCAGCACTTGGCATTCAGCAGCCACTTACTGAATGCTGCTTGGTGCTGTTCATAGCTCCTGGTCATAGAGCCCAACACGATGGAAACCTGCTAACTTTGCTGGGTCAGGAGACCTACGATCTGTTTCAGAGCCTCACAATAGCTGCACAGACTTGGAACAGTCCCTTGATCCAAATGCATAGAACGCAAGACACAGAAGAAGCAAGTATGTGACCCAGCACCCACCCCCACCCTACAAATGAACTTGGGGCCTGAGTACAGAAAAGCCTCCCCTAAAGTCCCCAGGGCAACAGTATCTAGCCAGGGTGAGCCAGCACCACTCTCTTGACTCCTAGCCCAGAGCTTCCCATCATTACTTTGGAAACAAAGCCATTGCCAAGAATCCTTAGCTTTGCTGAAGACTTAAAGACTCTGAGACCAAGAAGAGAATGGCCCCTTATACTCCCTTAGGATTGTGGCCACGCAGAAGCAGCAGCCAAGTGGATTCCAATATTCACAGATGGTATAAGTACCAGAATCAAGATGGCACATGTAAAATGCTACTACATGGTAGGCTGGAGGTGCAACTCAGAGGTAGAGCATGCCTTTTGCCTGCACAAGGCCCTGGATTCTATTCCTAGCACTAAAAGGAAAAAGGTGAAAAATAGAAATAAAATATAAAGTAAAAATAAAGAAGAATGCTTACTGTAAGTCACCACATCAGTGGACAGCCCACCCAGATTAACAGGAAAAAGCTGGGCAGGTTCTTAAAGTTGACAACATTAGATTACTTCATCTTTTATTTTCTTGGCTCCCACAGGTGAATTTAGAATAGTGTTAGCTCTATATATGCTATAGATCTCTCTCTCTCTCTCTCTCTCTCTCTCTCTCTCTCTCTCTCTCTCTCTCACTGCACCTACTTTCAACTCTCCCTCCAACTCCTCTCAGACACCCTCTTAGCCATGTTTCCTTCTAAGTCGATGTCTTGCTCATTACTTACTGAGCCCAGCAGTCAGTGCTGTCTGTATGTACCTGAGTGTTGGGGCATCTAACTTGAGCATGCTCATCCCTCTAGGGACCATATTCTGAAAGAAAATCTGATCTTGCTACAACAGTAACTGCTCTGCAGCTAGGGGTGAGGAGCCATGTGCCCCTTCTGTATTTATACTGTAATGTTGGCTGGCTCAAATCTTGTGCAGGGCCGCCATAGCTGCTGGGAGCTCATGAGGGCAACGCCACTGTTGTGTTCCAAAGACTGGTTTACAGCAGTCCACTCTGAACTCTGACTCTTAGAACCTTTCTTTTTTCTCCTCTGCAATGTTCTCCAAGCCAAGAGATGAGAGGGTATTATGTAGATATTTCATTTAGGGCTCAGCACTCCACAGTTAACTAAATCTTGAGAGTGAATCTTTCCATATAACCTTGGCTTGCCTGGATCTCACTATGTAGACCAGACTGACTTCACACTTGTGATAGAGCCTCTGACTACAGATCGTTGGGACTGTAGGTGTTTATCGGTGGACTCAGCTTAGGAGGTTTCCCTTTGAGCTGTCATCATAGGCTCTTTCTATCCCTTGTCTTTGCTGCTTAGATTCCCAGCAAGATCCTAGGACCATAGGTTGCCCTACTGTCTTGGGTTTTGCTTTGACTTGTAAGACACGTTTTCCCCACACAGTCACAGCAAACATGTAAGAAAACCAGACTTTTGTTTAGCATTTAAATATGTCCAAGACTCTGGTTCTGGATCGTTACATCGTACCTTTGATGGTCAGTGTCGTCAGTGCGATTAGAATGAGAAAAGCCTAGGAGGTTAATAAAGCACACTTCTGGATTTGTCTATAATGGCATTTCCAGAGTTAGTTAAGGTGTGTGTGTGTGTGTGTGTGTGTGTGTGTGTGTGTGTGAGAGAGAGGGGGGGGGAGGGAGAGGGAGAGGGAGAGGGAGAGGGAGAGGGAGAGAGAGAACATGGGAGCACCATTAAATAAGTGCTGTGGGCATGGATGGAACAAAAGCAAAGGGATGCAGTCCTTGAATATAAGGATTCTCTGCTCCTCCTGCTCATGCCATGAGTGTGCTCCACCACACACTTCCAGCCATGATGCTTTGCCTTAGGCTCACAGCAACCAAGCCAGTGGACCAGAAACGAAACTCACTGAAACTGTGAGCCCAAATAAACCCTTCTTCCTTTAAGCTGTTCTCTCAGATCACTGGCCCATTGCTGAAAAGCCCACCGTGTGTCTGTGCCCGGATTTTTGCTCAGTCCTCACAGACGATGATGCCCTTCTCAGCCACATTAGTCCTCTTGGTTCCCTTAGAGCCTTCAAAGCCAGGACCAGCTGTAACTGATGATGCTCGAAACATTGTGTTGTGGCCTCATCTCTTTTAAGTTTCACGTTCTTGGATGTCTTAACCACCAGAGCAGTTAGCAGAGTCCCTTCTGTTGCAGAAGCTCATTTAGACCCAGTCCAGCAGCTGTTGGCTGTCTGGTAGGCCTGAAGTAAGGAGCTCAAGTCTCAATAAGAATGATGCGACTTTATCCCCAGAGTGCTTTTAGCCTCAGGTGCCATGCAAGTCCTTGGCTAACACCTTTCTCTGCTCATGGCCTTTGTTGGGCTACTTAGAGCTTTGGCAGCAGATTGTTGTTTTAATTTTTTAAGAATTCTGCAGGAAAGTCAGTTAAAATGAAATTTTCTTACTGAAACTGATGATCCTAGATGGATAAGCAAAAATGGTTAAAAAATACTTCTAATATGCAAACAAAATAGAACATGAAGAAGTTGATGAGTAAAGAGTACCTGGGGTTCTCATTAGCTCAGCCCACCCAAGTGGCAAACTGAATTCTCCTGGTTTGATATCCTGCATTTTTAGGAGGGAACCTAGTTGGGTTATTTTGTTAGAACAGACATTTCTGTAGCACTCTTGCTGGGGCCCTCAGCCTACTAAATCCTGTTAGCTAGAGCAGTGGTCAGAGTACCACAGAGGTCTGTTTACCACGCAAACTCAGTATTTCCTGTCCTAAGATCAAATTCCCTCACCACAAAATGTTAGCCCCAAATTTGGGGGCAAAAAATGAGAAGAATGTGAGGATTAATCCTTGAAGGCCTTTCCGCTCCCATTTCTGTTTGCTTTTCAATCTCTGTATTCAGAGAATAATAGGTGAGCCCTTCCGTGGCTAATTAAAACACATGCAAATTGAAATTTTCAGGCCAGTAATTAAAGCGAGGGGCTTACTGTGCAATGTTTCCTTGCTGGCTCTCAGCTTGTGAGTTCAGGTTCTCTTCAAATTGTTCTTTTCTGTTTCATGTTTCTACCCACACCTCCTACTGCAGAGAATAAGGCAGCCTGCATTTACAATAGCATCTTGGGAAAGGAACAGGCCAGTGGGGGTGGGGGGTGGGGGGTGCGGCGGCAGTGGTTTTAATAAACAATGCACTTTGGTGTCTGCAACTTGAAAACCATCTCTGAGAACCCCAATGGATCTAAATAGTATTTAGAACAAAAATGTAGGCATCTCAAGCTGGGGCCATTTGCAGAAAAAAATGCCCTCTACGAAGTGTCTGCCGATTGTCTTCTCACATGCCAGCTGTCTGTTTTACAGTAAAATGGTCCCATTGGTTTAGGCGAAGCTTGTGTGGTGAACAGGCCACATAAATGTGGTGTGTCCACTCTTCTTTTGGCTGCCATCCACAAACTTATTTATAGCTGGTAACCTTGGCTTGAGGCTTTGGGTAATTCATTTATTATGGGTAAGAAAAGGTAGGAGAAAGACTTTCCAGGAACATATCGTTTTTCTGTACATCCATGGAAGTATTTTAAAAGCCCCTTGTTTGAAATACCTGAGAGGTCTGTGGGTGAGGACTGCTGAAGATCTGAGGTCTGTTGGTTTCATTGTATCTATCCCATGCAGGTTGCTGTTGGGCTATGTGATATACTATAGTACGTGCATACACACACACACACACACACACACACGCACGCACACACACACACACACACATATACACACACGCACACATACACACACATGCACGCACACACACACATATACACACACGCACACACACACACACACACACACACACACATATGTACACACACACAGAGAGTCTATATGCCACCGTATACTGTGGTATTCAAAGGCAATATTATATGAAGCCCAAGGATAACAAGGAAATCTTTGAGTGCTGCCCTAGGAACCTTCTGGGTGATGTGTTTTTGCACAGCTGGGGTGGGCGGGTGGGGTTTCTGCAATCTGCCAAACATTAAAAAAATAAGATACAGCCAAACAAACATGCAGCATGCAGTAGGGTTATCTGGGAGATTTTGTGGGCTGCAGACCATAGTTTTAGGATGTAGGGTAACAAGAAGCTTTGAAATGTCATAAATAGTTAAAAATCCAAGAATAGTTTTCAAGAGTTACTTTTCTGCTAAAAACCCCTCCATTTGCTATTACATTGGAGTCCTTAGGCCACAGAGAGAGTTGACTTTGCCACGTCTCGAGAGCTCTCATTTCTTCTGCTAGTACATTGTGTCTGTGACATCATGAGTGGTTACCATGGGGGTAACTTCCTTGGTGTGGGAGATGTGTGAATTCAGGTACGGAGAAACTCAGCCTTGAGAGATGGTCTTTGAGAAAAGAGACAACTCTCCTTTCACTGCAACCTCCTTAGTAACAAAGGGATGAAGCAGAAAAGGTTGGGATGACAAAAACTGAAAACTAGCTTTGGAACACAATGCTTTTCATGCTGCACATGACATATGGGAAAGGCTTCCATTTATTTGTCTTTTAAATTACATTTTGGTCACATATCTTGTAGGGATGTTAAAAATAAATTTTATGTTCTTCCTTGGGAAAAAAAACAAAATATGGCTGATAGCGGAGTGCCGCGGTGTATCACATCCAGAGACAATAGGATAGGAAGGCCAAGGACCACAGGGGAACCTTCTGAGTGCTGCCCTAGGAGGCTCAGAGGTGATGTGGTTTTGCCCAGCTTGGGGATGGGGTGGGGGGCTTCTGCAATCTGCAAAACATTACAAAAATAAGATACAGATAAGCAAACAGTGCAGCCCGATTGGCTTGCTGCTGCTGGCGTTTGACAAACTAGGAAAAGGAGACAGCAGAACTCCACAGGGAATTTTCTCCCCTTCATGGCAATGAAGTACTGTACATTTATTTCTCAGGACTAAGGGTGGCTGGGATGAGGACTTCAGTGCTGCTGAGCAAGTAATTTAAGGAAATGATCCAAAATCCCCTGCCTCTGGCTTAGAATAATCAATGTCATTACTGCTTGTTTGGAAGCTTTGTCTTTTCTTGGAAAGGACCCAGGGCTGGCAGACAGAAGTAGTCAGTGTGGTGGCCAGTGACAGAGGGACTCTGTGAAGCAAGCAGGCAGAGTGCCCTTGAGCACCAGATTCTGCATGAGGGACCTGGGTTCAAGTCACTGCTTGGCCATGTTGAATTCTCTTTAACACTCTTGATTGCTGTGTGTTCTCTTCTTATTAATGGAATGAGCCTGTGATAACAGAAAAGTGGAGGATAAATAAAAAATGCCTGAATTATGTATCAATACAAAGGATTAGACCTCATTCACTGAAGACCCATGATAGCAGAATAATGTTTTTTTTTTTTCTTCTTGTTTCATGGCACCCTTTGTGGGTATTCTAAGGACAAGAGGCACTTTCTCTGTTGAGACCTGATACTGGCAGCCAGCTCACCATGGAAAAGAAGGCAGTGTTCCTAGGGAGTGCTCAGTTCCTGCAAGGTCAAGTGTAAAATCCTCAGCCTGGCTTGGGGCCTTCCACAGTTGTTCTTCAGCTACGTGTTCGGGTCCTCACCCGATCCCTGGGCTTGTTGCCTTCCTCAAACCTGACTGCTTTGTGTGCATAAGGCCTCCTTTATGGCTGTTTGTTCAAGTTCTCCTCTTACCCAACCAGTTCTTTCTATTCCCTGCATCACATCTCTGCACTGATACTTCCCTGTGAACGTCACTGGTTAATGGTGTCACATATACAATATAGAGGCTGTGTACTTAAGGACCCTTGCCAGAGAAAGAAGGTAGGATTTTAAATCCAGCCAAGGTTGCATGTTCTGCTGAGGGGCTATCAGCATGGAAGAAAGTATCTTTCTCCAATCATAAAAATAAGAAAAGTAAATAAAAATAAAAACAACCCAAAAAACCATGGAGGGGGTCGATACAATTGTATTGCTACACTTAGATTTTGTCTTGTGTTTTCTGGCAATTATAGTCATCTCATAGATTTATGCTTTGATATGTTAGTAGATAGTTCATGTGAAATAAAGCATGCCTATTTTATATCAGCGAGAGAACACAAAAGAAGCCCTTTGAGGACAGCTGATCTTTCCCTGTCAGTCAAGTGCACCTAGGAGGTCTTTAACAACTGAGAAATACATCCACTGATGAGTGCTGACTCCTGATATAACTGAACAGTGAAAAACATCAGTGCTGTTTCCTTTTAAAAGTCCTTGGTACCCAACCCTCAGGAGGAGGAAGTGCTAAGGGATACAAGACTATCAGACTGAGGCTAGATTTTGGGTGAGCGATGTAGGATATGGACTTGTCTTCTTACCTATTTTTAGAGCCTCAGCATGCTGGGACTTCATGGCAGGTCGAAAAAGTAGGCCTGGACCTTGTTGAACAGCAAGGCTGTAGTCTATATGTTGAGGACATCAGGGGGAAAGCTGATGTCTTTGGCTCAAGTCTTGCAGGATCATCAGTGGGGAAGACAGCGACGATAATTGCTCTAAGAAGCACTAGCAGAACAAGAGCAGCTCAAAGAGAGCTGTGAGGTCACCATGAGGCCCCAGACGTCTGCTTTCCCTGTCAGAGAAAGGCACAGGAAATAATCTTGCTCATGTCTCTGCTGAGGTCCATGTGTGGATGCAGAATTCATGTCTTCATCTCCAACCAGTGCAACAACCTGGACTCTTTGAAGGCTTTCTAAACCCATCCCATCCCAAACTGATGTCAGGATCCTTGCACATAAATCCCACTATCTAATGATGTTGCATCTTTCCAGATGGCACAGCCTATCCATCTGGCTTGGCAAACTCTAGTTTGGTAAATTAATTTTCCTACTTTCTATTCCCAGCTCTCAGGTCAGGTTTACATTTGCATTTCTTTCCTGGAATGGATATATTTCCCTCCAGAGTGGCCCTCTGTGTCCTCCTTTGAATCTTAAGCCCTTTTTCCTTATAGCAGCTGGAATGATTGTTTGAAAATGTAATTGTGTCATATGCTCCCATGGCCAGTTCTCCCAAACTTCTTAATGCTTACTCGCTTCTCTTAGGATCAAGACTTAAGCCGTTAGCATAGACTCTAGACTTTTAATGGTCTGGATCCTTGTAACTCCCTTAGCTCCCTGGAGGACCAGCTTCTCCCATATAGCTCCAGTTGGAGAGTCTTGAGGGGCCCCTGCCTACTCTCAAGCCCAGGGCCGAGAACTTCCTCAGCGTGGCATGCTCTTCTGTGGCTTGGCACCTCTACCTAATTTGTCACTTCTAATTTTTCAGATATTAGCTCAAACATCACTTCTCTTCCTATTTGATTGAGATTGCTTCAGCCTTCTGCTTTGTACATATGTCAAAGCACAATTCCTGATCAAACATCATAGTTTATATAAATATATCAGACATCTATTTTGTGTCTATCTGATGGATGGCTTTTCCTGAAAGCCTGTGAGTTCCGGGATGCTGGCTGAGCTTGCACTCCTAGACATTTCCCTCTTAGTGTCTTATACACCTTAGGCTAAATTAGACCTGCATCGAATGAATAGATGAAGAAAGATTGTTCTGGAATGGAAAGCCTACCCTGTGGTGCTACGGGATAAGCAAGTTGGGAGGAAGAAGCCAGAGGTGAGGTTGGGAATTGGCGTGGCTGAATTAGAACCCTCTAGGGATAGATGCACTGTGTAATGACAAGGACTGGACCAGCCAAGAGGCGAGCTCTAAAGCAATAGCTCTGGGAAAGGTATGCTGAAGTGTGGTGAAAAGGGGTCTTGGAAGCTGGGACACAAAGCAGGAGCTGATGGATACAGCTTGAACTGACAGTCCAAGGGAGAAGTGAGAGCCAGGATGAACACATTTAGGATTTTTTTTCAATTTCACTTTCCTCCCTTAAGAGAGGCATTCATTTATCAATGGACATTGTAGACTTTAGATTTTTCAGTCTGTCTGACCTAACCACTGCACATGGGGAAGAGCTCGAGGTGGGTAGTGAACACTGGGATGCAATCACTAGTTTGTGCCTCTTTCTCCTTTCCTAGAAATATGTGGTTAGTGCAAGGTTGGAAGGTGTATTAGTCTGAGCTATTACGACAAAGTAGCACATAGCGGGTGACTTGGGAACATCAGAAATTCGTTTCTCACAGATTTAGAGGCTACCAAGCCTGAGATGGTGGAGCCTGCCTGGCTGGGTTCTGGTGATGCCTCTGCTGTGTTGACACAGTGGAGAGATGTTATCTCCTTGCATGGCAGAAAGCACGGGCTGGCTCTGGGCCTCTTTCTAAGAGTGTTATGCTCAGCCACGAGACTCTGCTCCTGTGACCCAATTGCCCCCTAAAGGTCTTGCCTCTAAACCACACTGAAGACTGTCTCAGCAAAGGAATTCGGAGGGGACCAACCATTCCCCATCCTCAGCACAGAGCCATGCTAAGACCAGCTGTCCTGAGCAGATAAATGGTGGGTTGTTGTGTGAGACCACATGGAATTCAGGGGCATGTCTCTGGGGCTGGACATTCCTTCTCTCTAGTTACTCCCCTGGACTGGAATGTCCATGACAGCCCTTGTTAATGGAGACATCTCAAGCATCCTATAGAGGAGAATTTGGAGAGAAAGAGTGTTGGAGGGCAAACGTGGATGGACTAAACAGACACTTGTCTCTGCTTGGGCTTAGGGTCACATCCTATTTTGCTGTTCTTTGGTTCTTACAGTCTGAGTCCTGATGCTAACTCTAGGGTGGGATGTGTACAGCGTGGAACTGGAGGCTGCTAAACTTTAGCCTTTTGCAATTTTTCTCAAACTGATGTAACATCCTCTTCCAGAATGTCACTGGTATAATAATACCACCGCGTTAGTGTTTATGGCTAACGTGTCTTATGTCATTTGACATTTGGAGACTTCGAGTAGGCATGCTATATTTGGCTGAGCAAATTGCATGTCGCCCAGTTTCAGCCAGCACTTTCACACAGGCATGGAGTTCCCTGAAGTTGTGCAAAGTTGGCAACCTGTCCCATAAAGTGTGCACAACAGGAACAAGCCTCCTTTTGCTGGCTCATGATGGCGAACCGCCTCGTTCAATATCGTGTAACGAGTAAACGCTGGCATTGCCTCCAGGGCCCAGCTTCTGAATCTAAATCCTGTCTTAATTTTGCTGCAGCCTTGGCTGTTCGGTGATTGAGTAAGTAAGTGAGCAGGGTTGAAGCAAAGCTTCCATTTAGGATCTAAAAGGCACACACGGCAGTGATTTATTCTGAAGTCTGAGTCCCATCAGCAGAAATCAGCTGCCCGAATCTCTAGTTCGTTTGCCTGCCAGGGTGAACTCCAGATGATGTGGCCTTGGGTGTTTTTCTCCTACTTCCTAAGTCCTCTTCTGGGCTTATGCCTTCCCTGACTGTCATATTCTATTCGATCCTCTCCTTCAGCCACTGCTAGGTCATCTTATTCTATAAGGTGTTCATTAATAAACGATATTACAATTTATTAAGAATAAAAGGTATCATTATTATATAATATAGGCTATAAATAATAGAAGATAAAACAAATCAATCAATAGCTTTGGTGGAACTACTGGCTGGGTTGATGAACTGTGAATCTGGGGGTTCTTTACATGGGGAACCAAAAAGAGCCTTAGAAATCACAGAACACATATGAGAGACCCTGAGAGTTAGGGGAATTGCTAAAAGTTGTCACCTATGATTTTTCTGTGGTGACATGTCTCCCTTAGCAGCACTTTCACCTCGATGACCCTACATTTAGATGACATATGTCCCATTAGCGTTAGGAGGGAAGGAGGGCAGTGTCAAAGGGCAGAGGGAGTCTGCACAGCAGTGTCCCAGCCCCTGATGCGATCCTCAGTCACTGCTTTTAAATGCCATTATGAAATGCAGTCTGTACGGAGCTCAGAGCCTCTTCCCATCAGACTAATGCACCTGGGGTGGAGGGTGGGGCAGTGACTGGCTGCCTGGCAATCTCTCAGAGCCCAGGAAGGGGATTATGTTAGCTCAGTGGGCCTCATCACCATAATAAAATGGAAGCGGTGCTTAGCGACTCATCAAGGCTCCCCATTTAGGCGATTACCCAGTTTCCAATCCCATTTCTAGAGAAAAGAGGATTGCCAGACACTTCCGCTACCCCCATCGGCACCCTACTCAGGCAAAGCTATGTTTGCTGGTGGTTTGGTGAGGTCCACATTGGAGGTAAGCACACAGCAGGCTGGGAGTTGCCCTCTTTGTCTTCCAGAGCTGGCAGGCCACAGAGGGATAGCTGTCCCCTGAGAGCTTGGGGCAGAGAATAAACAGCCCGGCAAGGGCCTGGCACAGCTGGCTGATGTCACTTATTTCCTGCAGGAGACTCTGGTGGCTGGCTGGAGCCCATGTCACTCTTCTTTCTCCCTTCTGAGTTCTCTCAGGTGTTACTAAAATAAGCCCTGGACACTTGAGCTGTGTGGAGCTAAACTCAGCTTCTCAGCCTCATCTTCATGGACCCCATCTATAAAGCAGCCTCCCCTAATTGGAACAAGACAGAGAGGAGGTGACCCTCAGCAGTAAGGGTCCACCTTCCACACTTCTCTTTCTGGGCAGACTAGCCTTTGGGGGAGTCTGTCTCAGAGACCTCTGATGCTCACTTCATCCAGACTTCTAACTAGTTTGGTAAGCTGTATTCTGACACTCCAACAGATTGCTAGACAGCACAGAGGCAAAGGGAGAGTGCTAGAAAGTGCTGGAAGAGACCAAGAAGGTCACATTCATGGGATAAATGTGAATGTGGTCTCACTCCCAGGAAGATGCTGGATGGCTCCCGAGAACCCTTCGAATGACTATGGGTCTTTAGTTTAACAGTGACAACCAGGACCCAAGAGGAGGGGGAAGGAGACCTCAGTGGGTCTCTTAGACTCATCCTATCGAATACCCTATAGTAAGGGGCCACCTTTTGCTTAGGGAAGGCCTTGAGTTAGGGTGATTAAGAGCACTTGCTTGCCTTGGTGGAGTCCTCTGAGCTTATTGTCTGGTTTTGACCCTCTTTTGTTCATTGCCAGCAAGTATGAATTCTCAGGGATGTCTCTAGAAAGAATAAAACATAGAGATGTAGTAAGTAGACAGGCCTGTGTTCAGATCCTAGCTGCCCACTAAGCTGGCTGGAGGACTCTAGTACAGTCATTGTACCTCAGTCTCCTCACCTGCCCATTGACCTTGGAGGATGTACATTATTTTCTTTCCCAGCTATGATCCTTTTTACTGACCTAAGTGTTCTCGGGGTGAATTTCTTTTCAAGTAGAGTCTCCTCTACACCCAGTAAAACGTGGATTTCAGATCAACCGTGGATACTTTCTTAGTACAACTATGCTTCAAGTATTTCATGGGGTTTACTTACTGTCCCCCACCCTGCCACCACCACCAAAGTCTTTGTTTATCTGATGCTTGCGTTTAACTGAATATCCTACTCATTAAAATAAACTTTCGATTTTAGGTTCATCATAAATTTCCAGGAAATATGAACTGCTACTAAGAGTTGCCGTACCCCACACCCTGCTCTCCCTATTACTCTCTTGCTTTTGCCACTATCAATGAAAGGATAGTGAGATAGTATCACTAACTAGAGTCCATTATTGGTTCGATTCCTGTAATTTCCCGACATCACGTTCTGTTCTAGATCCCACCCAGGACCCCACATCCGAACTGTCCTGTCTTCTTAGGCTCCTCTAGGCTGTGACAGGTGTCTCAGATGTTCCTCCTTTCTGTGACTTTGGCAGCTTTGGGGTGTACTGGTCATGTTTTATAGAGCAGCTCTTACTTTGGGTCTGATGTTTTTCTCTTGACTAAGTTGGAAGATGAAGAGGCAAAGCTTCCCATTTTCATCCTGTCTTAGTGAGGGTGGGTACCACCCACAGGACTGGTCATTTCCCATGCTGACCTTGACAGTTCGGTCGGGCTATTTTATCGGATTTAGCTTCCTGGGTGTTTGGATTTTGCTGAGTAAGGAAACTCTATTCCATTTATCACTCATTTTTGAGCAGATCCCTGTTCTCTGCTGCAGACTTCTTTCTTGCTTGTTTTTCTCAACTACGGACCGTTCCTCTGATGAACCAATCCCCCCCCCCCCCGGCTGCACTGCTGCTGTCCCCCACAGATATTCTCTCTTCCTCAGATGTCCCACACCTCTGAGTCCTATCCTCATGTCTCCTTTACCTGGCATGCTTCTCAGTTGGGCTTTAAGAGTCTGTTCACACCCAACTCCCTTGGAGAAGATTCTTTCCACTCTAGCCTATCAAGACCAGGTGGTGGCCCCAGGCTGGTAGTACTGGTGGTCATCTTGTGGGTATGCTCTCATCACTATCTGTACAATCCCAATCCACTCGTGACGTCTTACCCTGCAACTCAGAAATGTACGAGTAAGTGGATGATTGTGCCAGATGATCCAGGTAAAGCTTCGAGCATGGAGTCTGCTTGTAAACAACAGATGCTCAGTAAATGCTTCTCTTTCAATGCAGGAAAATGTTTTTCCCTAGATCTGAGCAACTGCACTGAATTCGAGATTCTGCGACACCCTTGAGTCCTGCATGTTCCTTCTTAGAGGTAGGGATCTGGAATAGTGATCTGGGATTCTCTGAGACCCCCAGTTAACTATGCCAAGAGTATCAAGGAAACCAGAGATAACAGAGATGTAGGCCCTTCTTGATCAGTTTGAAACCATGAAAGAATTCTACCAGTAGAGAAACTTAAAATTACAAACTCCTTGGTTCAACTTTCCGTTATCATTGCCTGATCATAGCCATGCAATGAAAGGGCCTACCTTTAATGTGAGGCCTCATGTTAATGATATCTGTGCATGTTGCTGCTGGTCCTCAGTGACAAATACACTTATGTATGGATTTAGGTGTATGTTATGTTTGCTTTCTTTCTTCTTGTTCTTTTTTTTTTTTTGTCTTTTTGTTTTGTTTTTGGTTTTTTGAGACAGGGTTTCTCTGTGTAGCCCTGGCTGTCCTGGAACTCACTCTGTAGACCAGGCTGGCCTCGAACTCAGAAATCCACTTGCCTCTGCCTCCCGAGTGCTGGGATTAAAGGCGTGTGCCACCACTGCCCAGCTTTCTTCTTGTTCTTAGAGGTTAGTTGTGACCAGATCTTGTAGGACCAAAGAGAAGAAACTCTCAGACAGCAGTTCCAGAAAAGTCTGACATGCTTTGAGGCTGTCAGTTATACATGCTGTCCCATGACTTTTCTCACATCACTTCTGTGTCTTGCAGCAGCCTGCAAGGTAGACATTATCACCATATTACAAGTGAGGAAACCACGGCTTGAGATGCTTACGTTATTGGCTCCATTTTACTGCAGTGGAATCAAATTTGTTTCTAGGGCTATGGACTTCAGATCCCAAGGTCCATGCTCTGGGTGTGGCTAGAAGGTTCTGTAGTAGATAGGAACAAATACAGAGACATGAGAGATAGATAGATAGATACCTTGGAATACACATTTCTAAACTAGATGTCTCCATCAAACCATTCCCCTCAGAGCTCAGAGCTCAGAGAACCCCACGGAAGAGGAGGCAAAAGGAGCTGGTCGAAGGCAGAGGAGACAGGACACCAGGGGAATAAGATCTTCTAAAACAACTGAGTAAGGCTCATATGAATTCGCGGAGACTGAAGCAGTTTGCACAGGACCTACACAGGTCTGCACGGGGCCCTCTGCATGTATACTGTAGCTTTCAGTTGAGTACTTTTATGAGACTCCTGGATGTGTACACGAGTGTATCTCCAATTCTTGTGCCTTCTCTCTGGGTTCTTTTACTTTTCTGTTGGTTTGTCTTGTCCAACTTTAATATGATGGCCTTTGTTTTGCCTTATTATATCTTATTTTGTTAAAAAAAAAAAACCAAAATAGTAATTTTATATTTAGGACACCTTTTAAAAAGAAACAAGGGAAAAGAAAAAGAAAAAGAAGGGAAGTCCTGCAACAGAGGATTTCCCTGTAGGCTTAGACTTGTCAGAATAGTTTTGGGGCCCACACTTCTCTTTGTGGTCCCATCTCACCTTACCAGAGCAGACCCCTCCAAGCCCACATCTGTACACCTTCAGGAGGCTTTTTTGATTCCTAGCCACAGAACCCTGCCCTCATGTTGGATTCACAAGCACACCCCTTTAGGGCTTACACACTCCTGCTTCTATGACCCTATACTTTGTTCTTTTCCCGAGCCAGCCTCTGCCTGAATTAGCCATTAATGAATTAGCAGTCCTTTTTGTGCTACACACATCTGTACATTAGGATACTGTGGAAGCCGGAAGCCTTTTCTCCTGCAGGAGTCCCCTATGGATCTTCGCTGACTTGTTACCTACTCCCCCCCCAAATCTGCATATACCATATGAGGAATAACTTCAGGCTTGTGTGAGACCAGGGGGAGTTCCTTGTATTACCAGTTTAGTTTTCTCTATCTGGATTATGGGATTATAGCCATCTAAGGGTCAAGAAATCACTTGGTAAAAAAAAAATAACCTCATTGGTGTATAACTTACATATCATAGTATGTACTGGCTATAAGTGCTCAGTTTGACTAGTTTTGACAAACTGAGAAGTGCTGCTATCAGAACTTAAGAGTATATAATAAGGGCACATACTCCACTATGTTCATAGCAGCCGTATTTATAATACCCAGAAGCTGGAAACAACCCAGATGTCCCTCAACAGAAGAATGGATACAGAAAGTGTGGTACATTTACACAACGGAATACTACTCAGCTATTAAAAACAATGACTTCATGAAACTTGCAGGCAAATGGATGGAACTAGAAAAATCACCCTGAGTGAGGTAACCCAGACATAAAAGAACACACATGGTATTTCCTCACCGATAAGTGGATATTAGCCCAAAAGCTCGAAATGCCCACAATTGAGCACATAGACCATATGGAGCTTAGGAGGAATGAAGATCAGGGTGTGGATGCTTTAGTCCCACCTTGAAGGGGGAACAAGATCACCAAGGGAGGTGGAAGGAGAGGGGGACCTGGGAGAGAGAGAGGAGGGAGAGGAGATAAGAGGGCAGTATCAAGTACTGGAGGGGATGAGAGAGGCACAGAGGAATAAAAATATGTAGGCCGGGAGGATGAGGAACTGGGGATGGCCAGGGAAAAGAGAGGCTTCCAGGACCCAATGCGCAGAGAAGGGGGAGATAGAAGCTGTAGAGACCACCTCCAGCAGATATGCTCAACCCCTGGTCAAGGGATGGGGGCACCCAACCATCTCAAAGGTTTTAACCCAGAAATGTTCCTGTCCAAAGGAAGAAAAGAGACAAAAAAATGGAGCAGAGACTGAAGGAAGGGCTATCTGAGGACTGCCTCACCTGGGGATCCATCATGTCTGCAGACATCAAACCCGACACTGTTGCCATGGTCAAGAGGCGCTTGCTGACAGGAACCTGATGTGGCTGCTCCTTGTAGAGGTTCTGCCAGCAACTGAGCAATGCAGATGTGGGTGCTTGGAGCTAACCTTCAGACCGAGTTCAGGAACCCCACGGGGGAGCTGGCGGAAGGACTGGAGGAGCAGAGGGAGTTTGCAACCCCATAAGAAGAACTGCCTGTGCTCCCAGAGACTAGACCACCAACCAAGGAGTGTTCAGGGAGGGATCCACGACTCCAGATACATATGTAGCAGAGGATGGCCTTGCCTGACAGCAGTGGAAGGGGAGGCCCTTGGTTCTGTGGAGGTTTGATGCTCCGGCATAGGAGGATGCTGGAGCAGTGGGGTGGGAGAGGGTGGGTGGGGGAGCACCCTCATGGAGGCAAAGGGGAGAGGGTGGATGTGGCTTGGGAGGTTTGTGGAGGGGTAATGGGGAAGTGGGATATCATTTGAGATGTAAACAAATGGAATGATTAATTTAAAAAAAAAACAACGCGCATTAACCAGGAAAAAAAAAAGAGTCTGATAGAATTCGGTGGTGAGTCTGTGTGTGGTCCTGGGCTTTTCTGTGCCAGGGAGACTTGATTTCAGCCTTGTATTCACCGCTAGTAACAGGCCTGTTTAAGCATTTACGTCTTCTCTCTTTCCCTTTGGTAGATCATACACACTTATAATTCATTCACTGCTTTTAGGTTTTTCAGCTCTTTGGAGTATAAGTTTTCAATGTGTTCCTCAGCGATTCTCTGGGTTCCACTGGAATCTGTCATTACAATTTTGTTAATTTGAGTTTTCTTCCTCTTTGTTTTTGTTAGTTCAATCTTAACTTTTTCAAAAAAACTAACACTGTGTTGGATTTTGTATGCTGTTCTTTTCTTCTCAGTATTTAGTGTCTCTTGCTATCCACTGGGTTTGGAATTGCCTTCTTGTTTTTCTAGAGTCTTGAATCATTAGGTTGTTGATTGAACTCAGTCTACTCTTTTTTCTAAAAAAATAAAATAAAATTATTATGTATACAGCATTCTGCCTGCACATACATCTACGTGCCGGAAGAGGGCACAGATCTCATTATAGATGGTTATTAGCCACATGTGGTTGCTGGGAATTGAGCTCAAAACCTCTGGAAGAGCAGACAATGCTCTTAACCTCTGAGCCATCTCTCCAGCCCTCATTCTGCTTTTAAAACATGAGACTTTATGGCTGCAAATTTCCTCTTAGGATTGCCTTGGCTGTGCCTCACAGCGTTGGCAAGGGTGAGTTTTCCTTTATTTGACTCTGGGAATTTCCTTTGAGATTTCAACAATACACAACTTCCTATAGTTTCTATAGTTTTTCTTCTTTCTTTCTTTCTTCTTTTTTTAAAAACTCTGGTCTGATAGGATACAAGAAATTGCTTCGTTTTTGTACTTATTAAAGCTTGATTTGTGTCATAAGATGTGATCAGTTTTAGATTGCAGTTTTCAATTGCTCCTGAGAAGAGTGTGTATTCTTTATCTGTTAGGTGGACTGTTAACTGCAGTCATTTTCAGTGTATTTTATCTCTGGAGGTTTTTCTTTGGTTATTTTTGGTTTGAAATGTGAGAGTGAGATACAGAAGTCTCCCTTTTATGGTTTAAATTTGAATTTTCTAGATAATTAAAGATGCTGAACACCCTTGATAAGATGTGCTTACTGACCATTCACATATTTTTTGAAGAATATACTCAAACATATACCTGTTTGTAGTTACTGATAATTTGTTTTTAAATTTTTCAGTTATGAGTTCTTTCTACATTTTTGAGTCTCACTAGACATACCTATTGTATTTTCTCCCAGCTTTTGACTACCTTAATCATATCTTTGAAGATAATTTTTTAAAATTTTTGATGAAATTATACTTAATTGATTGTAGTCATTTAAATGGCTAACATGTTTTTGACCCTGTGAGATTCTTATCTGACCCAAGGTTTTTCAGGTTTTTCTAATTTTTTTCTTTAGAAGTTTCAGTTTTGCTTTTGCCCAGCACATGGCCTACCTTGTTGAATGTTTCATGTGCACTTGAAGAGAATGTGCATTTTGTATCCAGGAAGCGAATGCCACTTAGGTCAGGTTGTCTGACAGTGATGCTTAAGCCATCTATATTTTCATTGATTTTCCGTCTACCCGTCTTATGAATTATTGAGTGTTGAAAACTCCGACTTTAATTTAAACTTACCTGTTTCTTCTCTCATCCTTGTCAGCTTTGTGTCGTATATTTTAACGCTCTGTTATTAGGTGAATGGTCATTCAGGCTTGCTATACCTTCCCGTCCTGTTAGCCCAGCTTCTTAAGGCAGCATCATATCTCTATCTCTCATGGTCCCTGGCTTCAAAGCTTACCCTGTGTGATGTTAATACAGCTCACAGCTCCTCCAGCTCAGGATCTGCACAGGGCCTGCACAGGGCCCCTCACAATTTTACCTTTAAGCTGTGGACAATTTGGTATAGAAGGTGGATTCCTTGAAGTGTACAGAAGGTTTTGTTGTTTTGTTTTGTTTTTTGGTCCAGTCTGACAACATCTGCCTAATAATTTCAATGCTTTTACTTCACTTGTATGAAATGCAGTTATTGAAATTATTTGTCTATTTTATCTTGATATTATCTCATTTTTCTTCTTTCTTCACTCCTGTCTCCTCCTCTCCTTCTTTCATCCTCTCTCTCTCTCTCTCTCTCTCTCTCTCTCTCTCTCTCTCACACACACACACACACACACACCCCACACACACAAGGTCTCTCTGTCCTGGAACTCACTAACTATACCAGGCTGGCCTCACATTTATAGAGATCCAGCGCCTCTGCCTCCTGCCTGCTGGGACTGAAGACATGCACCATCATGACCAGACCCTGCCTTTCTTTAAATGAAGTTTCACATTTCATTTATCATAGCTTGTATAATTAATTCAAATTTGTTTTAAGTGTATTAATTTTTTCTGTGTACAGAGTTGTAGTTGTGCCAAGGATTATACTATGTATCTTTAACTGTCAAGTTCTACCCACAAAAGTGTGGACTTCACATGTAATGTGGGGCCCTTAAAAAAATACTTTCATTCCCCCTTCTCTGTTCCAAAACATTGCTGTCATTTTTTTCTTTGTTTAACTACCTTACAAAGGATTTTTTTTTTTTTAGGTGAAAAAAGTAAATTTATTTATACTTTGTAATTTCCTGCATTGGTCATTGTTTAGCATAGACCTGACTTTTTCTTTTCTTTTTTAATAAAATAGACTATTTTCTCACATAATAGATCCCGATCATAGTTTCCCCTCTGTACTGGCTGGTTTTGTGTGTCAACTTGACACAAGCTGGAGTTATCACCGAGAAAGGAGTTTCAGTCGAGAAAAATGCCTCTCTGAGATCCAGGTGTAAGGCATTTTCTCAATTAGTGATCAAGGGCAGAGGGCCCCTTGTGGGTGGTACCATCTGTGGGCTGGTAGTCTTGGGTTCTATAAGAAAGCAGGCTGAGCAAGCCAGGAGAAGCAAGCAAGCTAGTAAGGAACATCCCTCCATGGCCTCTGCATCAGCTTCTGCTTCCTGACCTGCTTGAGTTCCAGTCCTGACTTCCTTTCATGATGAACAACAGCATGGAAGTGTTAGCTAAATGAACCCTTTCCTCCCCAACTTGCATCTTGGTCATGATGTTTGTGCAGGAATAGAAACCCTGACTAAGACAAATTGGTACCAGTGAAGTGGGGTATTCCTGTGACAACCTGACCATGTTTTAGGGAGGACTGTGGAAGGACTTTGGAACTTTGGGCAAGAAGATCCATTCAGTGTTAAGAGCTTCGTGGGATGTTCTGTAGGAGCTTGGAAGATAATGTTGAGAACAGTGCAGAAGATGGAGGCCTGGCTTGTGAAATTTCAGAGGGGAGATTAAAGACTCTTATCAGGGCTGTTGCTATTTTGACTATGAAGATTCTGTGGTTTTGATTAGCTGGGGCTGAAGAAATTAGCTGTGATTAACAAACTACCAGAACTACTAAAGCTAAACCATTGCATTGTTGGGACTATTGATGCTGGTTAGCTGGAGCTAAGATATTAGCGGTGATTAAGAAGAGACCAGCATCATTGGGGTGAAATCTTCTGAGAAGTGTTTTCTGAGAGCTTGGAGGCTGAGTTCCAGAGATAGCCAGGGTTGTACCTTGTGCTGTGGCTGGACTTGGTAATGTATAAGAGTCACCCAGGTGGTACTGGTTTTGAAGGCATGAAGGACTCATGAAGAGCAGCTGAGGCTCAGGCACTGTGAGAGGCCTCGGAAGGTCATTGGTGAAGATGCAGCCTCAGTTGTGACCGCCCAGGACTGAAGGGGCAATGCAAAGGAGGTGAGGCTTGGCACCGTGAAGAGAGCCTGTGAGAGGCTGTTGGTAAAGCCTAGTTGCAGCAGAAGACAGCAGTGTTTGGGAAATGCCAGTACCGTGAGATGACCACCAAGACAGCAGCAGCAGTGGAGTACAGGCATCTGGAGCCTAGAAGACAAGGCGTGTGCTACAAAGGGCAGAGCTGGAGAAGTGACTCAAGCCTTTGGAGGAATCCAGAAGATCATGAGTGGATACCAGACATTGGACAGTTGGAGTTTGATTTTGCTTTTGATTGTGACTGTGACCTGACATTTTTCCCTCTTGAAGAAAGAAGGTATTTTAGTGGAGCCCACAATTAAGAGACCTTGAATTTTTAAAAGACTTTGAATTTTAAGAGATTGGATGTTTAAAAGGGACTTAAATGTTAATATGTAAGAATTTGCTAAGACTGTGGGATTTTTAAAGTTATTTAGATCTTGGGGATGAATAAGAAAGTAAGGGTCAAGGCTTAATGGTGATGTGTTTGTATGTCAAGTTGACAAGGGGTCAATTGTACTGGCTAGTTTTATGTGTCAACTTGACACAAGCTGGAGTTATCACAGAAAGGAGCTTCAGTTGAGAAAATGCCTCTCTGAGATCCAGGTGTAAGGCATTTTCTCAATTAGTGATCAAGGGCAGAGGGCACCTTGTGGGTGGTGCCATCCCTGGGCTGGTAGTCTTGGGTTCTATAAGAAAGCAGGCTGAGCAAGCCAGGAGAAGCAAGCAAGCTAGTAAGGAACATCCTTCCCTGCATCAGCTCCTGCTTCCTGACCTGCTTGAGTTCCAGTCCTGACTTCCTTTTGTGATGAACAGCAGCATGGAAGTGTAAGCTCAATAAACCCTTTCCTCCCCAACTTGCATCTTGGTCATGTTTGCACAGGAATAGAAACTGTGACTAAGACACCCTCCCTCTACTCCCCCCAGTTCCTCCACACCTCCCTTCCCAGCCAGATCCACTCCCTTTCTGTCTCTTAATAGAAAAGAACAGACTTTGAAGAGATGATAAAGTATTAAAAATAAAATATAAGAGAAAACAGGACTAGTGTATCAAAGTTGGACAAGACAAACCAACAGAAGGAAAGGAGCCTGAGAGAAGGCACCAGAATCAGAGATCCACTTGTTCACATGTTCAGGAATCCTGCAAACATGCTAAACTGGAAGCTATAATATTTAGTCGGTGGCCCTGGGGCAGACCCAGTGCATGCCACTTCAGACTCTGTGAGTTCATATGAGCTTTGCTCATGTTGATTTCGAGGGCCATGTTTTCCTGGTGGCCTCCATCCTCTCTAGCTCTTACACTCTTTCTGTTCCTCATCCCTTCATGGGGCTCCCTGAGCTCTGAGGGGAGGGATTTGATGGATTTAGGACCTAGTGTTCCAAAGACCTGATGTTTTATTTGGAATCACATTCTGATGGCTTGAAAACATTCACTTCACATATGTTGATGCTGTGGTCTGCTGGTGGTGGCTCAGGATTGTGATCTTCCTTCCTAAACGATATTTTCATTGTCCATTGAAACTACATTGACACCTTTTCCTTTCAGAGTTAAACAATGTCACTCAATTGTCTTGTCACTCTCATTATTTATGGTATTTCATCCTTTCCCTTGGCTATTGCTACATCTTTGATGATTTTTTCCTTTCTGATTAGTGTCTGGTAACTCATTTATGCCATGTGCTGATGTGGTTGTCTTTATATTTAACCTCCTTAATGTTGACAGAACTGGGATCTCTGAATATTTAGCACTTGAGGTTGTAAAAATTTCGGCCATAATTTCTTCAAAAATATATCTTCCTCCCTACCTTCTTCTGAGACCCCAGTTCCATATTAGACTGTTGGTATTCTCTAAGGTCTTTTGGCTTTAGACAATTTATTATTATTAATCAACCCCACACTTTAAGGCTTGAGTTTTCTAGGGTCTTTGTGATGGTTCACTTGTGAGCCCACCTTTGGGTGTGCCTGTGAGGGCATTTCCAGAGACGATTAGATCAAGAGCACTGGAATAATGAATCGGCTCATTCCTTGACACCTTCATAATACGGTGGCATTCCAGGAAGGTGGTGAGGGCTTGGAAGTGGGGCCACTTAGAGGAAGCAGGTGTCTGTGGGATTGTTTGCTATAGTTTTCTGTCTCACTCTGTCTCCTGTGAAGAACATGCCATAAGAGTCTGATGAAGTGTATGGGGCCAAGCAACCATGCACAGAATCCTCTGAAGTGGTGAGCCAAAATTAATCTTTCCTCCTTGTAGATTGCTTATGTCAGATACTCTACCAGAACTTGAGACAGGAAAGTAATACTGTTTTTAGTGAATTCCCTAGGTTTAGCAAGTTTTCTTCCTTCTTGTTGGCTATTAACATGAATGTCTCCCAGGCCCATGTAGGATCTATTCGTGCTTCAGCTCATAGACCTCTGGTAGATGTTCTCTGGTAGTTGTTCTCTAGTAGTCAACCATGATATCAAAGGGTGCAGGGGCACCCAGTGACCTAGCAGATGCTCCTTCTCCTTGAAGCTCTTTGTTTGGTATTCTTGTCCCTCAAACTCCAGCCACCATGTACCCTTTAGTGTTGATCCACATTTCTTCAGCTCAGGAGGCTCCCATCCTCTGCTGGTATTCCTCGTTCCTATTTTGAGTCTGGTTAATGTTAGAAGTAGAAACCCAGGGACTCATTTATTTTCTAGTATCTGAAAACAATTATTTCATAAAATTTTGCAGTACCATATATATAAAACTTTTAGTGACAGGGGTAGTTAGTTCCCTTAATTCTATCATACCCAGAGCCTGTTTTAGGAATCACTTTTAAGGTAAATTGTCATAGTTGTCACAGAGTTAACAAGGGCTGGATCAAAGCAAGATAGAGAAGCCCTAAGTCTGCTCACTTGCGATGTTTATAGATGCTCTAGTATAGGCTATGATATCAGAGCAGGAGTTCTTTAAGGACCAGAGTCCTAGAGACAATGGGTCTCTCATTTTAGAGGAGAACTTCATAGCTATAATGTTTATTGCTCCTTTTCTCCATGAGGTCCAAGACCACAGACTCAGTCACTATGTGTAGAGATCATCATAACAGAGTCACATAAGGTGAAGTTTGTGGCCCATGACTATTAGTCCTTAGAAGTGAGCAGTGATTGTGTGAAATCCAAGTTTGTTCCCTTTCCAGACCACAAATGACTCAGCATCCCAAAGGAAAGGAGATTCAGAGAGTTCCTGCGCCAATATCATAACAAGGAGCAAGAGAACTTGAACTAAGAAAAGATAAGGGTGAAAGAAAAGACTTGCGACCGACACTAAGGAAACCTTCAGAGATGCAAAGCCAAAGACATAGTCGGGGTTGAGAGTGCCATCATGATGTCTCTTAGGTACAGGGAAATGAGACCAACCACTTAGGTTTAGAGGGTATGGGAGAGAGGGAGAATCTATTCATCCATTAAATATTTTCTGTGCCTATAGTTTACTAAGCACTGACATGGGCACTTTCCAGCGTACTCAGTGAAAGAGAGTGTTGACACACATATATTTCCCTGTAATTAGGGAAGAAACCAAATGGCATATGTTCCTGGGTGGTTTCCATGGCTGCATCCTATTCTCTGTTTGCATCCTGGTGAGTTGCATTTTCTTATCCTCAGCCTGACTTTCCTTTCCTTATGGCCTTAATGTCTGGGGTGGGGGATGCCCTTTACCACTCCAGAAATAGAATGTGTTCATGGGTGAGGTGAAGAGAAGTTGGATTATATCAGAAAAGGGTTCTAGGAGATCAGACAGATTATTTCAATTCACCCCGTAGAGACAATTTACAGTCTTAAAATACTGGCTTCTATTTTCTGGGAAGGACATTTTAGGACCAATAGCATCTTATGACATCACTGGGGAGGATTTCCTGACTCAGGCAGAGCTGGGTGGGTTGTAGTAGAAAGTCCATGGACTTGGGAACCATAGGGACAAATTCTCAGGTGCTCGCTCATTAGCTATGTGAATAAGTTATTCATCCTCCCAGAACTCAGATTTATTACCTGTAAATTGGAGTTATTTTACGAGTTAGTTAGGAAGTCAAAAGAGAAATATGAAAAGGGTTGATTGCTAGACATGGACCAGGTAGGCATCTGTTAGCCTTTCCTTTGGTAGTTCTTTGACCATCACTAAATCACACAGAATTGAAGATTCTTGGTGGGGAGGGCTATGAATTAAAGAGAGCATCTGTGAAAATGCATTCTCATCACTCAGACTGTCTCTCTGCCTCTCTACCTCTCTGTTTCTCTCTCTCCCTCTCTCTCTGCAGTTATATTAGGGAATGTGGCATTTACTAGCATCTTAGAGTTGTCTACTAAAAGGTTTTTAAAAAAGATTTATTTATTTTATGTATGTGAGTACACTGTTGCTGTCTTCAGACACACCAGAAGAGGGCATCAGATCCCATTACAGATGGTTGTGAGCCACCATGTGGTTGCTGGGAATTCAACTCAGGACCTCTGGAAGAGCAGTCAGTGATCTTAACTGCTGAACCAGTTCTCTCAAGCTCCACTCAAAGACTTCTGAGGAAATGAAACCCAAGGTCCAAGGATGCTCTGGTAGATCTCTTTTTTTATGTTTCTAGATCTCTGTCCTAAACCACTGTCTTTGATTCTCTTGGGCCCTCTGAAGCAAGCAGTTGGGTAATTTCATCCTTTGAACCAGGGGAGAAAACTATCTCTGAGGTACCTTGTTCTTAACTGCCAAGTGCTATCCCTTAATATGATGTCACCAATTGCCAATCATCTGTTACCCTGCTTCTAGGAAGTGACATTCTCAAAGGTCCAGATTTGAAGGATCACATGTTCTCTCTCTCTCTCTCTCTCTCTCTCTCTCTCTCTCTCTCTCTCTCATTCATCTCAGATCCGTTGGATTTGGTAACCCCTTTGTTGACTGAAATGTAGCTTCTTCTTTTTGTGAACCTGCATCCTGGCTGTTATGTGGTGATCATGATGCCAAATTTTCTAGCCAAAAACATGGATTATGGAATATGTAATTGGTGACTGGAGGTACTGGATATTTACCCACCAATTGTTATCCCTCAGTGGTTTAAAGTAGCTCTTTACTTTAATTCTGACCCATGAATGACCTAGCCTGTTCTTGTCCCTAGAGAGTTCCTTTGAGCAACAAGACATGGGTATTTGAAGTAGTATACCTCCATTAAACAGGAAACTGCTGATGATATCTAGGGTTGGCGATAGATTTTGTGGTAACCCCTTAGGTGATTTCTAAGTTAACATGTAGTTGGGATGCTTGTTGAGCATGTACTATATTCTTGGTATCATTCTAAAAGTTCTGGAGATCTGGTAATTAAAATGACAAACCAGTTTTGGTTCTCAAGGTTCAGATTCTTTTTAAAAGTTTTACACAACAGACATAACAAACCCCAGGCCATTTATACCTAGGCCCCAAATAGTCCGGCCATTCTGTTTCCCACTCAGATGTTTCAGACCCTTCCACACCCCTCCAGTCCCTACCTTACTCTTCACCCAGCTTAACTTCACTTCTACTTATCAGCCTTGCAAGCTCACTTGAGTGTTCTCAAACACCCCAGACATGGGAAATCCTCTATACCTCTTCTGTTTCGGTGAAAGGCTTTACCATACACTTATTTGCTCTGAAATCCAAGTCTATTCTTTTTTGTGTAATTCCTTTACCGCACCATGCCCAACAAAATATCCACTAAAGATAGCATAGGGCCTGAGTGCTTCGCATGAATTACCTCACTGAGTCAAAACCCTAGAGCATACATTCTTACCGTCCTATTTTACTGATGAGAAAACTGAGGCCACCGGAGGGTGAGTCACAGTTACTAGCTGGGAAACAGCAGAGCCAAGGTTGAGTCAAGCAGCATGCTCTCTCCCACAGTGCCTCCGGTGTAGTGGGAGAGATAGGCACCGAACGAAGAATTTTACTGATAACCATCAAATTACTATGGTGATGAGTACTTTTAAAGAGAAGTCAAGAAGCCCTGCTTGCCTCAATCAATAAAGGAAATATTTCCTTGAAAGTGAGTCCTGCCACAGCCTGCAGAACCCCTTCCAGGACATCACCAGCAGGCACTCTACGTAGAGAATGGTGAGAGTCTACCACAGAGATCACCCCTAGATGGCCAGTCCCCTGCTTTCCATAGTGTACAATGTGACCTGGTCCCTTTAAACTTAATTTTGTTCCATACTGTTGGCCAATAGGCAATTGCTCTGGTTTCTTTTCTGTGTCCTGGACCAAGGATTGACATACTTTTTCTATATGGGGCCAAATAGAGAATATTTTAGGCTATGTGGGCCAAATAGTCTCTGCTGTAACTCCTTAGCTCTGTAATAATGGAAAAGCAGCCATAGAAAGAAATAGAAGGAAGGCCAGATGCTGTGGAAATCGGTGTGGAAGTTTCTTCAAGAGTTACTCTGTGAGCCAGCTGCTAGGTATATAAGCATAAAGTTTTCAGCACATCCACGTTTGCCACCACAGGATTCACATGGGGCACTCATAGAATAAGCCAAACCAAGATGTCCATTGTTGGATAAAGTAATATTAATATATATATATATATGTGTGTGTATATATATGTATATATATATATGTATGTATATGTATATATATATCTCACATATATATGCCACACACACATTTATGCCACATATATACATACATAAACACACACACACACACACACACACACACACACACCCCACATGGGTGTTTTGTTTCTTTAGCCACAAAGAAAACAGTCCTGTCCTATGCAGGGAAACAGATGGAAGCAGAACTTATCACACTAAGTGAAGTAAGCCAGACTCAGGAAAACAAAGAAAGAGAAAAGAAGAAAGAACAAAACAAAATAACCCAAGAAATTCAGGTCACGAAAGCAGACAGCAGAGGGAAACAGAAGTGCATGTGCTCAGAGTGCATTACATATGGAAAGAAAATGTGTTATGTTGTACAGTTAATACTGTAGAGCTTTGAACAAGTTCCACAAACAAGTAGATAGCGAGTCATATTGGTTATGTTTCCATAAAACTTTACTGATGGACACCGAAGCTCCAACTTCTTATACTCATTACACCATAAACTATTCTTTTGTTTTCTATTCAACCATTCTAAAAATGTAAGATCTCTTATCTCACAGGCTAACTGTAGAAAAACAGAAGGCTGGATTTGCCCTCTGGCTGTAGTTGGCTGATTCTGCCCCAGATCTGTATTTCCAGTCCTTGTATAGACATCTTTCTCTGTTTTATTCCAAAGTTCTCTGTAAATCTTTTACTCAAGATGAGACTAACATCTTCCTGATTATTGTCTGTGTTGTCTCCCACCAAGGGATGCTGGAGAAGGAAAAGGCGACACAGAGAGCGGAAGAGCCATTGTTGTAGCCAGCAAGGGTGCTGGCATGTCCCCGGGTCCCATATGCCAGTCTCTGTAGCTCCTGCACCAGTCTCTCCATCCTCTTCTCCTCGGACTTTTCATGACTTGTGTCTACTCCATGTCATGGTTTTGTTACCTCCCACTGATCACCACCTCCACCCTGCCTCCTATTCCACCACTCCATAAGCAGCTCTCCAAGATCATGGATGATCCCAGCTCTCTTCTGACTTGCAGTGGACATGACTAATTTTCTGGCTGAAATGCTCTCACAATTTTGGAAGCTCATCCTTGGTCTTCTTTGTGTCTTTCCTTCCTCTTCCTGACTTGGCTAGGTTCATTTCCTGACTCAGGATCTGTTCTACTTCTAGTTTCTTATCTTAATTCTGTTCTTTCTCTTTGAAGTTTGCCCAAGACACAGTCCATGCCTTTGGCTTTTACCTCTCCAGTGTCTTAAAGGTCTTCAAATGTTACATGTTACAAACCAGACTCATTCATGGAACCCACTGCCCATTCCAGTTACTAAGTACTTGCATCAGTGAACTATAAATCCAGGGAACAATTTTGAGCAATATGAGAGTACCTGCCCTTGGGAACATATAGTCTAATGAAAAAGTCCAAATTTTAACACCTCTGAGTTCCCATGGCTCATCTCTCTATCATGGTTTGAATAGGTTTGGCTCCCACAGACTCATGAGTTTGAATGCTTGGCCCACAGGGACTGGCACTATTAGGAGGCATGGGCTTGATGGAGGGAATGTGTCACTATGGGGGTGGGCTTTCCTCCTGGCTGCCTGCAGAAGACAGTCCTCTAATTCTGCCTTCGGGTCAAGATGTAAACTCTTGGCTCCTTCCCTAGTACCATGCCGGCTGGCCATGCTTCCCACCATGATGATAATGGACTGAACCTCTGAACCTGTAAGCCAGCCCCAATTAAATGTTGTCCTTTATAAAATTGCCTTGGTCATGTTGTCCCTTCACAGCAACCCTAACTAAGACACCAAGAGCTAATTTCTCATCCCTCCTCCTCTGTATGTCCTACTGGATCCCTGATTCATCCACTGTAGACCTCTTAAAATCTTTATATTTCTACAGTAAAACTCTCACATTGCCACTCTGAGTCTTGTTTCCACACAGGGCTTACCAGTGTCCTTAGAACCAGGCACAGGAGCTTCGAATCTATGCTTTCAGGAACCTATCTGCCCTGCTAACTCCTGCTGGTTTGCCTTCCACACTGATCTCCCCATGGTATTCCCCATGCTGTAGTGTGTAACCCGATTCCCATCACACTCTCTGTTCTTGAGCTCGTCTCTTCTGTCAGGCAAACTAAAGTCAACTTTCGTGTTTGGATGGTTCAAATTCACCCTTTGGAATTCCATTCTATCATTACTTCCTGGGCAAGGCCTCTTTTGGTCTCTGCAGGCAGATGTTTGAACACTCTTCATGGTGTTCGTATCTATTTCTGAAGATTGAATACTTCCGTTGTGTGTCTTCTCTGTGGTTTGCCAAGGTGGGGATTCTTGCTTTGTACTCAAATTCTGCTATAGATGTCTAACACAGAGCTGGACAGAAAGGAGGTATTCGATAAGTATTTGTTAGCCAGTAGACAGGAGGATGCTTGCTAAACTGCTGTGAACCAATGGACAGCTGGAAGAATGGATGAAAAGCAGCAGAATTTCTCTGCCCAAGAATTACTTTTCTTATTTCTTTTCCTGCCCTTCCCAGGCCACTCAGATGCTGCCTTCTCTCATCCTCATGGTGGGAATTCACCGCCCCCTGCCTCCTGTTCTCTTCATCTTGGCTAGCCAGCTGCAATCATCTTGTTCCTTTCTCTTCTGTGTCCACAGCAGCTGTGTCCTTGAGATCCAGATGTTTCCTAACTTCCAGGACCAATCTTGTTCATCTATGTATTTTCCAAGACTCAAGAGAGACATTGAGAATTAGTTTCTTCAGATGGTCCATGTCTTTGTGAGACATCCTCCAAACATGATGTCATAGCCACCCAAGGGCTGAGAAGGGATTCTTCTGCCACATCTACCGCTGTCATATCCCTGTGCAGCCACCAAAATCCATCCCTTTCCTGGCCTTCCTATAAATCTTAACACAATGATTGATTGTCCTAACTCACGATTTCTGAGTTGGTGGTGGCTCGATGAGTTTATTACCATGGTTCTTCACTGCCTGGGGATCCGTTCCAGCAGCACTGTTCCATTTACCTTTCTAAGAATGTCCTTGCCTGTGTTGTTAAATCAATGCTGGTGTTCACAAGAATCGAATTCCTTCCAAACTGTGCAAATCCACTCTTCGACTTTCATTTTGTCTTACTAAAGTTTGATGGCCAAGACAGGAACATAATAACTCAGTCAGCCCCCCTTCTTCTGCATCACCAAGAAAAGGCTGGGGATGTGGCTTAAGACTAGAATTTTCACCTAACATGTGCAAGGGTGTGGGGTTGACATCAAAGAAATGAGAAAGGGGGAATGGGAAGAAAGAGAGAAATGAAGAGACAGAGAGGCAGAGACAGAGAGAGGGAAAGGGAGAGAGATGGAGGGAGGGGGGAGAGAGTACAGTATGCTTGTTTTGAAAAAAAATTTTTTTTTTTTTTTTGAGTTTTGGCTATGATTTCACAGCTGTGATTTAGCACGGCTGCTTTAGGATCCCAATGGCACTGGCTTATTACACACTTCAATGTCATTTCTGCTCACTTCAGCATATTTATCCCTACTGTGTGTGCTAATGTCTTTGGCTTGTTGGGAGAGGAGGATGTTCACTGAATATTCTGATTATCTGAGTTATAATTGGTATACATTTGACATTCATAAAATGAACTACACAGTACAGTTTCCTCCCTTGTGTTTCTATGATAGATAATCTTGATGATCAACATAGTTGGGTTGAGAGATGTCTAGAAGATTCTGAGTGTGCCTGTGAGGGCAGTTCAAGAGAGGTTTAACTATGTGGAGAAGGTCTACCTCTCATGTTGGTAGCACCATACTATAAGCTTGGGCCACGTTTGGAACAAAAAGAGGAGGGGGAAGGGTCATCACTACAGGACTTCCCTCTCTTTGCTTCATGGTCATGGGCTGTACTTCTTTCTTCTACCACTCTCATGCTGCCATGATATTCTGCTTTGCTACAGGCTTAAAGCAATGGAGCCAGCTGACCATGGGCTGAAACCATGAGCCAAACATTTCCTTTCTAAGCTGTTATCCTGGGCATTTGGTTACAGGGATGAAGAGTTAATGCACACAACGACTAATTGTTCAAAACAACAAAGATGTATTCCAAATACCTGGTCCCTTTGCAAGGACTGTCACATGATTTCTAACATAGTCCTGGCAGACATCCCACAGCAAGTGGTTTGCATGAAGAAATCATCACACAGAAATCCTCAGGATCAGAATTCTTGACTCCAAAGCCCTTAACTATCACAGTATATTTCCCTCCACAGTGTTGGGGACCAAAATTCAGTTCCCCTGCATGCTGGTCACAGGCTCTGCCACTGAAATAGGCCTTCATCACCCCCATGTATCAATTCTTAATTAATCTTCCTTTAGTGATCCAGAAGGCTCTGAAGGCTTTCTTATTTCTTCCAGGCAGCCATGACAACTGTCATTGAGCCATAGTATACTGGCTAAGGGGCTTTGACTGGGTCTTCCTTATTTTTCTTACTAGTCTTTGACCATAGACTCTTCCAAATAAAGCATTATAGATTCTCAGATTCTAGGCTCAATAGGCTGTAGGGATAGAGAAGTTTTGGGGGCATAAAGAGTTGGTTTTAAATCTTAACTACAATCCCTTGACAAAAACTTAAACAGAGTCTGCATCTGATATAGAAGACCTGGATCAACCAGTCCATCAACAAATCTTCATTAAATGCCACTAAATGCAGGGCACCATGCTCAGTGCTGTGGGCAGCTGTCCGAGTGGCTCTGGTTTATAGTCGTGCAGTGATTTGCAGCTTCTGATGAAAAAGGTTATTTATGGCAAGCCAGAGCTTAGGAGGCTGATGGCTGCTAAGTCTGCTTAAGCCTTCAACTGAGATTGCAGCTTTTTCTTGAGGGAAGAGAAAAACAAAACCAAGCAGCCATCCCTCTGTTTGGAAGCATGTAAGTTGAGCTCCCATGTTATGAAACACTGGGAACGGAACTGAAATTGTCTTCCCTGGGAAAAACGAGAAGCCAGAGGCCCCATGAGCTCAGCATTTCTGCAGGGAGGGGGAAGATGCCATTACAGAAGAAAGAAGGGAGGGGTAACATTTTCATGGTATTTTTTTTTTCTTTTAAATGACACTGAACTTATCTTGCCATTTGGAAATGTTAACTTTGGAAAGGGCAGTTAGCATATGGACATGTGGAATGGTTGAGAGTGTGTGGATTGTGGGGGGGGGGAGAAGAGAGGTAATGGATTGTCAAAATGTTTGTGGCTGCCTGGTGTCAACTATGCCAACCCAGTTTGAAAGAGCAATAGGGGGAAGTGAGGCTTTCGGGGGGCAATCTACATGTGGGGACACCTTGGGGAGCCCAGGGAGACATTTTTTGTTGGATAACCTTCTGAGCATGTGCAGAGGGAATGGCATGGTAGCAGCAGTGTGCCACCATGGAGGAGAAGCCAGTGTCACTCCTGACACTATATCCAGAGACTCCATTTGTAGATTGGGTGTTGGTAACCTCCCAAAATTCCTATGTTGCATCCTTATGCCTTGTATGATGGTATTTGGAGGTGGAGACTTTGGGAGGCAATTAAGACACAAAATCCTCATGAGTCAAATGCACACCCTTATCAAAGAAGTCCAAGAGAGCCTCCTCATTCCTTCCTTCTGCTGTGTGAAATGCCATCAGAAAGCATCATCTATAAATCTGATCTTGGGCTTCCCGGCCTCCAGAGTGGTAACACATTTCAGTAGTCAGTTAGCTACCAGCCCCTACCTGTTACAGCAATCAGAGTGGACTGAGCACCTTAAACTCCATGGAGTTATCAGGAGATAGACTCCAAAGAGCTGAATAGGATTCCACATTGCCCCTTAGCTGAACTAGGTATGACTTGTTAAAGTCTCAGAGGGTTGTTGCAACTCTGGGGCTAGACTGCATAGCATCTAAGTTCTTGCTGTATGAGCTGGTCCAAGTGATTACTCCTCACGGCTTCAGTATGAAGCGGGGATACGAATGGAGCCTATACTCCCGAGGGCTTTCAGGAAGATTAAATAAAGTAATATATGGAAGCTGCTTAGAATGGGCTATTCTATGCTCGAAGGAGCTAGCTGTTACTGCTATTATGACTATTTGTCACAACAGTATGACCGTACTAATATGACTAAGGGTCAAGCTGGGTCCAGGGCATTTGGGAGTCCGATAATTGGGTAAAGTGACACCAAGTTAAACCAGTCTGAAGCCTTAACTGCTGTCACTGTCCTCACTGCTGTCATTGTCCTCAATGTTCCCACTTGTTCTTTAGGGAAGTATCACCATTATCTCTAATCAGGAAAGGCAACTATATATAACACAATTTATACATAGAGAAATCAAGAAGGAAAACAAGGATTTTAGCTTCCAACAGAGAAGTCTAAATGGATATTTAGGTAATTTCGACTGCTTATTTCAGACTGCTTTTATCTTAAAAAAACAAACAACAAAAAACAAAACAAAGATGGGGGTAAGAACCCTTCATCCCACAGGTAGTGTTGCTAGAGACCAATTACAGTTGAGGAGAGGAGGGGGCTAGGCTTGGGAGAGGATCTTTGATGTGTGCCAAGGCATGGGTGGGATGTGCTGGAGGTGTGGATGTTTATTTTTCTGATCACATCTCTTGGTACCCCACAGAGAGGACTGGGGAGCCCCATGGTGGTATGTTAATCAAGTGCAGAAGGAGTATGCTTTGGTGAAGATGGATTTCCTTCGGTTTGGTCAAATGCTAGCTGCAGAAATGTAGTCTGTGTACCCTAGTATGGAGTCAGGAATTGTGTCTGCCCTCACATGATGGAGAGTAGGGAAGAATTCTGAGATCCAGGATCCCCTTCTTCGGTCTTCAGAGATAGAGGTGGCCTTCTGGATTCTTATTGAAGTTATATCACAGAATCACCCAGGTGGGAGAAGCCAGTGTGGCCTTGTGCTTGTGGGAGGAAGCCACTCCTTCTATGAGACAGCAAGTTGGAGAGAACCTGCAGCATTCGCAGTACCTGGCCTCCTGCTTCTGACAATGGAATGATGGTTAGTCAGAGGCCTGGAGGGCACAGAAGTTAGCCACATCAACAGGGGTAGCCTGTTTGTTGGCTGTAGATATTTTAGAGAGTGCTTTGAGACCATAACATTTGGAAATAGGCAAAACTGGGCGGGGATCCCTTTTCTCTGCACCCTACACTGTGAGGTTATCTTAGAGTTCTTCATTACAAAACCTGTGTATCCTTACATGGCATCCCTGGCCTTGGGAAAGAGTCTGTTTTGAGTAGAAATTTAATAAATTAAACCTAAATATAGAAAAGAGAAACATGATCACCATCATTTCTTTTTCTACATTTTGGTCCACACTTACTGAGCATCAACAGCCACTTGTATAGCTTGTTTTTGGAATGAATTCCTTCAGTAGGGGAAATCTCAGTCATTTAGCCTATTGCAGACAAGAGGCTTTACTCCTGTAGGAGATTTTAACTGTGTCTACTCCCCTGTGCACAGTTCTCACTTACCTCCAACATGTTGGCAGAATTGTGAATTTTCTCCACTTGGATCTTTCTGTTGTGGGAGGGGGGCCTCAGGCAGTCTTAGAAGGATCCTGAGGCAGCTGAGCTGTGAGGCTTTTCCTGTAGGAGATGTGTGAGGCCTTGAGAGACAAAAGGCGGCCTATGAGCTAGGCCAGGAAACATTCCAGACAGTCGAAAGGACCAAAGATAACTGTTATGAAATGAGACAGCAGGGCCAGGTGCAGATGTGTCTCAGGCCCCACACAATAGGCAGAATTCTCTATTGCCAAGGACAGGCTGGAGCTACAGGTGGGTGGTAACGAGCTGATGTCATCACCGTGGGCCTCCAATCATGTTTAACCACCATTGCGGGGGCCTGCCCTTCCATACTGTTGCCAAGCTCTGCCCCCAAAAAAGTGTATAAAAAGTGTGTACCTTGCTATCCCGGGGTCGCCATTTCCCTATTGGTAGGGTGGCCCCAGTGCACTGGATTCAATAGATCTTGTACTTATTGCATCGTTCTCAGTCTCTGTGTCTTTGTGGGGTGGTGCGCCTAGGCTCTTGGACTTTTGAGTCCAACATGTGGACTGACTGGTTGGAATCCACATAAACTGGGACCTCCCAACACCCACTCTGCTCTCCTTCCCTCACCCCTCAACCCCATGGGAAAAAAACTCTAAGCTAACTGTGATCACCCCTCACCTCACCATTTCTGAGAAACCTGCCTAAGATCACCCATCCAGGGGTTCAGCTTTTGGGCACAATCCCAGGTCCTAGCTGATATGTCATCATGCCTTGCCTAAGACCTATAAAACCCCCTTAAAACTGAGGCAGTAAGGCCAATTGCGCTGGGTTCACTCCATCTGTATAAGAGCAGGCCTACCTGTAGCTCAGGTTAGAGTTGGTAGCCTTGACCTTGTCATCAAGACATTTTCTTTCTCAGTTTTGGATGCTAGGCCATTACCATATTATTTGTAAAAGAGCCCTTCAATCAAATACAGTATTCTTTATAAAAGTGCCTCCCCTCCAAGAACATGGTCGTTACAACTATAATACCTATTATACAAAACCTATGCGCAGTGTCATGATGCAGGCTTGTCACCCCCGTTATTCCAGAGGCTGAGCCCAGAGAATCCCACATTCAGGGAGTGTGATCAGGGCAGCTTGGGAATTTAGCATGACCCTGTCTAAAAATAGAGGGAAAGTCCAAATGAGGCCAGGGCTAGATGGCTCAGAAGTAGAGTGTCTGGGTAAAATCCTGGACCAGAAAACATTTGCTTATAATAGAAACAGAGTCTGGGTCCAGGGTCCTGTCTCATTTCTCTCTGCTTGGTCCACCCCTCGTTTCTTAAACCCAACATCAGGTGGATACTGAGCAGGGCTGCAGGAACAGGTTTTGGGACCAGCAACTGGAAGCAGCTTAACAACCCATCAATGAGACCTGTCCATCATGGGGCTTTGGAAGAAATCCTCCATCCCCTCCTAGCTGCAGCTTTTGAAGTATAGTCAACTGTGTACATCTAGAGAGCTCTATCTTCATGTTTTTAAGTATCAGCTTGGCTGCCACAGACCTGCTGCTCAGGGCAAGAGTGCCTGTGTCTTGTGCCTTTGCTTTCTTTGTGGAAAAACACTAAAAAGGTGTCATCCCTTGGAAGAAACGTGCTGTGGAAACACATATTTTTCCTTTTCACTTTAGGAAACCTGCACATTTACCCAGGCCTCTCTCACACTTCTTTTCCAGACATTTGCATTCCTTTTTAGCAAGGGAGGCTGACAGGTTTCTTGTCTGTCCTTCTCGACCTAATTTGATCTCTTCATCCAAACCCATTTCTGTGCCATCGCCTTTTCCATGGTGATGTAGAGATGATGGTGAGATCAAGCACACTGGGGAGTCTGCTGGCACACACACTCTGGGGCAGCCACTCGGATGTGCCAGTGCTCCGTTGTCATCCAGTAACCACCGCAAACCCAACGTACGCAAAGAAGGAAGCAAGCCTTTGTGTTGGGGTGAAGTGCAGGGTGGGGGTTTCTGGAGCTATCAAGGGACTATGAAGCTGAATGTCTTGGAGTAGGTGGGGGTCACTTCTCTTCCCTCATGGCTGGCAGTTTGCTGTGGAGGTGGTATGTGTTTCTAACTACCTCTCAGGATCAAACATTGGCTTTTTCTTCCTTTATCAATTTGCATGTAGTTCATTTTCCTTTAAGACATGTGAAATTAACACCATTTTGGATATAATGGTGCCAAAAAGTTTTACTATAATAAGGCTGATCGTGTTTTATTTTTATTTTCATATAGACTGAAGTAAGAAACCTCTGCTAAAACAGAAGACAGAAAAATGTCACCAGTTGTTTATGCCATTTAATCTCCTCTTTTCAAATCACCACTAAATGACAGTAAAGAAAAGGTATAAATCACAAGGGACAAAGAAAGGGAGAGAAAATGACATTAGACAAGAAAGACATGAAACTGGGAAGCTGAAGGTGGTCCTGGTGAAGGGGAAGCTACGGAGGAATGGGCCAGCTGCATCCAGGAACTGGAGGAAAATCGGCAGCTCTCAGAGCTGGAAGCGGACAGTGATTAAGACTCTTTGAATGTGATAGATCATCCTAGGGCCAGTTGAGTTCGATCCCAAAGATCCAGGGTGAGACACACTCATGATTATGGAAGATGAACCTGAGATCATAGCTCCTGAGCTCACCGTCTCTCACCAACAATGAGTGAAGCTGGGGTGCTCATGGGTGTAAGCAAAATAGAAGCAAAGCTTTATTAAGAGATAAGAATGAAAGCAAGAAATTAAGGGAAAGTGAACCTCTCAAGAATTGGAGGGGTTCTTAAGAGAGGGAAAAGCTTATGAATTTCCTTGCTATTTAGGGCTATGGCGGACACTGGACAAAGGCTGAAGTAATTGCTAAGAGATTGGTCTCTTCTCCAGACAGATAGCTAACTGAGCCAATGGGCAGCTGGCATGTGCATGGAATGCCCCCTAGCTTGTCTGGAGATGACAATGAGTCGTGCATGAAGAAACCAGCACCAGGCGGACGGAACATCACTGGATGATGGAAGATCTCCTCACAGGAGATCCCTGCTCCAAGTCTAAACAGCCAATAGCCATCCTGCCCCTCTTTCTTTCCAACACACTTTCCATCACTGGGTAACTGAACCAGAGGGAGAGCAGAATTGAGAGACTAGTGGGCACCAAGGAGATCAGCTTTGAGCTGGATAGTTCAAGTCTAAGAATCTGCTGCTGAGTGTTTCCTGTGATCTGATCCCCAAATCCCCACTCCCTGTTAGTCAGTCTGCTGTCACTGTGACAGATACCAGAGAAAAACAACTGAAAATGTGAGAAGCTTTATTTTGGCTCAAGTCTTCAGAGCTTCCAGTCAGCGATAGACTGGCTCCGTTGGTTTGGGCCTGTAGTTAGGTAGAGCTTTGTGGCAGGGAACGTCTGGTCAAGCAAAAACAGTTCAGCCTGTGGCAGACCCAGTGAGACAGCATGTCTACACTAGTAGGTATCTGCCTCTTGCTTTTCTCTGTCTTCATTCCCCCCTAGCCTATTGAGTGGTGTTATTCACATTTAGGGCACGTGGTCCTCCCTCAGTCCCTGTCCCACATGCCAATTGTCCCTGGAAATTGTCCCTCACAGACTCACCTAAGAGTGTCCCCTATGTGTGTTTCAATCTTGTCAACTTGACACTCAAGATAAGCTATCACAGCCTACAAGCAAGGGACTAGTGTGTCCCTCCTGGAGATTAGGCATCCTGAAAAGAATGCCCCCACAGACTTAAGCATGAAATGGGTAGCCCCTGCTTAATAACTCTATCTCAAGTCGCCCACCGGAAATCCCTATGCTTGAACTCAGGGCTCATAGCACAGTGGCACCTCTCCCCTTGTGAAAAGATGGCCTAAGATCAGCAGGCATAATCACACCCTACACCTGTCAGCTTAAGAGAGACGGAAAGATGGAGCAGCAATAGAAAGAACCACAGCAAAAATAAAACAGTCATCAAATGGGCCAGAAGACCAGTCTTGGGATACCATGTAGAAGTGGAAAAAACAAGAATACAAGCCAGATGTGGTGGGGCACACCTGTAACCCCAACACTTGGGAGGCTGAGGCAGGAAGATGAAACGTTCAAAGCAAGCCCTGGCTGCAAAGTGAGACTCTGTATGTATATATATAAAAAGCCAAATGGAAAAAATGACTAGAAAATGACAGGTACAACATGTGACATTCAACCAAAACAAAGGTTTGCATCTTTCCAGGGGTGTTGCAAACTCCTCTGGTAATCTGGTAAGGCCTTTGGTTCCCTCCTCAAATAGATTGTTTTTTGTTTAGTTAAAAAACAAACAAACAAAAAAAACAACAAAAAAACTGTTTCGACATCAATAGGTTTTCTTTTTAGAACAGTGTGGGGCTTATTGCAAATTGGAAGAGAGAAGATGAAAGTGTTAAAAACAGAGTAATGTTTTCACATACTATATTAAATGTATGCCATTTTCATTGAAATAATCGACATCATAGTGACACAATAATGTGAGGTTTTCAGGAGTCACATCAGACCTAAAAGCCACGCCCTGTAACCGTGGAGTAGGACGGGACCAGTAAGGCATTCAGATGAAATGTCTCACGTCTTCTTGGTGACTAGGACACTAGGTTTAATCATACATTTGCTTACCCAGCTATGTGGTCTTGAAAACTACATATGCATATCAGTTTTAGAAAGAGCAACCGTTTCGGCAAATAATTAGAAAGCATAACTTTATTTTTAATCAGAGAGAAGAGATCAGTGCAAACAAATTTAATGAGATCCTCAAAGGGAAGAGAGGTGAGTAACTTCAAAATAGCAAATTCAGCTTGCCTGGCACTTTACAATTTGCATCCTACCATTTCACACATTCTTAGTGATTCTCACAGTGACCTCCAAGAGGGGAACGGTAATTATTCGCACAGTCACTTTATAAATCAGACACTAAGGCAAGAATCAAAATCAGGTCCTCAGACTCAATCAAGTGAGGCTTGATAAGCCAGGAAAGAGAGAGTTTCCATGCATCACTGGGATGCTCAGGAAGTGGGGTTGCTATTTGAAGCTCAGCTCTCAGGCCAAAATTAAAGACTCACAGGAGCTGTTGGGCACAGGTCCTCTGAGACAGGACAACCCTAGGAGCTAGAAGCCCATGGAGTGTCAGAAGGCTTCCCTCTGCCACTGTCCCATACTGACGTAGTACCTGTAATTATTACCATGCTCCCCACCTCCCGCAAGACTTTTCCCCATTGCTCTTTCCTTTGCTAGTGAGGCAGGCTGCCAAAGGTCTTATTTCAAACATCCACATCGCCATGACAGAGCTATCAGTAATGATGGCTGGTTTCCTTCTTCACACGGTTTGGTCAAGACTTGTGTGATATGCCTGGGCACAGTGATTCTCCAACGGGAGGTGTACAGAATCCAGGCTTAATTGGGTGCTTCTTGTGGAGTATCTCAGTTGGAGGCATAAAGCTAGTTTTTTTTTTTTTCTTAGTTCAAAAACATTAAGCATTTGTCTAGAGTTGCTAGGAGCTATTTTCTCTGATATATGGAGAAAAACTCTCTGATGTAAAACAGAATGATATTAAAATAGATAGAGTGGAAATGAAGTGCAAAGAGGAGAGAGAATGATGGTGTCTGAGATTTGTCTATGGGGAACTGGGAAGAGAAGGAAAGCAAATAGAGGAGAGGAGAGGGAAGAGGAGAAGAGGGATTCCTGGGTCCTTAGTGGGTTTCACTTCCCATTTTGAGGTTTGGTCTCTAGAATTTCCTCCTTTATTATGTGAGTCAGTTCAGTGTCCTTTGCACCCAAATAAAGCCATCAATTCCTTCCTTCTTAAACCAAATTGTCTCTTACTCATGAGTGGTAGGGGCTCAGCTACTAATCCAGGCATAGTTAGATGTCAGTATGTGCATACAGCTCCCTGTCTTATTGAGGCCTTTAATAAGAAGACTCTGGATCAGGGGAACCCTCCAAGCCACCCAGAGCCCATACACTCTTTCCACAGAGCTGTGCCTGGATCTTCTCCCTTAATCCTAAAGTGTCATCTGTTCATTTATCCAGTGTATCAATCACTTTTCTCATTGCTGTGACCAGAACACCTGGCAGAGTAGGTGAATTAGAAATAAGGGTTCATTTTGGCTCGCAGTTTGAAGGTGCCATCCATCATGGTGAGGAAGGATTAGTGCTAGGCGTGTGAGATAGCTGGTTACAAGTGTCCTCAACCAGGAGGCAGAGAGATGAACTCCAAGGCTCTGTGGCCTTCTTCCATTTCCCCTTTAACACAGACCAGGACCTCAGCTCATGGGGTGGTACCGCTCACACTCAGGGTCAGTCTGCCCTCTACTGTTAAAAGTCACTGGAGTCTCTGTGAATGACAGTCAGAGGTATGTCTCCTATGTGATCTCAAATCTGGTCAACCTGATGATGAGCATTAACTATTGTGTCCAGCACATGTTTACCGAGTACAGATTTGATGGGAACAGAAACCAGCAGAGCGGACAAGGACATGACTGACTATGAGTCACTGAGGCCCCTCCAAGCTCCCCAGAGACCCTCTATATCCTCTTTACACAGCTGTGCCTGGAACTTTGCTTTCCATTTCCCAGAAGAAGGTGTGACCATTCTGGCCAGGTCTGGAAAGCCCTGGTGTTGTAGATGGGTAAAGAGGTGGACTTCTGTCTATAGTCTGGAAGGAAAACATGCAGATTCGGCTGTAGGTGTGGTTTCTCTTGCAGGGAGAAGTCTGATACTAGCAGAAGGTCCAACTTGTACAGTGGTGGGAGACGCCGAGAGGTCCAGTGTTCATGTTTTATAATCCAGCCAAGCTGTCTTGTCATCTGCACTCAGCTACGATGCTGAGAATAGGAGGAGGATGTCTTCAGTTGTGTCTTCATGGTACAAGGACTTTCCCATCCTCAGCCCAAGGCACTGGCTTACACAGTAGTGTTAGACCCAAGATAATAGGAAGAGTCATGGACTTGGGAAGCTGGGAGACCTGCCAGTGTCACTATGGGCAGGAGTCAATCAAAGTCATATGTTTGTCCCACACTAAGATTGGTGACATCTTTGTTGACATGTCTTCTTGGGGCTCACTGAGGACAAGGTATCAATGCTGGCTTATGGAGTGCTTTGGTACCCTGTTCACTTTCTGGGAGCCTTGCATGCTAACTGTAGCAAGAATCTGTCCTCTGTCCCAGATCTTCCTCCCATTAAAATTTGTCACAGGAAAATCTAGACTTTCCCTCCACTGTCTTACTTTTTTTTTTTGTATCAGTTCAGTGGGTTAAGATGAGCAGTTTCCCACAAGGGAAAGAGGAAAGCTCTAGTTTCCACTAGCCTGGGGAAGAAAGATTTAACTTGATGTTGTGTATCCTATTAAGGAAGCTTTCTTCTGCAGAATAATTTGATGCAGGCAGAGAGATCACTTTACCAACATGACCAGAAACTAAAATAGGTTTGTAGTTCTTTCTTATTTTTTTTTAAAAACAAACATGGTCTAAACCAGAACAAAACCAGAAAGTCTGTCACTCTTAGACTTTTACTAACTAAACTGGTTTGACGGTTATCTCAACTACCAAGCCCCGTTCCTTCTTAACTGAACGAAGTGGCAAATATGAATGGATCACATATCTTCTGCCTCACCTTCATTTCTATATCCTGAAAGTTTAAAGCTATATATCCTTGCCAGAAAAAAGACTAGACACAGTTATATGTGACTAAAGTAAAATAATAGTCTCCAAAACCCAGCACAAAGCCCACCTCCTCTAGGAAGCCTTCCAAGAATCAAGTAGTGATCAAGATGGTGAGATACTGATAGCCTGTTGTGTTCCACGTTCGTGTAGTTATCAATAAATTATAATAAAAATAATAATAATAGCAATGATGGCAATGATGAATTCAGATGCAAATGAATCACAAAACTAAAGAAGTTTAGATTTAAGTTTCAGGCTCCCTCATTTGCATAATACCCACTCAAGGACCTGAAAGGGACTCCAGCAGTGTCTTTACATGGTCTCATGTTCTGTGAACTTTGCCAGAGAAAAATATTTCCACTAAAGTCTGAGGTCCACTGTCCCTTTTCATGCCAACTCTCCCCTTGTCAGAGTTCACTTCTATCACATGGCTTTGTAGTGACCATGAGTATTTTCACTGTGCTCCTAAGGAGAAGCTGAGTGGAAGATGCACTGGTTTGAGTTTAGTGGGTATTCTTGTGGCATCTAGGAAAATTCCCACTGTCCTCTGGGCCAAGTCATCCAGTGTACAGAAACAAGGACATCAACAAGTGATTGGTGTGCGCTGTTCTCTCAGAATGAATTGAAGATTAATCCCATCATGAGAAAACCTGAAGTATTTTGAACTCTCTTAGCTCTCATGGAAAAGAGAATCTTAGAGGATTTTCCATATTTGACCACAGCCCTAAGAATGGATACCTCGCTATAAATAACAAGTCATAATGCTGAAGGAAATTTTAGTCTGAACTATATCAAGAGTAAGAAAGTGAATTTGGCCAGCTAGGCTAGATAGAGGGGCTGGGCTGTATTTTCCATGTTTCTGATTATTAATAGAAAAAAAATTAAAAATTGTTTTCCTATAAAGGAATGGTTGAAAGCATAAAAACAGAGGAAAACTCATTATAAAGGCATGTCAGCAGGCCACAAAAGTTTCACCCTCAAGGTTTTATGAAGTTTTCAGCAATTGTCAGCTTTAAAAAGCCACACTTTAAAAAGAAAGATTTAAAAATCTCTTCTCCGTTTCTGAGTGAATAAGAACTTTATTCTTAAGTGGCACCAGTAGCTCCCTGTTCAGGTTGTTCCTAGTTCTTCACCCATATCGGGTTCTACACAGCTGGACGTAGCCCTGTAGGAAACTCAGGGAAGATAAAGGCTGCGGGTTTCTCTCTCATTAGTCAGTCGGTTGTTGGGAAGGCTCTAACGGTCCTCTCTGGTCCTTAAATGTGTTATGTATCAGTAAGAGAGCGGGGGTCTCCCTCATCCATAAATATCCATTCCTGTTTTAGCAAAGCTACTTTCAATTTTAGTAGTTCTGGGAAACACTGTAGGTGAAGGGACTGCTCAGGGGAGTTGTAAGCCATCATCTCAGCTCCGGAAGTTGCTTGCATGCCATCATCTCAGCTCCGGAAGTTGCTTGCTTTCTGAGATCAAAGTTAGGTTGCTGGTCCAAATTGCCCCACACCTGGAGAAAGGTAACCCCCCCCTCCCGAATAGTGTTTGGATTTCAGTGGGATCAAAACATCCCCTTTTGTGGGTTATTAACTTTGGAGTTTGTAGGAAGGAAGTCAGAGCATTCTTGTTGTGGTGCTTTGAGTGAAAATGTTCCCCATGGTAAGATGGGGCCTTTTAGGAGTAGGTATGGCCTTGTTGGAGGAAGTGTGTTACCGGGGGGTGAGCTTTGAGGTTTCAAGTGCTAAAGACAGGCCAATGGTTTCTCTCTGCCTGCTGTCTATGGATCCAGATGCAGAACTCTCAGCTACCTCTCCAGGGCCATGTCTGCCTGCATGCCACTGTGTTTCCCACCATGACTATAATGAACTGAACCTATGAGCTATAAGCCAGCCCCAATTACATGGTGGTTCCTCGCAGCAATAGAAATCCTAACTAAAGCAGAACTTGGTACCAGGGACTTAGTATTGCTGTGATAGACTTGACACAAGGATCAAGTCTATCACTTGGACTGGGTTAAGGATGTGGTCTTTGGGACTTTGGATTAGGAAAGCAGTTGACGGCTTTTAGTGGGGATTAATGGACCACAGTAGTTGAAGCATGGAAGACAGTGGTGCTGAGGGTGGTTTGAACTGTGGAGGCCTCACTCAAGAGGTTTCAGAGGAGAAGACTATTATTACATGGTCTAGAGACTATTCTTGTGATATTTTGGGGAAGAATGTGGATGTTTTCTGCCCTTGTCAAAAAAAATTTTTTTTTTAAAAAAGTTCTACCTGAGACTGAATTTAAAAGTTTTGGATTAATGGCTTTGCCAGAGGTTATTTTCAGACATTTACTGCCTGAACTGTATTTACTGTGTTGCTTGGTCATTACTGGCTACGCTTATATGACTCTATAATGAAAAGGAGCAAGCCAAAATGCTGTACTCTTCCATGGCCTCTGCATCAGCTCCCGCCTCCAGGTTCCTGCCCTGTGTGAGTTCCTGTCCTGGCTTCCTTCAGGGACGGACTCCGGTGTGAAAATGTGAGTCTTTTCCTCCATAACTTGCTTTTGGTCATGGTGTTTCGCCCTAGCAATAGAAACCCTGACTAAGATACTTGTGGATTCATCTTCTAATATAGATAGCACTGGTCTTCCCAAACAGGAGTTCCTGTATAGACAGCATGAATTGAAAGGAAAACAAGTGTTGTCATTTATCTGAAAATATTCCCTTCCATTGGCGATAACTAAAAATCTTTATATACTGTCTTAAAATAGGAATGCCTTCAAGACCTATCAGACAGAACGGTTCTCTCTCTGTTTGACAAGGTGTCTCCAGCTGAATGAGTTTCCTTACCCCACTTCAGAGAAAGGATGAAGTCCACAGACATCTCAGCTTTCCCCTTATGCATCTCTCTAGCTAGTTTAGCAGTAGCAGATGGTCAAGCATGCAGAGAGAAAATAGGAACTGAGCCCTTTTCCTCTTTCCCTCCCATCATCTCTTTATGAAAGTCTAACTCATGAGACTCACAGTGTAGTCCTCCAGCACATAGGATAGGAGGTGAGGTTTCTCCTCGGCCTCATCTCTCCCATACTCCTAAATCTACATTACCAGTCACCCTGTCAGACCTTTATGACTGGATTCATCAGGATGAATCATTCAGAAATGTAACTACACATAAATGTTTTGAGCCCCATACAGATGGGTAGCTTTCAGACTTCAGTCTCTTCCAATTGATGCTTAACCGAGCTTGTTGTTGTGAAGGGCATACAATGTAGGATTGCCATGAAGAAATAGTCTTCTTCAAAGAGATGGCATAAGTTGGCCAATGGCATGCACAATTACCTTGCTAATATTTTTTAAAAGAAAATTATCTCTGTGTGCTCAGTTTCTCATCCATGAAATAGGCATAGTAAAACTCTGCAAGTCTTTGAACTTGGAAGAGTTCAAAAAAATTGCTGGTTTGTCTTTGAGTCCATCCCTGAATTTCTCTGTTCTCTTGGGAGAGCTCATTTCCCAGGACCTCTGGTCACCTGACTCCTTATGCAGGGTTAGCTCATAGGAAGCCTTGACATAAGGTAGACAGGCAACAGAGAGGGAAGATCAGGTCTGTGCACATGCCACCCTCAGCATGCCCTATCTTATAGGCTAAGTGGAGTTGGACCTGGCCAGAACTTGAATAGAAGAAAGAGAGAAGGCAGGTATCCCTTGTTCATGTGGCGCACTGGCTATATTTTCCCCCAGTGCCTACCAAATAGCCCTTGGCCACGGTCTCAGCTTCTATGTGCAGTCTTCATGGCAGTTGTGGCTAATGTTGGTTGGTTCCAGGTTTTAGAATTACAGACTTTGTCTTCATGCACTGGCTCCCTAGCCTCAGGGTTGATGGCATCTCCTAGTTTGCTTCTCTCTGAGCTGCCTCACAGCTTCAGGTCTCTCAGCATTTCTGCCACCACCGTGTCCTTTTACTCAATCCCATATATTGAAAACCTTGATGAGCTTTCTATTTTCCTGGAGGTAACCAGAGTGGTTCTTAAAGATAACACATCCCCAAGGAGGACTGAGTTGAGGTATGTAAGTATTTAATGTTGTTCCAGAACACAGCAAGTATCTAGTAGATAGCGACTGTCAACACTGACCTTTCTCAGAGTATCGGGCATGGATAATTTTTTTCTTTTACTCTTAGTGGTTAAAATATGACATCACTTAGATCTGCAATGGCCACATCTGCTGGGAAAGACTACTGAGTATCTCTAGCTCATATGCACTCCCCAGTTTCCATAGAAACCAAGCAGAGAAAATTTGTTTAAAAGATGCCTAGAAAATAGGTAGATTCAGGTCTGTACGATTATTCTCCAACCATTTAGCACACAAGCAGAATGCTATTACAAGTATCGTATTGGTTACTTAATATCTTTTTTTCTTATATGATCCAACAGACCCGAGTTCTTTTCTATGAGGAAGATAACATAAGGTATAGGATTTCTTTGCCACAGCACAGTCCCTATCACAGCCCCAGTGCCAGTGATTCCAGGGCAGCTATCATCGTGCTTATCCGACATATTGCTGGAATAACCTACCCCATTATCCTGTGGCTGTTCAAATGTTGTTTATTGTTTTTCTGTTAAGATACAAAAGCAGAGAAATAACTAAATATATTATGTTAAGCAAAATTCCTGGATGCAGGGGGACCAATTGAAATCTCAATTACCATCTTGGCAGTGAGGGCTCAGCTGGAATGGAAAAGATTACATTTCTCTGTGTTGGAGTGGGGAAGCAGGAAGGATTCTTGGGTCATTTGATTACAAGCCAAATCCTCACAATCCCTCTTCAGCCATCAGAGCTGGTGGCAGGAACAGGGGAGACAGCTCTGAGTCAGATCTGGCAGCATCTGAATCAATAACCAGGTAATCTTGCTTCCATTTCCAAGCAATTTTAAATCTTCCTCTTTAAAATGCCTTCAACTGAGGGGATGGGAGGGACATGCAGGCACCGAGAATTCCAAGGTGAACTTCAATTTTTCTGTCAAAAGACTCCCATGCGTTCCCAGAGGTATTCTCAGGACACCAGCAAGGCTGTGCTGCCCTTGGCACCATCCGAAGAATCCCCTGCCTCCACAACAGCCTTTCCTGAGCAGTTTCGATGGCTAAGTGCATGCTTAGCTTAGGTAGTTAGAGCAAAGAGAAAGGAAAACAAACACAGGTGATAAGGATGGAGAGCAGAGGACAAGAGCAGACGGAGTTGTAGGCTCGAGGCCGGAGGTGCTGGGACAACCTTGCTGCCGCCACTTTCAAACTGAATGACCCTGAACAAATAATTTCGTTCATTTGTTTGCTTTTCACGAGTGACTTGGGACAGAGTGCGTGGCTCAGCACAAATATTGGCAGAAATCAGGACAGCTTGCTTGATGAGCACACGGTGCTCACACAAACATCAGAACTTTGGTGAGATAGCACTACTGTCACAATGACATTGTGTAAACAGCTCATGGAACCCTGTCCTTATGAGGGTGTGAGGGAGCTGGTTTTTTGTTTTTTAATGGTAGTGAAGAGAACTGTAAGACAGAACCATTAAATCCATCTTCCTGGTGGCCTGTCTGCCACCCCCACTATGCTGAGTTTCTTCTGTCGGCCATCTTTAATTGTTTTAGGGTGACTTTTCTGTCCATGGTTTCTGAAGTGACAGACAAGAATGGTGAATGTTGTTGACATCTTTGAAGGCATCCAGCAGCTTCTCTGTGTCCCTCTTTCCTAAGATGAGCCTAAAAGCCAAATGCTTTCTCAATGGACTTTTCTTTTTTTTTTTTAAAAGAGAGACAGGTCTTTGCTTTATGAGTGAGTTAAAAATATAGAACTTCACATGGAGTCCAGGAGTAAAGACTCTATCAGGCTGCTGACCTTGGTTGCCATGGCATCCAGACAGCCATTTAACCCACTCCAAGAAGAGTCATCCCAAAGGGCCGAGGTGAATCTCAGATGTGCTATCATTTATGTTCCTTCATGGCAAAGATCTCTACAATTGCCAGTGGGCTAATCCTCCCAACAGGCCTGGGCAGGCAGATCCATACCATTATCCCCTTTAGAGCACGGTATTATTACCCACTTTCAGGCTCATTATCTACCAGCCAATTAGTCTATCTTTAAAGTCGCATCAGTGTCTTATTGTAGCAATATCCCATTTTGTGGTTGTGACTTTGTGTTATCCATGAGACGCTAAAACTGTTCTCACACGAGTGAGTGAGGCCAGAACTCAGGTAGGTGGTGTAAGAAATATCGGGAGGCTGAACATCGTCAGAAGTAGGCCATGCAAGGTGCCCCAGGCAACAAGCCAGGGAGCTAGACCACCTGTCTACTCACCCAGTGATCTTGCAACATCCCTTCTTTCTGAGATTCTGCTAGAGTCTCTGCAGAACAGGAAGCCACCTTAACTTTCCTGTTCTCGTTTCTCTTTTACAGAACTGGTAGGGTGAAATGAGAAGTAAAAATGGTGTCCATAAAAGCAACAAAACAGAAGGAGCATCATCAGGTCAGAGTATAAACAAACAGACTTGAGCATCTGTTTAGATAGATAGTTTCAAAGAGATTAAAGTTTAGCTGGGCATGGTGAGGTGGGCCCAAAAGCCCATCAATAGGGAGGCAGAGGTCTGGACATCTCTGCGAGTTCAAGGTCAGCCTGGCCTATAAACTGGGTTCTAGGACAGTCCAGTTACATAGAATGGTCCTGTCTCAGAAGACAAAACAAAAGAAGAAGATGAAAATCTAATCATGAAGAAGTTAGACTTGCTTGAAGTCTTTTAGTGAGACAAATAGCAAGGCCTCCAGGGCAGAGTCTAAGGCCATGGAAGCAGATTACCCCATTTTTCTTAGGTTTTCCTAAGGAATCTGATGGCTGTTTTACCATCCTTGAGTCTAGAGCCCCCTATCCTTACCCTTCCAGGACTGAGGATGTTTATGAAAATCATGGGTCACATTCTCAGGAATGATTTACCCAAGGTAGAGCAGAAGATTCTATGTCAACTTCTGGGTGAGTGCTAGGCAGGCACAAACTAAGCTACATCACCAGCCTTTTGGATGTTGGAATTTTTAAATCTTTATTATTTATTTATTTTTGAGACAGGGTCTCACTATGTGGCTCTGGCTGGCTTGGAACTTTATGCATAGACTAAGCTGGTCTGAAATTCTTAGAGGTCTACCTCCCTCTATCTCCCAAGTTCTGGCATTAAAGGTGTCACCACACCCAGTCATGGGTGTTCTTAATGGTCACCAAGTCCACTTTCTATTCAAGACCATTCTGGGAGTTTCTCCTTTCCAGAAAGACATTGAGATATATGAAGAGGCTTGTTATTATAGAATTAGGGGGTCAGGAAGTTCTCTGTCAACTATAGCCTACTTCCTCAGGTTGCCAATCTCTGCTATTAGGTAACCCCTGTGGTGAGGTTGGAGGGAGATACAGAAGAATCCCTGGAAGCTCCTGGGCCAGCTAGCTTGGCACATGTAGCAGCAGAAAACAAGAGGCCTTAACTCAAAGAAGGTAGAAGGGAAGGACCAACAACTGAGACGTCCTCTGACCTCCAGATGCACGCCATGGCATAGACATGCTCACACATGCAAACATACACACACATACACATCAACATATACACACATATCAACACACACATACACATCAACATATGCCTACATACACACATACACATCAACACACACACATACATACCTTCACACATGCAAACACACACATATCAACATATACACACATATCAACTCAAACATACATGTCAACATATACACACACACACTTACACAGTACACACTCATCAACATACACACATATAAACACATATACACAAGAAAAAAAAAGAATATTTAAGATCTCACCTTCATTACCAATTTGAGCATTGTGTGTAGTCATTGATATGGTCGATATTTGAGAGTTCCATATATATATATATATATATATATATATATATATATATATATATATCTTAATGTAGTCATTTGACCATTTGAAAGCACTACCTTGACTCTTCTATCATCCTCAAGTAGAGATTTTTATATCCAATACCTATTGTGTATGGTGAAGCTTGGTCCAGTGAAAGCCTGGCCTGCTCTATAAAGAAAAATCAAATAAACTTCAGTTGTGCAGGGAACATTGATTTGCTGAATAAAGGTGCAGATCACCTAGGAAGCAGGAAGTTGCTGAAGGTGAAATCCATTTGGGACATCAGTCTCTGCATCTTGCTATTGCTATTCCTCTTCAATTCTATCCTGAAAGTGAACTTCCAAGGGTCTCTGTTCCAGTCCATGGGCTCTAGTCTTAAAGCCCTTCTGAGCCTTTCTGGATGATGGCGGGTGGAAAGTTAAAGATACCAAGGTCAAATGGCATGGTAGGTGTACTATGGCCCAGGCAATGATGGGAATTGCAATGGGGTTGGAGGGGAGAAATGATAATTCAAATGTCAAGTAATAACATGGGGTCAGAGAGGTCACACAAGCTGTGCTTCTAGAAACACTCTGGGTTTCCAGCCATTAGCTGGGATACAAGTAGGTGGCCTGAGCCTGGTGTGTGGTGCTGGCCATCGCTGGGTGGGAATCAGGTCACTGACAGATGAGTTCTCTTCCTCTTGCTGAAGGAACTATTTTGTGAGACAGGATCTCATGATGTTGCTCAGGCTAGTTAAATCTTCTGGACTGAAGTGGTCCTCCTGAGCTAAGCCCCCAAGTTCTGAGACATGTATTAATGCACCTAGCTAGAACAATATTTTACTCTTTTCGGATACTCAGAACCAAAATAAATAAGATTGCAATCAGATTGGAAATGGCTATAGAAATATTTAAAAACTCCTCAACCATATGATATAATAAGGTATGTCTATGTTACTTATTTATCTTTGCATGTTGTGGACTGGATTTAGGATGCTAAGCATACACACTCTATCACTAAGTTGATCTCTTGATCTCAGCCTGTATTTATTCATTAATTTACTTATTTATTTTTAACATTTTAAAGTGGCTAGATAAAATAGAAGGTGTGGTATTATAGCTTAGCTGGTAGAATGCATGCCTAATATATATACCATGTATGCTGGCACACAGATGCAATCCTAGCACAGTGGACACAGATGGATTACTTTAAAGTCATCCTTGGCTATGAAGAAAACTTATACCCAGCCTGGACTGCATGAGACCCTTTGTAAAAATAAAAAATTAATTTTTCAACAATTGTTCTAATTTTGAAAAATGGTTTAAAATGACATCTTAAAATACATGGCAACTGAAGATGTTTGAAAATTCTGTTGGTAAAAATGTCACAGGTCCAGTGGTTTGCTGCCTTCATTCATAGTCGAAGAAAATACTAATCTTTCGTTACAACGGAGGTCATCAGGCTTTTTCTGTAAAGGTCCTGATCATAATCAGTTGGGCTTCATGAGCCATATGGTCCCTGTCAGGAAATATTCAACTCTTCTGATGCGTGTGAAAGTAGCCATAGATAATATGTAAATGAATGGGCATAGTTATATTTTAATAGCTTGACTTAAAGTTTTATCACGAACAGTCAAATTTGAATTTCATAGAATTTCACATGTCCTGAAATAATATTTCTCTTTTGATTGTGTTTTCCATCCATTTGAAAATGTAAAGAGGTTATGTTCATGGCTCACAGGCTAGGAAAATAAATAGGTGCAGAAGAATCATATTTGGTTTGTGGGCCATAGTGTGCTGACCAGTGAGTCAGAGTGAGCCAGAATAATGGTGCAATCTTCAGATAGCATCTAGGTTTGTAGAAGATGCTTATTCCAAAGGAAATGGAGAACCCTGAGAGCAAAGCTTAGCGCTAGTCCAGATTCAGGAACAGCTCTCTATAGAGTTAGCATGGCAGGAGAAAGGCCCAGGGCTCCCAGGAAAGCTAGACACATAGACCCTAGTTCCCACTGCACAGTGAGCAAGGGTCCTCAAAGCTTTTAATGCTGCAGCCAAAACCATTGCTCACTTTAATAACTGGCTTTTCTTTAGTGATCAGCATTCAGCTTGGCACATAGAAGGTATTCAGATACCATAAGTCAAGTGAATGACTGAAAGCTATACAAGGCTTGTAAGTGGAATCAGCAGGAGATGAAGCTTCAGGAGATGAAGAAAAGGCTGGGGAAGGTTGCTGCTGCTGAGCAACACTTCTTGAGTGGGGTGATACCCTGCAAATCAGAGTCCACAATTCTAAGTTCCATTTGGATGTGCTGAAAGCCGGTCATAAAGACGATAGTGTGTTTGCAGTAAGCTCTTTACTTTCGCCAGACGCACAGGGTTGTAAGTCCTAGTCTCCTGACTTCAATAAGATCACATGACTGAACTGTGTCCAATGCCAGGTTGAAGGAAGTAATATACATTTGTATTGCTTACAGCCTTAGCTCTGAGCAAGTCTCAGAAGTTTCCATTCACTTTCCCTTTCCTCACAGAACAGGTTCAAGGCACTAGAGCCAGGTGATGGGAGGAGCAGGAACCCCAGAATGGCCATCTGGAGGCTGAGAAGTCACCCAGACTGTGAGAATGGTTTTTGTTTTTTGTTTTTTTGTTTTTTTTAAGTTGTTAAGTTCCTTTTTGTTGCAGTAACATAGCTTAGTCTACCTGAGAGTGCACTTTGTTCTCAAGGTCAGAGGGAATTCACATTTATAAAAGAGTCATTGTTTGAGTTCTCTAGAAATAGGCCCTGAGGTGCGAATCTGAGTTTGCTTATTTATATGGGAGGTGTAGGAAATACCTTCAGGAGGGTAAGTAGAGAGAGGAAGACAGGAACAGGAAGGAGCTAGAAAAGGCGTTTATAAACAGGGCCAGCTATTTTCCATGCACAACTGTAGCTTAATCCTGCGGGGAAACTGAGCCAGAGTAGAAAGCATACCTCTAAATTCTCCCATCCAAAGAGAGGAGGCCAGTGTATGCCTCTTTCTGCCGGTCTTTGATCCAGGGCTATTGGGAATCAGGGGTTTAATATCCCAGCCCAAGAGGTTGATGATACTCAGGCTAAGGCAGATAGGGAAGAGGCATACAAGAGCAGTTGGAACTGGGCTGGAACATGTTGAAATTCTGATGCCTCCCAGAGACCAGCAGCATCATTATAAACTATTTTTAAAATATAACAAAACCAAGAGTGGATTTCTGTGGCTGTTCAGGCCAGCATGGCTGATTTCACTTGGTTAAGCCCTTTATTCTGATAGTATCAGCTTGCTTACAGTTATGGAGAGGACAACAAAGGGTATCAGAACACTTGCTATGCTTACAGGGTTTTTTCTCTTTGGACCTCTCAATTGTTCACGTGCCTCAGTTTCCCCACCTGTAAAACTCAAGGAGCTTGCTGGATGGCCTACCTCCAAGTCCCTTTTCAACTCTAAAGTTGTTACTCTAGCATCTTCCAACTTGAACACTGGCCCATATGCCTGTTGGTGAGCGCTTTCCTAGTTACTGGGGTGGGGGTGGGGGTGGGGGAAGCGTAGGGCCAGAGCAGAGAGTTGGAGCTTCTCATGTAAGAGAAATTTTCTGGGGACTAGAAGTTAAGAGGGCTAGCTGGAGCATTAGCTGAATTTTTAAAGCACACTTGACTGGGGTCTTCACTTTGATAAACTCACTAACTATGTCACGGACCACGAGATATAATTTTGAGGGAGCATACAGATCATAATATGATTTTAATTTCTGCTCAGTAGTCTGTGTAGTTAGTGTGCTGGGCTAAAGAGACTCTTGGCTGATTCTAAGATAGCTTCAGGGTAAGATGGAATCTGAGATCTGATCAAATTCTCAGCTGATAGTGTGTTTGGCTTCAGGCTGATTTTAGCCCCATAGAGTCCCAATAACAAGACAAATAATTCACAAGACACAGGACAAAGGGTGGAGACTGGAGTCTAAGTTCCAGCTAAGCTTTTTAACATTCTCTATTTTTAAAAATCAAACCTCCAAGCTATGCAGTAGAAGGAAAGATAATGGAGTCTTAAGTGATATGACTTTAGTTCACTTCCTGTTTCTGTTTGAATCCCAGGTCCACAGTTATATGACAAGAGTCATCTGTGTTAAGTACACCAGTCAGCTGGGAGCCTTTTTTTCTGAGTAATTTCCTCCATCCCAGAGGAATGAACACTGAGCAGCCTCGGGAGACCCTAATGCTCCTGACCACAGATGGTGAAACTAATCTAGAACGATCAGACATTTTCTTGTTTCAATACTGATTTCAAATTGAGAAACTTAAATGGTGCCTGCCTTGTCCCTGGAAGTGGCTGTCACATTTAAGGATGAGACTCTGATCCTATCTCCAGTAGGGGATGCATAGATTAGTTATTCTTTACTAACTCAGAAGTAACTGTGTGCCCAGCCTATGCAGAACAACGGCCCGAGGCCCCCTATCTCTTCCTTTCTGTGGTTCCTTGGTTTTAGATCTCATACTCACTTTGATTTCCTAATGTTTCTTCTCACTGGTTCGTGATGTTTCCTGCTTTCTGGAATTCTTTTCAGAGTTCTTTATCCTGTTCCATTGATCACTCTGTTCCTGTGCCTTTTAAAATTAAAGACTTTTTTTTTTTTAATTGTTTATAAGTATGGGTGTGTACATATGAGTGCAGGTGCCCACAGAGGCCAGAAGAGTTGAACCCCTTGGAACTGGTGTCACTGGAGGTCGTGAGCCACCTCATGTGGTGCTAGGAACTGAACTTGGGTCCTCTACAAGAACAGGGAGCAGGACTATCTGTATTATATGATAGTAAGATGTACTATATCATAGTACATCTTATATAGTTCAGATAATTCCTCTTTGTCTCAAAGTTGATTTTGTTATTCATGCATATTCTTCTTCAACACAGATCTTATAATCAAATTGTTAAATTCCTTTAAAGTAGTCTGCCTTTTTTAAAATTAGAAATACATTGAATTTATAGATTCATTTAACAAGAATTGATATTTTATACTAAGCTCTTTTGTCTGACAACGTGCATAATTCTTAACTTATTAAAATATATTATTTGATGTCTTTTAATTATTATTTTTAGAGAAGTTCTCATTATACAGTCAGGCTGACTTCCAACTCATGAACCTTTTGCTTTAACCTCCCTAGTGCTAGAGCATAGATGTGACCTACCACTCTGGGTTGGAGGAGGTGTGTCATTGGGAGTGGATTTTGAGGTTTCAAAAGCCCACACTAGGCCCAGTCTCACTCTTTCCACCTCTACTCTGCTTCCTGCAGATCAGGATGTGAAGCCCTCAGCTGCTTCTCTAGCACCATGCCTTCTTGTCTGCTGCCATACTCCCTGACAGGATGACCATGGACTAACCCTCTGAAACTATAAGCAAGCCCTCAATTAAATTCTTTCCTTTATAAGAGTTGTCTTGGTCATGGTGTCTCCTCACAGAAACAGAAAAGTAACAAAGGCAGAAGTTGGTACTAGGAGTGGGGTATACAGGCCTGTAAGGTCAAAGGTAAACATTAGACATTTGATATCTTCCTTAATTGTTCTCTACAATAATATATTTTTAAAAACAAAGTATCTCACAGAGCCTAGAGATCACTGCTTTAGTTAAACTGGCTGACCAGTGAGCCTTAGGGATCTTTTGTCTCTTCTTTCAAGCACAGGACTTACAAGTGCTCACTGCTTGGCCTGGCTTTTTATGTGGCTGCTGAGGATTTAATCTCATGTCTTCATGCTTATGCAGTAAGTACTTTACTGACTGAACCATCTCTCCAGCTCTAACTTTGTTAAATACATAAAAATTGTATGCATTTTCATGTATTTTTAAAGATCTTTACATGTAGTTTAGAGATCTTTACAATTTTGTTGCTGCACTGGCTGGCATTTTATTTTCTCTCTTATTTTTTGTTGGTCTTTGCTGGTATGAAGGAATAGGGTGGTCAGTAACCCTTGCATTTTGTCACTTTGGTGACAAAGGCATATGCTTATGACGTAAGTGGGCAGTGTCTAAGATACAGTCTTAGCAAAACTGAAATAAAGCTGTCAGCTTATATGGGACCCTCAAGTTACACATTTAATGAGAATTTCTTGCCAACTGAGCTCTATGTCTCTGGGTGTCAACTGTCAACACATCACAAGAACTTAGAGCTCTTGAACGAGGGTGACTTCAGGAGTCATCTAGTTACCTTCTGGGTGATTTTATCTTTTCTGTGGCATATTAGTTTTATGTTTGGCTAGCTGTTGTGAGAATTCCTCAGAAATGTGACACCTACCACTTGGTGAAGGAGCCCAGCCCTCATCAGTGGGCTCTTTTGCCTACTTACAGAGGCAGTAATCCTTTCTTCATTGTATCTCTTTATTATGCCCTGACTCCATATATATCTGAGTTTATACTTCAATGATGGCATCTGGAGTATGCACAGAACCATGGGTGTTTTGGGGGAAGCAGCCGTGACTTAATGCATCTTATCTATCTATCTATCTATCTATCTATCTATCTATCTATCTATCTATCTACCTACCTATGTATCTATCTATCTATCTATCTATCTATCTACCTATCTATGTATCTATCTATCTATGTATCTATCTATTTCTTTATTTCTTTAAATTCTCACTGTCTAGCAGGTTCTTGGTACCTAGTAGGTACCAAAAGACAGCAAACAAAGAAGCCTTATTATACTTTTTCTTTTCTGATTCTCTTGGTGCCTTAGTCTCTTGGATATCACCTTGATTGTTCACTTCAGCCTCCACTGTGCCTCCTCTACTGAGACACTAATCACAGACATCACTCTAAGAGGTGCTACAACCACTTCTCAGCTTGGTTCTACATGCCTTTATTTCCTGAGTTTCATTATTGTCTGTCCAGGATCTGGTTCCTTTCTTTGGGCTGTTGCTCTGTGGTCTGGGTAAGCACCTGCATACTTAGAGACTTTATTACCCCTGCCACTGCTGTGAGGTGTATGACACAACATTCCTAGTAACTACCAAGGGGACACTGTTTCAACCTGGAAATGGAGGGAAGGTCATTTCTCAAGCTGTCAAATTTCTACTAATGGACAAGTGACAGGAAGTCAGAAACCTTCCTTTCCTCCCCTCCTCTCTCAGACTGTTCATAGCTTCATAGCTCATGATGCAAACTTACATATGACCTCTTACAGTGTATAACCTTCACTCAGTATTACGTGTGGCTTCCATTTCTTTTTTCCTTCACTCTCAGTGTTAGAAGAGATCCTACCTCTCAAGTAGACTCTCAGCACTTAATTCTTATCTCGTGCTTTTTGTTCAATCTTGATCTGAGACAGATACCATAGGGGAAGACAGCAACAGCAAAAGCCCTCAGGACCTGACCCTTCAGACCAGAACAGTCCTTTGAGAGTCTGACCTTAGCTCTCATTGAGTGTTTCCTTGCAAGGTAGTGTTATGCTTGCTCAAGCAGGTATGGGGTGGAGGCCAGAGGTTGATATCTGGATGTCATGTCCTCAATTACTTGTCCACTTTATTTTTTGAGACCTCATGATGCACTGAACCCGAAGCTTACCATTTCAACTAGACAGTTCCACCCACCTCTGTTCTTTTCCCCTGGGGCTTCAGGCAAGCACTGCCACACACAACTCTTACGTGCATGCTAGAGCTCTGAATTCAGATGCTTGTGTTTGTGTATTAAGCACTTTAGCTGCTGTGTCATGTCCCAGCCCCTTCTTATTTCTAAGTGTTCACCAATTCATTCTGTCTTGAATTCTCTTCTCTAAACTGGGTGCTTGTTAACACCCCTCTCGACTACACTGCTGAGAATTGAATACCACACACAATAAAAGTATTGCTTTTTAAAGAATCATAACTGGAAGCTGTCTCTTCTGTTGCTTTAGAAGGAATGGGAATCTGAACATGGTGCACACTATTGCATCTAAAACATTCTGTTCACGGGGCAGTGGTGGCGCACGCCTTTAATCCCGGCACTTGGGAGGCAGAGGCAGGTGGATTTCTGAGTTCGAGGCCAGCCTGGTCTACAGAGTGAGTTCCAGGACAGCCAGGGCTACACAGAGAAACCCTGTCTCGAAAAAACAAAACAAAACAAAACAAAAAACAAACAAAACAAAACAAACCAACCAAACATAAAACATCCTGTTCGGTGTTAACCTTACTTGACCCTAACAACCACTGGACCATGCAAATGATTTTTGTCATCTCATACAGTTAGTTCAATGATTTTCAGTGCCTTCAATATTTCATTAAGCGGATAAGTGGACTGATTAGGATTTGAACCCATTTCCAACATTCCTGTGTAACCAAACCCCCAATACATTTAGCAGTTGTGGTGGTTTTTAATAGGAATTGCCCCCAGAAGCTCACAGATTTGAATGCTTGGTCATTATGTAGTGGTGCTACTTCACAGGTATGACCTTTTTAGAGTATGTGTGGCCTTCTTGGAGGAAGTGTGTCACTGGGGGTGGAGTTTAGAGTTTCAAATGCTCAAGCCAGAGTTTTTCGCTTTTTCTGCTGCCTGCGGATCAAGATGTAGAAGTCTCAGCTCCTTCTCTAGCACTATGTCTGCCTATACACTACCATGATGATAATGGACTAAATCTCTGAGACTATATGACAACCCCTTATAAAGGAAAGTTTTCCTTTATAAGAGTTGTTTGGTCATAGTGTCTTTTCGCAGCACACTAAGGCATTTTAATAATGTAGGAACAAACTTCTGCCACGGCTTACACTAACTGTTCCAAATGTTGGATCTCTACATGGAGGCCCAGACAGGTCTTTGCATGAAGCTATGAAGGTAAAGCTTGGATTTCACTGGCGACCCCAAGATGATGGAGATGCCAGCATTGTGGGATACCTGCCAAGGAGAGCTGCTAACAGGCTGTGGAACCAACCTGAGAGAGAGAAGTGTGTTGCAGTCAACACAGTTGAAAGAAGTTGGAGATCTGAAGAGAGCTTTGCATCAGGCAGAGAGATGTGGAGTTTGGAGCTTGCCCAGTATGGCTGACAGTACCACTGCCAAAGAGAATGGCAACCTAGCACATCATCTACCCAAGACATTGCACTATGGCTACTGAGTCCAACAGGTGCCTCATATGTGGGAAATAGTAAATAACATTTGACTGTATGATACAGTCATGGTGACTGAACAAAGACAAGGAGATCTTCATGATAAGTATGTTTATGCAACCAATTGTATCCAACCAAAGAAGCAGGAATTTGTGTACTTGGGAAACCCCTAAGATGTCCAATGGGAAAAGGCTCACCCACAGAATAGTGAGGAAAAAATACAATCAGAGTTATAAGTGTGGCTGAGACAGTGCCACAGACTGGGATATACGTGGGAAAGCTATCAACGGAGAAGTAAAAGAGCTGCTATGCTTTCTAACCTCAGCAATAACTCTATTATGATCCTTGCTGGGTGGCCATCCACAGGCTTACATCTATCTTTCACTCTTTTCAAGCAAAGAATTATCCTGCCTAGGATGGAAGACAGCAGATGAACAGTCATGTCACTTGCTTGTAACCTGAGGAAGAAATGTTAGCAACCAAGAGCCCCATGCAGCTCAATCAATACCCTTGGGCGGTGTGCATCACTGGGTTTTCATCTAGTCATTTCTCAGAGCCAACGAGCTTCCCAGAGAGAGGCAGTTAACACATCTTTCTTGTCTTTCTCTCCCCCATTGGCAATACCACCGTCCTTGTCTTCTAAGTGGGTCCCAGGTGGTCCCTGATTTACAGTGGTTCATCTTGGAATGGTTTGACTTCACAAAGGTACGAAAGCGATGTGCACTCAGTAGAAGCTGAACTTTGAATTTTGATCTTTTCCTGGGCTGGTGGTAGGTGGTGTGGTGCTCTCAGGAGATGCCAGGCAGCAGTCCTGAGCCCACTGCTCCCAGTTAGCCATGAGATCAGGAGAGCAAACAACTGATATTCTGTGGTGTTGTGTGTTGCTAAGCTATGCTGTTTGCTAGGTTAGTTGCATTAATACACTCTCCCACTTAGGATATTTTTCAACTGCCAGTGGAATAAGTGGGACATCTGTGGTGTCATAATCCCAGCTCATTTCTCGACCCATCCTTCTTCCTCCCTCTCTCCCTCCCTCCCACTCTCCCATTCTTTACATTGTTGACAGAGCTGCTTTCAATGACACTTCTTAGTGTGGAAGGGTATGTCAACATCCTTCATGTTTTAGATCCCCTTGGAAAGCTTAGATTTTGCAATTGCTACTAATAGAGTGGAGGAAAATATCCTCTATTGGTTTTGGGTTTGACCATGGTGTTGGCCAGTAAAGTGTAGTGAACACGATGATGTGCCAGTTCCAAGCCCTGGGGTTTAAAAAGCTTCTGGCATTTCCTCTTGTTTGCTTGTTCTTTCTTGCCATGAGAGGGACAATTAGTTCAACTGTCATCACCACCATGAGGAAAATCTCTGCTTACTGTATCAGTTGCCCCATTCCAAGGTCCATGATAATCAATTTCTGCTTTCTTTCTGATTCCATAACACTTTGTCGCCATTTTTTTGGTGGAGTCTCCAAATACTGTGTCAGCTGTTGTTGCCCTGACTAGTTAGATACCCAAATTTGTATTCTCTCCTTCGTCCTTCGTGCTGCAAATCCTGATTTTGTTCAGCTTGTGAGTGTTTCCAGGGAGACCCGCATACCTCCGTCTGTGTAGTCCAGGGCCTGATGAATGCAGAACATGCAATTCTGATGGATATAGTTGTTTTTATTTTTTATGCCCTCCGTATAAAGACCAGGAACTAAATCTTACTCCCTTTTGTATCTTTAATACACAGCAGAGTGGCAGACACATCGATCCTTGTACAGGCTTGCTGAATTGAGTTGAAACCTCAAGCGCTGTGGAGGCTGAAGGTTTGGGGATATAAGCTTGGGTTCCGTCCATCACCAGAGATCCTAGAACATCTACTAATCTATCTCTTCTCAATTATCTCCTATTAGCTTCTGTGTCTGACAGTACACCTTACCATATTCTACAGGGAACTGGAAAAGAATATTGCCAATGCATGAACTCAAGGCCATTAAGAACTATTAAGAACTTGAAGCCACAGCGAATAAAGTACTTTACCTGTTAATGAGCTGACACCTCATTAGAACTAGTGTGAGGCAAGATAGTTATGGGGGTAACTCCCACCTTCCCAGCACCTGTAGCCAGCTTAAAAAAACTGTTTCTTAAGGAACCTTGAGAACTTGAGGACAGGGACTGGAGAGATGGCTCAGTGGTTAAGAGCACTGATTGCTTTTCCGGAGGTCCTAAGTTCAATTTCCAGCAACCACATGGTGGCTCACAACCATCTGTAATGGAATCTGATGCCCTCTTCTGGTGTGTCTGAGAACTTGAGGACAATGTCAAAGTAATATACCAGGATTTAGTCTCTCTATTCTCACACAAGGACCAAGGAAGAAGGGAGAGTAGTCTCAGGGCCATGTTCCCAGCTACCACACTAGTCTTAGGGACAGTGTGCCAAAGCAAAGACAGGTAATGGGTTGAAGTCCCTGCATATCACCTCATTCTCCGGCTTTAGTTACCTTGCTCTTCTGATATTTTCTTTCAGAGTTGGCCATATTCCTATTCTCTCACTTGAAATGATAGAAAACCCACCCCTTGGCATTTTCTGAAAGCCAGCCCTTCACCTCTTTGTCCTTCCTAGTTATTTTTCTTCTTCCCCAGAGCCTCGAACTGCCTTGGGTTCCATTACTGCACTGGGCCTACTAATCAGGGTGAGGTCTCCAGTGAGTTCCCTCTTGCTGGACCACCAGTTTGTTCCCATCCTCCTCAGTCTTTACACACACTCTCTTGGCTACCTGAGGAGTGCACGGCCTGAGGAAAACCACCTCTCTGTCAGGCTCTTCAGACCAGGTATTGCTTGCCCTGAGCTTCTCTTCCCACTGAAAGCCCTAGGTGGCGTAGCACCACCTGGTATACATATGTGTTCCCTTTCCTACTGCATCATAGGTATGTTGAGCCATGGGTGGAGAATGTTCAAGAAGTGGGTCTCCCTGCGGAAGGAGAACCTAGCGTGAGTAAAAGCTCATTCATGGTGCTGAATATGACTCATTAATTATTATTATTTTTTTTTACTCTTAGTATTAATCAATGTAATGTTTTCCTTCCTTTCTTCCTGATGAAATTTGATCTCTATTTAAGAGTTTCTCCCAAGTCTGTTCTCATGCCATCTTTCCTGGCCAAGGCCAAGCTCTTTCAGTGACCTGCCCCTGTGTCCCCAGGTTTTATACCTCCCATTCCTCGGAAGCCTTAGACTGTGTAGTTCCTACTGATAGGGAGAGAGGTTGTAAATGGAATTACATATTCTCTCTAGCCTAAATAAAAGGCAACAACCCTGGTGTTTTATTAAGAAGCTGCAAGCCTAGATTGGCAAGTTGTGAGCTAATCTAACTTATACCCCACCCATAAGTCTCTTTGTTACTTAATGTTTCTCCTGGCTTCATGTTCATGGTCTATCTCCTCTCATGGTGGTCTCCTCCCTTCATCTCCTTCCCTTCTCCTGAGACCCCTCACTCAATCCTCAAGTCCCCCGCCTTTCTCTCTCTATTGCCCAATCATGGGCTTTAGCCTTTTATTGACCAATTAACTTGGGAGCAAGGTTTGCATGACAAAAACAGGTGTATCACTAGTCTTGGGGCAACCAGATCTTGGGATACAGAATTTAGCATTTGAACACAAAGCAGTAACAAACCAACCCAAACAGAGAGATATTTCTGACCCTTTGATTTGTGCTTTGCCCAAGTGGCTGGTTTCAGTTCTGCAGACTTATGCGGCTGCTGCCACCTCCGCCACAGGGTGGTCTAAATAAAAATCTACCAAAATGCCCATGCTCCAATCTCTCAAACCTGTGACTTGTTAATTATATGTTTAAAAAGGCTTTGCCAAGGAGATTAAACTAAACCAAGGGTCTTGAGATTGTCCTATTTCAGAGTGGGTCTTGGAGATGCCCTTGGAGGACATAGGCGGAGGGAGATTTGAGTATAGAAGACGTGAGCATGACCAGAGAAGCAGTGATTGGATGAGGCCACCATATCCCAAAGAAGGCTTGCAGCCATGTCAGTCTGTGACTTCAGCCTAGCAAATGTTTCTGACCTCTGGCCTCCAGGACACTTAGAGAATAAATACATATTGCTTTAAACCACCCGTCTTTGTTGTGATTTGTTATAGCAGCCAGCAATTATGTTTCTGGGGTGCAATGCAATGTTTCGACACACATATACAGTACAGAATGATAGGATCAAGTTAATGGCATTCCAACCTCCTTAGACATACATCACTTGTTAGTGTGAGGAACATTCAAAATCTTATACACTAGCTGTTTTTCCTATATACTAGCTATTTCGAACCATTCATTTAATTGTTGTCAATGTTTTCTACTGCACCACTGACCTTTAAAAGCTGTTGCCGCATAATGTTGCTCCCCTGAACCCTTTAGCCCCACCCTCCCTAGCCTTTCCTCCCCATGCCTTTCCCAGGATCTGGAAGCCTCACTGTTTACTCTGTTTATTTGAAATCAAGTTTGTAGCCTTCACAGGTGAGCAAAAATATGTGGTATTTGTCTCCACGGCTGACTTATTTTACTAAGGACCTGTCCCCCACTTGCTTTAAATGACGGAATTTCATTATTTTTATGTCTACATAATATTCCATTGTGAATATATACCATATTTTTCTTATTCCTCTGGTTGTCAATGGGCACTTTGGTCCATTCTAATATATATATATATATGAACAGTGGGTGCTCCAAAAAACATTGGGGGCCAGTGTTTCTTCAACTTCCAGTTGCAATATCTTTGGATATATAATAAGTAGTAGAATTTCTGGGTTAAATGGTAGATGTTTTCTAGGGGTGTGTGTGTGTGTGTGTGTGTGTGTGTGTGTGAGAGAGAGAGAGAGAGAGAGAGAGAGAGAGAGAGAGAGAGACATTGTTTTAATCAGTGCACTAAGGCCATGAGGAGATACCATGACCATAGCAACTCATAAAAAGAAAGCATTGAATTTGGGCTTGTTTATAGTTTCAAAGGTTTAGTTCACTATCCTCATGGAGGGAAGCATGGCTGGAATGCAGGCAGAAATAGTAACTGAGAATCCTACATCCAGATCTGAAGGCAGCAGAAAGAGAACATCACTGGACTTGGCTTAGGCTTTTGAAAACTAAAGCCCTACTTCCAGTGGCACACTTTTTAATCCTTCTGGAGTATCATCACTCCCTAATGATCAATCATTTAGATATGTAAGCCTGTGAACCATTCCTATTCAAAGCCACCACACACTTGTATGGATTCCATTTGTAGAATTGAAAAGGCAACTTCCAGAATCCTTCCTCAGTCACATCCTATCTTTGGTATGAGACAGGGTCTCTCACTGGCCTGGGATTCTGACAAGTAGGCTATGCTGGCTAACCGGTGAGTACCAGGGTTCTTCCTGTCTCTGCCTCCCATTTCATCATTGCTGGGGTTACAAGTGCATACCATCACTGGCTTTTTATGTGTGTTCTAGAAATCTGACCTCAGATTGAAAGACAAGAGCTTTAAGACTGAGTCATTCCTCAAACCTATTTCTAGTTGTGGTTGAGGTGTCCTTACTGAAGGATATCTGTTGTTTAAGGAGCATCATTCTAATTACCCTGCCTACAGTTCAAATCACCTTTTGATTATCTACAATACATAGCACATCACAGTTGTTACATGGTATTATTTGGGCAATAATGACAAGAGTAAAAGTCTGAACATGCTCAATGGGGACCCAAGTTTTTCCTGGTGTTTTGATCATTTAGTCGAATCTTCGGTTAAGGAACCCACAGATACAGAGGCTGGCTATACTTTCCTACTAAGAAGCTGACCTCCACTGAAGCCCAGCAATCATCTCAGGGTAACCCAGCCAAGGTCATGAGCCAAGGTTCTGTAGCACTAATGGCACCAAATGGCCTGTTTCTTGAGAGCCATTCCACCAAAGACATGGACGTCACAGTGAAGGCAGTGCCCAAGCCTTCAATGTACTGATGTTGTTCATCTCAGTAGCCCTGGAAACAAGTAGAGCATTTTGTCTCTGCCTCGGGGAAGTGTGGTTAGAGAAGAAAATCCTTCAAAGGACCCTCATTCTGCCTCTTAGCAGGTAGATATGTAACAATGAACAATAGATTTTTCTCCCCTTTTCCATCTTTAGGGTAAAATTTCTGTAGCTCAACTAAACTTTTATATTTTATCATGTTAAGTAAAAAAAAAAAAATTAAAAGTACCTTAGCATATCTAGTTGCTACCATTTCTGGTTTTTGTTTGTTTGTTTGTTTGTTGTTAAACTCATGTCCTTTCTTTGACTTGACTCTCTGTAACTGTAAAAATATCTGATTTCCATCTGCTTGAGACTGAAGCTTGAAGTGAAAGGCACTAGGCAATTATTTTCCATTTTGAAGAGAACATCTGTCTTGTGAGAAAAGGAAGACAGAGGTAATCCAAGCCTTGCTTCCATTCCTCTAAAGATGTGTAAGAACATCATCCATTTAAATGGCCTGTAAGAACACATATAAGGTAAGGTACATGTGATGTGTGCATTGAAAGCAGCTTTATTGAGACATGGTCCATGTCCCACATAGTTCATCCATTTGAAGTGTATGATTCAGTGCTTTTTAGTTCATTCAAATGGTTGTGCACAGACTGTCAAAAACTAAATTTGGAACATCTGTGTTTCTTTCAAAAGAAACACTCACTATGTGCAGTAGCGCATTTCTGTAATTTCAGTGTGCAGGAGGCCAAGGCTGAAAGATCAAGAGTCAGAAGCCACCTGAATTGCAAGCTCTAGATAAGCTTGAGCTATGTTAGCATTCCTGCTTCAAAAAACAAGCCACCACCACCAACAACAACAACAACCAACTCAACCAGTCAAACCCAAGTCCTATACCAATGAGCATTCACATATACTTTGTCTATAGGTGTTTGTCCTTTCTGGACATTTTATGTAAATGGAATGCTATGCATGGTCTTTGAGACTGCTTCTAATGTTTCCTAAGTTTGCTGTATTGTAGCATATATCATTACTTCACTCTTGGTAATTGTCTGATTAATAATTCATTGTGTGGATTGACCACATTTTGCTTTCCGTTTGCCACCAATATTGGGGTGTTTCCCTTTGTGGCTATAACAGATGAGGGCCCCTAGGAACATTTGTATCAAGTTTTGGGCATAGGCTTTCAGTTTTCTGTTTTTATAATTACTTTTATTTTGAAGAGTCAGTCTTTTTTTTTTTCTATCAAGTGGGTCCTGGGGATCACACTCAGCTCGTCGAGCTTGGTGACCCAGTGAGCCATCTTGCTGACCCTCAGATTTCTTACATGTACAGACATGGGAGTATAATTGTTAGACTGCATGTAACACTGAGCTTACATTTTTGAGAAACTTCCAGGCTATTTTCAATATATTCCTTTAAAAGAGATTCATGCTAGCTGTGGGGAGTGTACCTAGAGAGAAGGAGAGGATGAAACAGAGGTTCCGGGTGGCAAAGCCCCAGGAACTGTAACGCATGCTCAGCCAAAGCATCCGGTCCCAGATTGACTGCTGTCATGGGAACAGGGCCAAGTTAATCTACAGAAGTGCAACAAAGCACACAGGGTGTTGATTATGTTTTGCCAGGCTCAAGAAATGTCCCAGAGTCAGATGTTTGGATTGGGATGAGGCTGGAACAGGAAGTTCAATTTTGACCTTGGGGCAAACACACTGTGGAGGGGCTGACACGCTGGGCTTGTTAACCTAGACAAGGGACTCACCACCAAGCCTGTCCTCTACCAGCCCACCCCACAGAACAGCAAGCCTGGCTGGGATCATGTTTTCTGACCATTTTTGTCCTTTCATCTGCTTAAGCTAGTTACACTGTCACTTTGAGCTCTGGCTCCGATTCCTCTGGAAAGGTTCTGTCCAGATGTTCATGTATTTAGCAAATGCACTTTGCTGATGCTTTGGCACGGTTGCTCTCAGATGAGGACGGATATTTGATGCTGTTGGCTGTTGGGAACATGCACACTCAAATGAACAGCAAAGTCTGTGACTCAGATTCCCTGTGTCTCTAATTCTTTCTGTAATACAGCTGATAGGTCATTTAAAGAGAAACCGACAAGTGAGTATGAGGGAAGGAGTCCAGTTTTCCCTGGGGTACCCTCTTGTGGGTCATGTAGGCACTCTTCATATAGAGTAGGGTGTCTTGTGTCTCTTTCCACATTATAGAATACTACTTCCACCTTGATTTAGGGATTTGCTTCCCATTTTAAAACCACTCCTTCCATACATAGGCAAAAACCTTTAACCCACTGAGTTTTATGACCTTGACCAATACTTTGTCTTTTCGATCCTCTTTGAGCTAGGAATATCTCAGAGACTCTTTTACATTTTACAGAATGCAAGTCTAGTTCAGTGCCTGGCACACAATCCTGGAGCCAGTCTGTGCCTTTTTGAATACCGAATCCAGCAAGTACTGCTTGTGGAGAGACTTGAATATCTTTCTCTCACTTTCTCTATGAAGCATAGCTAATGATGGCAGCCATCTCAAATACGTGTACACTGTAAGAAGTAAATGAATTAGTGGATTTGCAGTGATTTATAAAAGTGTTTTTTTGTTTTGTTTTGTTTTTTTGGCTTTTTTTTGTTTTTGTACACTAGGGCTGCATGAATGTTGACTGGGTGAAGGGAAGAATGCCTAGGTTACAGGACCACCCCCTCAGGAGGTAGCACGGCACCCTTCAGTCTATTAGACCCTAGTCTAAGCAATCAAGTCTTAGGGCTGGGAAGCGGGGTTAAGAAGGGCAGTCCTCTAAAGGCCGATGCTTTAGCCAGAGGACTTTGGGGCATAATAATCTCCTCCTGGATATACCTTCAACCCTAACTGTGAGGATTCCATGGGGATTCAAAAGCACAAGCACAGACGTTGTTCTGGATACAGTTCACTGCTTTTGGTGATTGCCAGTTTGTGTTCAAGGAGATCTTGTCTCAGCTGCTCTTTCATGCCAAAGCCTTTGGATGTTTAATATAAAATTTGAAGATCTTGAGTCCACTGGGCTTTGCTTAGGAAGATAACAGAGTTTTCAGCATCTCACAGGGAGGCTTGAGTTGACAGAGATATGGAGCGAGGACATCTGCATCTCTGCTCATTTCACTTAAATGCTGTCATTAGAAGGTTTCCTCTATCCGTGACAGCCCGTGTCCTGGCTGTGCTGTGTGGGGACCCAGAACTCCATCTGAGAGTGTGTGAGCAGGCCATGACCAACGATCCTGAAAAGCCAACCATGTATGATACACATCCAGAACCTGGCAAGGCAAGGAGTAGGTATATGCCCACATTTCTGGTATTTCCCTGCCTTTCTGCATCACTTACTCATCCCTCCTCAGTTCCAGGATTCAGAGATGCTGGGTCGGAAGGGATTCCATGACGCTACAGAGCTCTTAGACAGGACAGTCCAATGGAGGGTGCCACAGGAAATGAATGACTCCTTAACATTGACTCCAGGGCCAGCCAGATGCACAGAGTAGTGAACCTTCATGAGACCTTCCATGTTTAACTCTGTCTGTGATTTCTAAATGCCAGTGAGATGGTTGAGTTGGTAAATGAACACGCCATACAATCCTGAAGGCCTGAGTCCATTGCCTAGAACACATGGCAGGAGGGGAAAACTGACTCTTGAAAGGTGTCCTCTGTGTCCTCTGGTTTCACGTACACTGTGGCACGTATGAACCTGTACATACACATACACACACACACACACACACACACACACACACACACACCTACTATTATTAATAAATAAAATAAAAATTGTCAAATTTCTAAATACCAGCCTGAATCATGACAGTCGTAGCCTTATTTGGGAAACTTGAAAATATAGATTCTTTGGCTCTGGGATGTCTGACTTAGAAAGTCTGGAGTGCAGCTAAGGAATCTAAGTTTTTATTCAAGTTCTCCAAAAGTAACTCTACCAGAGAGTCAGGCCTGTAATGCTCTCAGTCAGGGCTCATTGCTGGCTGCATCTCAGCTGTGCTTCCAGAAACTGATTCCATGTATTTGGGTAGAAGGTTCTAGAGAGTTAGGTTTTTCCTCTCCTCTCTTCCCTTCTCTTCTCTTCACTTTTCTCTGCTTTTCTTTCCTCCTTCTTCCTTTTCCTCCTCCTCCTCTTCTTCTTCCTCCCCCTCCCCTTCCTTCTCCTTCTTCTCCTTTTTGAGACAGGGTGTCTCTGTGTAGTCCTGACTGTCCTGGTACTCGCTTTGTAGACCAGGCTGGCCTTGAACTCAGAAATTCACCTGCCTCTGCTTCCCAAGTGCAGGGATTAAAGGTTCGAGCCACCATCGCCCAGATTTAGTTTTATTTATTTTTAAGTTTTTATACAAGCATGTAGTATATAATGAGCGTATTCAGCACTACAGGCTGCCAAGTGAATCTACATGTAGCCATAATAGAGAACCAGAAAAAAACCCTGAAAAACCTGACAGTCAACTATTCCTTTCCTTAGTTAAAGGTAGTGATGGAGTGAACACCTGCAGATGGCACCTGACACTGAGCATCCTTGCCATCAGGGGCCCAGAGGCCATTCAACCCAGAGGGTCCTCAGCGTTTAGTTGTTTCAGAGAAGAACATTGCAAAAGATCCTTTAGGACTGACAAATTTGCCACTTTTAAAAATTGACTAATTAATTAATTGCCAACTTTAATTTTGCTAAATTAAGGTGCTGAAAACAAAATATAACCCAAACATCATTTATCTGTACCATTCTGTAATTTGTTTTAAATGATAGGGCTGGAGGGATGGCTCAGAGTAAGAAGGCTTGTTCTTATCAGAAGGATCTAGGCTCAGTTTCCAGCACCCACATGGTCTCATAGCCACCTGTGACTCAAGTTCCGGGGGATCCAACATCCACTTCTGGACTTTAACGACATTAGGCACATATGTGGTACATATACATATATGTTAGCAAAATGTTCATACACATGAAATAAAAATCAATTTTAAAATGAAGGTTAAAGCAAACAAAGCAATTGAGCCCCGGAGGAATGTCTTTGTCTCTGGCCGCCGAGTTAGCAGGGCTGGGACCAGAACCTATTCTAAGGATGTCTGCTCATATTGCTATATAACACTCTGGTGACAGGTCTGGCACCCCTGTTCTTCCCAGCTAACATGTATGGATCAGAGCCACTAGGAATGGCTGCCCAGTCCCCTAGCCACATTCAAGTTTACTCAGAATGGCCACCATGGTAATCACCAGGCCAATGGCTCCGTTAGGTAGAATTGTCTCAAGGCAAGCATTGCTGTGTATACCTGTAGACTACTGACGTGAGGCTTGAGGCAGCAGGAAGGTGACTCCAAGGCCAGCCTAGGCCACATAGCAAGGTCTTGCCTAACAACAAACTAACTAACAAACAAACGAGGAGGTAAAAATCTAAAACCTCTAGCAACAGAGGAATGTGGAGTCCAATTGTGTGTGTCCCCGGAGTGGCAGAGGGGAACTTCAGTTGTACCATATAGGAGCATATCACCATATCACTGTTCTGTCCCACTAGGACACTGTACTTTGAACAGTAAAAATCTGTGAAGAATTAACTTTCTGATTATCTCCTGCAGAGTCCAAGTATCTTCCCTTATCTTGTTGTTAATTTTAATAAGTCAAAGAATTGGCTAATTCTCTTGGAAAGGTTTCCACTGAGGAGATTTTTACACAGTTCTCTTGGAGAGGGAACAGATTTTCAAATGCATTATCAATAAGTAGGGCATTTGAGCCCCGAGATAGGATGTGGACAAGATGTGCTGAGCTCTTGGGTGTAGATGCTCAAGTCAATGTGTAAAGGAGGCAGGGCAGCCATGGTTTTGGCAGAGTGGTTGTTTCCTTAGGACCAGTGTGGGACTTTTGAAGGGCAGGCCTGCATCCAACTTGAATCTCAAGTCTACCCAAAGTGGTCAGATTCACTGCCTTGAGGTGAAGAACAGTCAGGAAGCAAACACAGGAAGGCACACACTCGTCTCCTGAAGGGCAGGGCCATGACCTAGTGTTTCTTAGCACAGGACTGGCCCTTATAGATAGTAACACCTAATTTGTTGAAACAAAGTGTCTTTTAGGGACCCAAAGGCATTTCCCTACATTGCAATCAAGTGGAGATCTAGAGTAAACCAGGGCAGTTTTGTGGGGGCGGGGGTGAAGAGGCTGGGATCGGTCAGGAGGGACTATCTGTCACGAAGCCATTGGATAGCTGCCCTAAAAATGGGTCGTGAAGGTGCCCTGGATGGGGAGGAGAAACGCAGAGCAGAAATGTCATCAACCTCATAATTTGGCTGCTTCCCTAGCCCATCCCTCTTAAACCTATTTCCCGCAGCCAAACTGCAGGTTTAATATCCCAGCTGCAGATCCCTCTGGACACTCTGGCTCCTTTGGGATCCCACCTACCAGAGGTAAAAAAGACCGAAGGAATCCAGTTTCCTTTAAAGTCATCATCCGACTTCATTTTTGACCTGCTTCCTCATTCTAATTTAGTCAAATAAACCCACATACCTTAAAACTGTGCCCTGCACCACCAAGGTGCTGTGACTCATTTAAGCACCGGCTGAGGAAAGGAAAGTAGCTCGCTCCCAGCTCATCCAAACCTCTGCCCTGCAGCACCTCTGTCTCCCTGGACTAGAAGTGGGACAGGACACCTCCCTGCCAGTAGCTGAATGATGAAGGAGGCTAAGAAACCCACGGCCACAGAGACTAAAGTATGAAAAGAATGTTGAAACCAGAATCCTTGTTTTCTTTGGGGGTGGGGCTGGGGTGGGGAGTTAGAGGCAACTGGAGAACATGGAGATAAGCAACAGGCCCCAAGCATCATCAGCCTGTGTCAGAGCTGGGCCTAGATAGGATACTTCCAATGTCACTGAATCACACTGACTCTCCAAGTGCGTGGTGTAAAGGACTCATGTCCCCCTAACTTTAGGCAACAGTTTTACTTTGGAGAGATGGGAAGTGGTCAATTTAGATGCTAAATGGTATAAGTAATTCATACGGATTAGGTAAGGCAATGCTTGCTACATGTAGCATCTGTATGAGAGAGCCCACAGTGACTCTATTAACAGTAAGATGCCCCCACGCATCTCTATGCCTATGTGTGTAAATATTTAAATTGGGGTGAAGGGATTACCAGGGTTGGTGAGAAGAAGGATCCGCAGGAGGGCTCAGATCCTGACTCCTGAGCTCTGAACACACCCAGAAGAACCTTCCCTCCACGCTAGATGAGCTCACCACTGCCCTCTGCTGCATTGAGGTGAATCTGCTCCATGGCAGCTTCCCCCTTGGCTAGGGTGGGGGTGGGTACGGAGTAAAAAGCTGCACACCGGCTGATCTTGAGGTCACACCCCCACAGACACACACACACACACACACACACACACACACACCCCTTTGATGTTCTTAGCTGTGGGTTAGGTAGGGCAGGAACACCTGGTGCTTTGGGGCTCAATTGTGAGTAAGGTCAGCCATTGCCTCAGGGCTTCCCCAGGCCCAGTCTGAAGAGGCTGAAAGTTTTGGCAATTCCATCTTATATCTTTCTAGCTTCACAGGGGAGTCAAAGCTCAGAATATCAGAATGCTTCTTAAAGGTAAAGCCCCCCTGAGAGAGCTCCCTGCCTGCCTTGCAGAATTTATTGGCTGAATTCCCATGAGTTGCTCACATGATCTTTATAAACCCGTGTGTTACATAGAATGGTAATTATTCCTCTTGTTTAATAGCTGGGGAAACTAAGGTCTGGAAAATTTGTTGCCTTTTGATTGATTTGGAGATGTTTAGTTAGGACAGAAAATGTACATCTGGCTGGAATGAAATTCATCAGGCTTTAGAGGAAAACAAATTAAACTTCAAAGTAGCAACAAACAAGGCATTCAGTAATTAACTGGGTGATACAAGGTCAAAGCTCATAGCAGTGCCTTGAGCCTCATTCCTGGTATCTCGGAGGCCTCAGAGTATGACTGACTCCTGAGGTCTAAGATATATCTGTTTTTAATGGGGTCACTAGGGAGCCTCATGGTAGTGACTTATTTAACGAACATTTCCCTTTCCATGATAAAAATGTTTATGAATTTTTGATCTCAAGTTTAAAATAAGCTATCCTAACCTTAAGGTAACAGTTATTGCTGCTTCCATTTTGCTGCTGCTGAAATTAACTTTAGAAGAACCACCCAACCTCTGGCAATCGGCGTCTGCTTTGGTGTTCATTCTGTGTCAGGCTTTCTGCTAGCCCAGGGAATACAGGAGCAGCCAAGGCACAAATGGTCTTGGTGTCCATGAAGCTCAGAGCCAAGCAGGGGAGAGACACACACAGATAACTGCCCATTTGAATATATAGAGAATGTATCCAGTCCTGAGTGCCATGAACTGCGACTAGGCACTGTGGACTTTAATGGTGGGGCTCTGTCTGGCCAAGGCTTCAGAGACACTTCTCTGGAATCCACAGGCTTTGTGGAGTTGGCCTAGCACATGGTGCCGTAGTCAAGTAGTCAAGGCAGAGGTATTGTGAAGGTCCTGAAGAAATAAGTTATTTGGGACATTCAGTGAACCAAGAAAACCAACATAACTGAAGCACAGAGGTCGAAAGAGAGAATGGCCCAAGGTGTGGTCGCTGCATGGTAGAAGTTAATCTTTTAGCCAAAAAATACAGCTAGTTACAGGCAGAGTGGAGATTAAAACAGTTTGTTATTTTTTTTAGGAGTTGCTTTTTCTTCTCCCATTCTGTTACTCTCTGTTCAAACCCTGATTGTTCTGGACCATAGCTCCTCCCACCCCAGTCTCTGCCCTTGCTGTGCTCCCCACAGTGCATGTCCACCTGAAGCCCCAGTTAAAAATCCCACTAACTCCTTCATAGACACACACGTTTTAGCAGATGAGGTCAATGAAGCCGATGACACTAGCAAGCAGTGTGGTCTTCACACACTGAAGCATCCACCCCCCTGTCCCCAATGTTCAAACCCAGCACTGTGTGACAGAACGGCCTACACTGGGACAGTACTCTGACCTCACTGTTTAATACACTAGCCGCTAGTCAAACCTAGCTACTGTAATCTGGAACTAGAAAATTTCAGTTAATTTTAACTTAAACGTACCTAGTGCTGTGGTCTGAATGTGATTTGTCTTCCGTGGGTTCCTGTGTCTGAACCCTTGGTCCCTAGGCAGCGCTGTATGAAAAGATGAACCCTTTAAGAGGTGGGGCCTCTCTGGAGGAAGTAGGTCAGTAGGGGTGGGCCTTGAGGTTTCACTTCCTGTCCATTCTCCGCCTCCTGTTTCTGCCGCCCTGTCTTCCCCGCCATGTTGGACTGTATTCCTTCTCTAAATCCAAATAACCCCTTCCTCCTTGAGCGTTTAGTCAGTGATGAGAAAAGCAACTAATACACAGCCATTGTGGTTAGTAGGTAAGCATAGTGGCTAGCACAGCCCACAATATTTCTTTCAGTATGGAGTATAGGCCCAAGATTGCCAGGTATTTTCAAGAGAAGCAAAAATCACTGAATTCTAATTTGAAATTTTCCAATTTAAAAGTACTGGCAACAATTCAAAATTTAAAGATACACAGCGGGTACTTATACCTTTGGGAAGATAGAATAGATACATTCTTAAATTCTTTACATTCCTTAAATACATATATATGTGTATATATGTACATATATGCATATCTATGCATATATGGGGGTATGTGCTTTGCAGAATAACTATATATGTACATATATACATGTTCTTATATATATATATAGTGCACATATTCATGTATATACACATATATGTACACATTCATGTTTATATACATATATATGTAATAGAAGATGATTCTGAACAGTGGAAACAGGAAAGCAAGATTTTGGGCTCTGTTATGTTCTGGATCATAAATGCCCCCACTGGCTCATATGCCTACACCTTGGTCTTTGGCCTGGTGCACTATTGGGAGTGATGGAAACTTGAGAAGGTGGGGTCTAGTACAAGGCAAGGAAGTCAGAGCATCGGGGGCATGCTCTTAAAGGGAGTATAAAGGACATTGGCACTTTCCTTCTCTCTCTGCTTTTTTTCTAGCTACCAAGGATGAACAGTTTTGCTTTAACCTAGGCCTTTCCCCATGCTCAAAACAACACAGCCAAGTGACTTTGAAGTCATGAACCAAAATAAAACTTCCTTTTACTCTGGTCATCTCAGACATTTTGTCAAGGTAATAGAAAGCTAGGTGACACAGGACCCAAGATAAGACTCAGTGGTGAGATCTCTAGGTTTTCTTTTTATGTCACGTATTCTAAACGTGCAACCAAAGAGCACACCCGAAACCCCAACAGGTATGGAAAAGCTGAGTCCCAAAGAAAGCTTTCTCTCTCTGGCCAAATACTGGGAAGGGAGGCCACCTCTCTGCATAAGCAGCTTTCAGACTGAATAACTTGACTCAAGTCAAATACTATGAGACTGTGTAGTTCCCCTACCATCCATGCTAGCGAAGCCAAGTGTTCATCCACTGAGGCGGTGGCAGCTCCGCTTGGGCCTCTTCAGACAAAACCAAGAGGAGAACTGCAGCTTACCTTTTGTGAACTTAGGAGAAACGACTGTGTCTCCCTTTCCTCCTGCATGCAACTCTGCCAGTAGTGGAGACCACTTGGGGAACTCGTGGGCTTGGGCTTTTTCTTCTGCTTACAGTAGTGAGGATGTCCTTCCCTTCAAGCTGGGCTGGTACTGGAGGACTTGCAGAAAGGAAGGACTCCTCGATGGCATACCCATTGGCAAGGTATGTATGGGTAAAGTCACTAAAAGTAATTACTAATAAGTAGAAACCATGCAAAAATAAACTCAGAAGCAGTCTGCACAAAGGAAATGGTCTGGAACAAATAGTTCCAGGAAGGCGATGAGACAGGTGTGCTGGCTGGCTTTGTGTCAACTTGACACAGTTGGAGTTAGCACAGAGAAAGGAGCTTCAGGTGAGGAAATGCCTCCGGGAGATCCAGCAGTAAGGCATTTTCTCAATTAGTGATCAAGGGAGGAGGGCCCATTCTGGGTGGTACCATCTGTGGGCTGGTAGTCTTGGGCTCTATAAGAGAGCAAGCTAAGCAAGCCAGGAGAAGCAAGCCAGTAAGAAACATCCCTCCATGGCCTCTGTATCAGCTCCTGCTTCCTGACCTGCTTGAGTTCCAGTCCTGACTTCCTTCGGTGACGAACAGCAACGTGGAAGTGTAAGCTGAATAAACCCTTTCCTCCCCAACTTGCTTCTTGGTCATGATGTTTGTGCAGGAATAGAAACCCTGACTAAGACAACAGGAAGATATTAGGCAGAAAGAAAAACTGGGGGAAGAAGGAAACATTAGTTTCAAGACTGAGGATAAAGCAAGGATGGCCACTGTCATTTTCTATATCCATTATAGTGTTGTGTTGGGACCATACAATAGTGTCTAAAGACAGAAAAAGAAAATAAGAAATAACACAAATGAAGAAAAGTTGTTCTTGATAGGTAGCATGACTGACTATTTGGAAGCTCTTAAGGAATCTACCAAGCCAAGCCAAATAGACTCGGTGTCCTAACACATGAATTAAGCAAGGTCATAAGAAATCAAATAATCATTAAAGGCTTCTAGCAGCGGATGCACGGACACTGAAGCTGAAAAATGCAAGATACAGTCACTCAAAAGTAGAATACTTTGGTTTGAATCTAATAAAATGGAGATAGGACTAAATTCTGAGTGCTAAGGAAGACTGCAAAGACCCCATAAATAGAGACAAGCATACCTCTGGATTAGAAACCTAGCATATTAAAACTTCATCCCAAACTGATATATTGATGTACAGGTTTAATGAAATTTCTATCAGTATTTCTGCAATGCTTTTTTTCTTACCATCTGTGTGTGTGTGTGTGTGTGTGTGTGTGTGTGTGTGCATATGTGTGAAGAGTGTATTGTATATGGGTCCATGTACATGTCAGGGCCTGAGATTGAAGTCAGGATTATTCTTGATTGTTCTTCCACCTTACACAATGAAACAGGGAACCTGGAACTTGCTATGTACCTAATGTTGCTAACCAATTTGCTCAGGGGATCTCCTGACTCTGGTTTCTGAGGCTGGGCCACCATGCCCATTTGGCATTTACATGGATCGTAGGGGTCCAAACTTCAGTCTGTACACTTGTGTGGCAAGCACTTTAACCTCTGCACCACCTTACCAGCCCTGCAATGTCTTTTATGGGCATAGGTAAGGATATTCCCAAAATGTACATGGCAAAGCAAGAGCATCCAACTAACTAAGATGATTTTGAAGAGAAGAATAAAGTAGAAAGAATCAGTCTATCTAATGCTGAAATTCACTGTATAGCAGCAGTGGTAAGACTGTGTCTTAGTTACATTGGCAGAGGAATAAACACACAGGTCAATGGGACTGAATGGAAAACCTAGAACCAGACCTGCAGAAATGGACCTTACAGAATTCTGGCAAAGATTCAAAAGTAACTCAGTGGGGAAGAAAGCCTTTCTAAGAATCACACAATAGCACCAGGACATAGTAGGAGAAGAAGAAGGAGAAAAAGAGGAGGAGGAGGAGGAGGAGGAGGAGGAGGAGGAGGACTCTCTTTTTGTCTCATATTACACATACAAATTAACCCCAAGTCAATCATGAACTTTATGTGTGAAATATAAAACTATGAAACTTTTAGAACAAAATAAAGAGACTTTTATGATCTAGGTTTAGGCAGGATTCTAAGACAATGTATAACAGTGCAATCTGTAAAAAGAAACACTGATAAATTGGGCTTCATTAAAATTAAAGACTTCTGTGAGAGGCTGTTAGGAAGATGAAGAAAGAAACTCTCTCTGGGAGAAGAAGGACTGCAGCTGTACATTCAACGGGGTCAGAACCTAGAATCCAAAGAAGCCCGGAAACGCAACACAAAAGAGTATCCTATTAGAAAACATTTGAGAGATATGAACAGACATTTCAGTGAAGAGGACCCATAGGTGGATCCACAGGCAAATATTCCAACGAGGACCGTAATGAGATGCCACGACAGAACCATCAAAGTAGCTAATAATAGAGTAGTAAGAATCTCAAATGCTGTTGCTGCAGAGAAACTAGATCACGTACACACTGCAAGTGGGATTGTAAAACCGTGCGACATTTTGGGAAACACTTGGGGCAGTTAAAAAAAATCACACACACACACACACACATACACACACACACACACTACTGAATGTGGGGCTGGAGAAATGGCTCAGAGGATAAAGTGCTGGCTAAACGAGAGTGCTGACTGAGTTCATATCTCCCCCACCCACATAGTCAAGGGTGGTGGCACTTGCCTGTAAACAAAGTAATGCGAGGCTGTGACAGGAGGGTGGCAGGAGCGTGCTGGCCAGCCAGTCTGAGCAACTGCCGAGTGCCAGGTTCAGCAAGAGGATGTCTCAAAAAGAAGGCACAGAGCAACTGAGGAAGACAGACAGTATCTACCTCTGCCTTTACATGTGAGCACATGGGCACAGACATGTGTACACACATGTATACACACACCCCCACACAGGTGCACACACACTTGTACACATGCTCTAAACATGCTGTTAGGTCCCAGCCCAGCAACTGTACTGTGGGTCATACATATTATGATACACTAGTCAGGAAAAGAAAAAAAAAAAAGGGAGAAGAAGAAAGGAGAAAAGACAAACTAATGGTATACGCCAGCGTGGATGGATTTACAGAAGGGCTCAGTAAGTGGAAACATCCATTGTTTCATTAATGCGTATAAAGTGTTGAACTGACAAGGATGGAGAACGGATTAGCAGTAGCTGGGGATCAGAGATGGAATGAAGTTAATCTGGCCACAGATGTGAATGTAAGCGCTCCCATAATGTGAGGATGGATATGCCTGATATTTTGTCTGTGTAATGTGGTCAGGTGAAGGGCACATGGAAATTCTTTACCATATTTTTACAGCTGCATATGAGTAACAATTGTCTGAAAATAAAAAGTTTAAAAGAATATGTTATAAATACCAAATAAAAATATATCGCTTGGGGCCAGAGAGATGGCTCAGGGGTTAAAGGTGCTTAGCACCAAGTTTAATGCCACCAAACCTGATGGCCTGAGTTTGATCTCGAACCCACATTGTGTGAGGAGAGAACTAACTCCCATAAGCTGTCCTCTGACCTCCACATATGCGCTGTGGTACACGTAGATGCGTACACGAACACACACAATACATAAATGTTAAAATACATGTATGTATGCATTTCCTAAGCCAGACATCAGGACTCATGTCTCAAGTCCCAGAACTTGGAAGACTGAGACAGGATTTCAAGTTCAAGGCCAACTTGGGGTATATATAGCAAGTGTGAGGCCAACTGAGCTGTATAGTGAGACTCTCAAAATACCAACTACACATGGCACACTTAACCACCGTCTTCTGATTTCTGCCATCCATTTCCTCTTCCTGAGTCTTTGCAGTCCTTCCCTTGGCAGCCTGGAGTGTGCTGCAACTCTTCACACCTTCCCCCTGGTTGTAGCGCTTCACACGTGTGAGTCATGTCACCCTACTTACTGTGTGCTTTCGATATGGCTTCCATTTGTCAAAATTCTATTTAGGAGAATCTTCATGTCTGCTTCACCCCCCCTTTCCCCTCGTATTATTTTCCTTCTGCTCCTTTGATGATTTAAAATATATACATTTTATCTACTGTAGCTTAATTAATTTATCTCAAGTCTCTGATGTTACAGCAGGAGAGCCAGCTCATTGTCAGCATCTCCTAACATAAATGAAAACACGGTGTTGTTCTGTGATGCCAGAATTCACGGAGATGGCACTTCACCAGCAAGTAGGCAGTCAGGTCTGCCGAGGGTACCAGATGGCTGGCCTCCAAGTCATTTCCGACCTGTTGCTCTGCACCTGGAGATGGTGTCAGCTCTCACAGGTTGAGGTCTCAGTTCCTTAGACTGATCCCATTTCAGACATTAGCCTCAAGTCCAGGCCTTCATAACTTCTGACCCATGTCTACACGATAGGGCTTCCATACCCCGACCCCACGCCTATCATACCTCTGCTCAGCTCATGGAACTCATAGAAACACCGTGCTTTTACTGATGGGCTTATTATAAAGGACATTTTAAAAAATACTAATGAGCATCGGGTGAAAGTAAGGCCTGGGAGGGTCCTGGGTCAGGAGCCTCTGCTCTTTGCAATTGGGGCATAACACCCTTCCAGCATGTAAGTGAGCTCTGTTTCCTGCCCCCAAGACCCTGTATACTTGGCTGTCTAGATATTCTCTGCATCTAACTTGTTCTTTGGGTTTTTACAGAGACTTCTTTGCACAACCAGGATTTAAGCAAGGACACCTATGCTGAAGTGGGATTGGACAGAAGGGTGTACCCTAATGCCAGAAGACCTAGTGGGAAACCCCGCAGGGTCCATCTATCCAGCATCTCCTCCTCCAGGGAACGACCCCTTTCTGGAATTAGGGTCTTAGAATGTGCTGTGTGGCAAGGTAGACCAGAGAGTTTCTTTCTGGCTTGTTCACACCAGGAAGACAGGGAGTGGGTGATTGAAGTACACTTTTAGTTTCTATGACCCACTGTGGGGAAAAGAAATTCTAGTTTCAATGGTGCACTCTTGAGAAATGAAAGGGACAAATGAAGGAGACACAGCACTTATAAGAGAGGGAAGAAGGGAAGGAGAGAGACCTCGAGCTAGGGAGAGAGCTCCAAGATTATGCTGAAGGACGCTTAAGTAGCCTTCTGGGGAGGGGATAAATGAGGAGAAGAGTATGAGGATTGTCTTAGTTAGGGTTGTACTGCTGTGAACAGACACCATGACCAAGGCAAGTCTTATACAGGACAACAGTTAATTGGGGCTGGCTTACAGGTTCAGAGGTTCAGTCATTATCATCAAGGCGGGAACATGGCAGCATCCAGGCAGGCATGGTGCAGGAGGAGCTGAGAGTTCTACATCTTCATCTGAAGGCTGCTAACAGAACACTGGCTTCCAGGTAGCTAGGAGGAGGGTCTTAAAGCCCACACCTACAGTGACACACCTACTCCAACAAGGCCACACCTCCTAATAGTGCCATTCTCTGGGCCAAGCGTATACAAACCACCACAAGGGTCAATAGGGTAAGGGAACAAATAGGAACAAAATATATTGATACTTATGTCATAATTAAACCCATTACTTTATATACTAGCTTAAAAAAATGAATCACTCTGGGTCTGTGAGATGATTCTGTGGGTAAAGGTGGTACCAAGACTGGTGACTTTAGTTTGATTCCCCGATGACCCACATGTAGGAAGGGGAAAACCAGTTCCTGCACACATGTACTGTCTGGTGCACAAGTGTGCATGCACACGTACACAATGCTACTACTAATTATTCTTATAAATGTAATTAAAAATTATTTCTCTGAGACAGGCAGGGGTGGCACACATCTTTAATCCCAGCACTTGGGAGGCAGAGGCAGGCGGATTTCTGAGTTTGAGGCCAGGCTGGTCTACAGAGCGAGTTCTAGGACAGCCAGAGCTACACAGAGAAACCTTGTCTTGAAAAACAAACCAAAAAAAAAGATCATTCTGAAGCATTCCAAAGCTGATCCAAGAAGCAAGATCAAAAGTCCAAATACTGTTCTATCATCTATTATTCTTATTGTTCCAGTGATTCAGGAAATATTAAGGGCTATGGAATTTATGAGCTAAGAACCATGGATGAAAATCAAAATACATGAACCAGAATAGCAGACAATTGAGCCTGTAGCTTACTGTAGCTTTTTCTCATGTGGTAGTTGTTTCAACCAGTGTTACAGATTTTTCTTTTGTGAATTTATCTTCAGTGAGACTTCATAGGATCCCACGAAATCTGGGTTGACAGCACTTTCTGTAACGGTGATTTTACATTGATCAATCTGGGAATCAATGGTGGAATTACCAGCTCAAGACAATTCCCAATCTCCTTGGCCTGAAGCTGTAGCCCAGTAGAAGAACCCTTGCCTGGCGTCCAAGAGACCATGGACTCCACTCTCAGTGGAGGAAACAAACAACCCAAGTACGCCAGCAAACCAATAAATAAAAGCATTGCTTCGAGAGACTAGCATTCCTGTTCCCAAAGGTGGGCAGCTTGGGGATTCCTCCACCTCCCAGGTGACCCAAATATGGATCTTAGCAGCTGTAACCCTGCATCATTGCAGAAGTATTGCTTTCTTCTGTTCCATCTGAGGCCTAAATTAATTGTTAAGTTTCTCTTTAAGTTTTTCTCTTTCTCTTTTCACTTGTTTACAAATAGCTTATGATTACATTGTAGATTTTATTAACATGATTTGATGTATTTGACTCAGCTCCCTTTGCTATTTTAATACACATATTTCAGTTGCTAACATATACTGATTTCAACATTTTACTATTTCCAATGAACTGTGAAATCCTGCCTTCCGTTTAATTCCCTTTATCTTTACCAATTTTCAATTCTAGTTTTGCAGGGGTTGTAATTCTATTTTTTAAAAGTGTTTTTTTTTTTTTAAAAAAAAAATTTAATTCTACTTTTTACTTATTCATTTTACATTCTGCTCACTGCCCCCTCTCGGTCATCACCTCCCACAATCCTTCCTCCATTTTCTCTCCCCTTCTTCTCTGAGCAGATGGGGCTTCCCTGGATATCCCCCACCCTGACACTTCAGTCTATGTGAGGCTTGGGGTTTCCTCTCCCACTGAGGCCAGACAAAGCAGCCCAGCTAGAAGAACATATCCCACCGACTGGCAACAGCTTTTGGGATATCCCCCATTCCAGTTGTTCAGGACCCACATGAAGACCAAGCTGCACATTTGCTACATATGTGTGCAGGCAGGCCTAAGTCCAGCCCATGTATGTTCTTTGGTTGGTGATTCGGTCTCTGAGAGTCCAGGTTCGTTGACTCTGTTAGTCTTCCAGTGGAATTCCTATCCCCTTCGGACCAGCAATTCTTCCTCCTATTCTTCCATAAGAGTCCACAAGTTCCATCCACTGTTTGGCTGTGGGTATCTGTATCTGTCTGATTCAGCTTCTGGGTGGAGCCTCTCAGAGGACAACTTGCTCCTGTCTGCAAGCATAATAGAGTATCATTAACAGTTTTGAGGATTGGTACTTGCCCATGGAATGGGTCTCAAGTGTGAGTGGTTATTGGTTAGGGAATGGCTAACCATTCCCTCAGCCACTGCTCCATCCCCTGTGCCTGCATTTCTTGTAGTCAGGGTAAATTTTGGGTTGAAAGGCTTTTTGGGTGGGTTGGTGTCTCCATCCCTCCACTGGGGTTCCTGCCTGGCCACAGGAAGTGGCCTCTTCATGTTCCAGATCCCCGATGTAGTGAGTCACAGCTAAAGTCACCCCCACTGATTCTCACCAAGACATATATAATCCATTGTATGTAAACCCCACTTTTATTCTTTTATTCAGGAAGCCTCAGGTTTCTGTCTTTTATATTTTTTTCTGTTTGAAGAGCCCCCCTTGATTTCTTAAGAGACATTCTTCTACAGATTATTCTAAAATACTTTTTTCTGTAGTTATCTTCAAGAACATTAAATACGTTGCATTTTGGTTCGGATTTTTGAACATGGAGACTGTGAGTGTCAGTAAGTGGGAAAATCTCAGGTGCATGTGAGTGAAAGGCTTTCTGGGCTGAGCCACCTCTCTTGACAGAATTCTTCTTGCTTGTGTCCCCTGAACACCTGGTATCTCCAATGGAGGAAGGGAGTCATAATCTCAATGGGGAAGACCACCTCTTCTGGCCATTTATGATGGCCAACAAAAGTACTTTGATTGTTTTGTGATGCTATTGATCATTGTAAGAGTATTTGACTCTCATTTGACCCAGGGGAGAAATGAGGCACCCAGATGACTTTCTGTTGGTAGCCAGGAGGGTGGGAACGCATTTTTTCCATTGGATGGGAGGTCTGGAGGAGCAACACCTTCTCTCTTCCACAGTCTGAGGTCCCTGATGAGTCCTTCTTTCCAACCTTCTAAATTCTTCAACCATGTCTTCATTCTGAGTTTGTAGCTGTCTCTAGGTGGGAGGGTTAGGAAGCCACAGGTCCAGGCAATCTTGGCCAAGACAGTACCTCCTCAACTCACTGTTGAATTTGGGAACTTGAAATTAGCATGATTTTATTAGCTAATCAAATGAACAGCTTTATTCATTTTACTTTTTACAACCTTTCTCATATAAAACTTGTGCACTAACTTAAAAATGTTTCTATTTTCCATTGCATACAGCAGTTATGCATACTGACGTATACAGTATGATGTTTCCACTATTATATGTATGGTCAGCTAATGGTAATTGGCATATCTATGTCCTTTGCTTTGTGTTGGGAACACTGGAAATCTTCTTTGCTAGCTACTTCAAGGTATTCAATTCAATGTGTGAGCCATATTATCCCAATGTGCTCCGGATTACTGGGAGGCTATTCCCTCCTGCCAGTCTCACCTTTACCTGTCCTGTCTCTGTGCCCCTCACACTTCACACTCTCCTCAGAGACCGGTAGCTGCATTCCCACTTCTTGAGATCAGCTTTGTAGATTATACACGTAAGGAACGCCTGTAATAGCTTCTCTTCAGTCTCTGACTTTATACTTCAATCAGAATATTTAAATCAGTATATTGCATACTTAAATCAGCTGCCTAGGCCCATTCGTGTTGCTACAAATGACAGGATTTCATTCTTCATGGGTGCATATATCTCACATTTTATTTATCAATTTGACAGTTGATTGTAGTGAGGATTTTGGTTTCTTTAAGCAATATAGCAATATTGTAAGAATATGTTTTTGTTTTAATCCCAGGTGTGGGGGATATAAGGCTGCTTCACAGTAGGTGACTAAGATTTGCCTCATGCTCTAGCAGGGGTTTGGGTTTGCCAGCTATAGATAGTTTCTTTAAAGTGTGTGAAAATTGGAATTCTGGGAACTTTTCAGAGGATATGTAAATTCTAGAGCCCCAATACGTCGTGGCTGGTTGATCAGTTGTTGGTTGGATGTTGCTGGTTGCAGTTTGTTAAGTAGTCATGTGCAAAGAAGAAATGAGATATCCTGGTAGCATATATCAAACTTGCCCCCAAGGAACTTGATTCCCCTACTCAGCAGTAAGTAGTCAGTAGTAAGTAGTAGATAATGATGCCCTCTCTCTCCTTTTTTCTCTCCTATCTAGTCTTAGGGGTTGAAAGGATGGAAGAAAAAAGAACCCCAAAGTACCTCAAAGTCCAGCTACAGTTGATTCTATTCAACATTCAAGTTGATTCTGCTATACAGATTTTCACATGATAGGTTATTACTTTTATTTTTTTATCATGCATGAGTTTTTATGTTGCCTTCATCCCAGCCCCCAACATTGATTCATTTAACAGGCTTTTTTTCTTCCCCTGCTGGGACATAACACAGGTCTCATACATCCTAGGTGAGCACACGACTACTAAGCCAAGTTCTTAGTCTTGATAAAAGTGATTATATATTTTTAAGTGATTTGAGGGATTTGTGAATAGTTATGGTTGAGGAAATCATTCCACAAAGATGCTTCTCTGGGTGTCTCTCAGTTCACTCCCTTCATGTATAAACAACGTGACCAAATTAGCTGGGGGAGCCAGATGGGCTTTGAAAATATACATGGCTGTAAAGAGAGGCTGACTCTGCCGCATCAAAGGGAGTAGAAAGACAGTTTGGAGGGTGTAAACAACAGGAGACAAACTTCTGCTGGTATTATTATGCCCAGGTCTGAAAGGAGTCAAGGCTGGCTGGGCTGGCTGAAGGGCACCCTGTTTCAAGTGCATCAGTGAATCTCAGAGAGGGACATAAAGGGGTGTCAGTGCTCATCAGGGTCTCCACAGCAACACCACCCATGCTTTAAGCAGATAAGGCTGGTTTCCTTAGAAATAATACCAAAAAAAGGAAGGGAGTTCATGAGGAGTAGGCTTGCCTTGGTGAGGAGCAAAGAAAATTCCAGAAAGCTGAAAATACATCTTTATTTGGGAAAACTTGGGAAATTAGTATTAGGCCATATTAAATAGTTGGTTTGGAGGGAGAAAGTATTCACAATTATTTTCAATGTTTCCTTGGAGGAACTTTATGTTTTAGGACATAATCACGCAAAAATAAACAAAACAACAGCAACAACAACAACAACAACAAAACCTTTCCCTATTGTAAGTGATTTCTCTATTATATCCATCAGGTGGCAATTTTCTTCTGGCAAAATACCCAAAGGCTAAGAGAACAAGGAGGAGCTTTTCCTGGAGCCACTGACTGTGCTGTAGAGAAGAGAGGAACCAAGCCCCTCCCTCTGCTCATTGGGTTGCCAGCGGGACCGCCATGTTTCAGCCTCTCAGATACAGAATCACTAATCTTAATGTACACCAAAGAGGCTTAAATCAGAAGGGGCTTCACTATAAGTGATACTTCTGAGATAGTGAACCTGACCAGACAATTAAGAAGGGAATTCAGACTTTGGGGACTGCGTGGGAAGGTTTACGTACATGGTCTTTGAGAGCAAGAATCCCTGACTCCAGGTAGGCATTGGAGAGCAGCTCTGGAAATGTTGAGTATTGAAATAAGCTGTGTGGAATAGTTTCCATTTGCCTCTCTGGGAGGCTTGCATAGCATCCTCTGACTCGGGAGAACAATCTGGACTAAATCTGAGAACTTCTGCCTCCTCAGTCCGGTGGAAAGCCCCGTGAGAAACAGTTCGGAAGGAGGTAAATGAGGCCAGGCTCTTTCATCCTACATTTCTGTTGCCGTGGCTTCTCCATGAACCACACACCATAGTCTCTCTAGGCATGCTGCTTCTGGATCATGACTGTCCTTTCCCACTGCTGAATCCCAGAAGTAGGTGGGAGCTACCCAGCTAGTGCCGCTGACCTTGGGTCTCTGGCTGCACTGCATCTTGTTGTTCTCTCTATTGGCCACAGTATTGTAAGTAATCCCTTTGTTAAACTATAGCCAACCAGCCTGTGCATGCACGAGTGTGTGTGTGTGTGTGTGTGTGTGTGTGTGTGTGTGTGTGATTTAGTTTTCCCAATATGCTGACAGGTGAAGTAAAGGATGTTTGATATGTTCCTCTTTCTGAGTTGTGAGAACTTCTAAAGAATTCTTCAGGAAGGTCGGGTAAATAGTATAAAAGAAAAACTGGTCAGTGTCTCTGGGCAAAAACTTCCTTCTTAAAAAATGTTTCTCAAAACAAATATCATTGTAACTTCATCATCAGGAGTACAGAAATCAGACTGTAAGCAAGCAAGCAATTCTTACTTTTATCATCTCCTAAAAATGTAACATTAGACATAAGACAAACTACAAGAATCTCCTTCACACTGGGGAGTATGGAAAAATACAGAAGAAACCCTCTAGAATCAGGATCCTTGGGCTTTGTTTTGATACACCTGGCCAAGAAAAACAGGCCTCTTAATTCTTTTGAACCATCCTTACCATCTGTCTTAGTCAGGGTTTCTATTCCTGCACAAACATCATGACCAAGATTCAGGTAGGGGAGGAAAGGGTTTATTCAGCTTACACTTGCATGCTGCTGTTCATCACAAAAGGAAGTCAGGACTGGAACTCAAGCAGGTCAGGAAGCAGGAGCTGATGCAGAGGCCATGGAGGGATGTTTCTTACTGGCTTGCTTCTCCTTGCTTGCGCTCTTATAGAACCCAAGACTACCAGCCCACAGATGGTACCACCCACAAGGGGCCCTCCCCCCTTGATCACTAATTGAGAAAATGCCTTACACCTGGATCTCATGGAGGCATTTTCTCAACTGAAGCTCCTTTCTCTGTGATAACTCCAGCTTGTGTCAAGTTGACATAAAACCAATACATCATCCTTTCCTCATTGATAAATTATAGGGACTGGGCCATGTAGTTCTTAAATGATCTTGTAGCTCTAATAGACGTGATTAATGGGACACAGAAGGACACTGCAGTGTAGTTTATGAATAGGGATATCATTGTGTACAGAGTGAAGACTGGGGAGTGTGCTGTGTATGCAGGTAGTACTAGCGTGTGGTGCGGGGGTGGTATTATAAATTCTATAAATAAAAGTATTAGAGAGTCAAAGTTTGGGGATGTGCTCCTGCTGGCTAGTTGTATAAACATGGCTGCGTCTTCCTCTTTAAGTTCTTGAGTGAGGCTGAATGAGAGTGTATAACCTCTAAGCTCACTTCCACACTGGAATCCTAGAAGCCCATAAACTGGGCTATGATCTCAGAGAGTTTAGGATTTCTCAGAAGGTAGGACGCTGACTTCTATAAAGCAAGAGGTGGTGATAGACAGAGACCAAGGAAAGGATGAGGGGCAGGGAGAGGCAGTAGACGTCTTTACCCTTTTCCCAAGCCTTCTCTTATGGTCCAATAGCATCTTCCTCCTCTTCTGTAGTAGCTTGGAAGAGTAGTGCTACATGCACTTTGCTAGTCATTGTGGCTATTGACAAATACTCAAGGATTTCTTTCTGTCCAGAAAGATTCAGTTTATGTGGGACCTAAAGCATATATGAAAACATAAAATACAAAAAAATCTCAATTTACAATGTTTACAAGGCACATAATCATGTAAACACATTGCCTTGGTCTCTCCTGGGCACTTGTAAGGAGCTCCATACACACAGAAGGGCTGAAGCTTCAGCTTTACTACTTTCCTAGAGCACTTTCCTTCCTGGCTGCTGGTAGAAACCTGGGTTTTCATCTTTCCAAAATCTCTGTATGGCTGTCTAACTTGAGTTAGTACCTGAAACTACAATCAGAATTGATACCTGCCACATTGTGGTGAAAGACGTGTGTGATGTGACGTGTTCATATCTACCTTGTGTGGGGACTGTGGAAGCAACTGTCAACACAGAGCACCCACCACCTGGGTTCCCTGGACTACCAGAACCCCACTGTCACAGGGAATGCACTGTGAACAAAACACTCATGGGTAGTGTGGAACCAAGGAGACTTCTGGGATCTTTCTGTTACCATAATATATTCTAGCCAAACCTGACTGTACCATCGAGGCCTGATGTGCTTTTACTGGCATGATGGTATTTAATCTGGAAGATCGGATCAAACTCAGAAAGGCTAAATGTGTTCAGGAAGGGTCACTAGTACTCACTAGTACTCACTAGTACTCACTCATAGGTGGCCAGCCTGCTATGGAGCCCAGGCAGCTTGACTTTTGGGCTCTGTTGGTGATAGAATGTGACTTCCTTATAAGGCATCTACATTACCTATCTACTCTGTTCCTCTCCGGGTGATCCCTAGTGAAGTCTAGACATCTCCTGGAGAAAATGCTTCACATCCTTTTACATGGTCCAGCTGGGTCTCTGAAGGGAAATGTTATCATCAGACAGATGAAAACTCCCTGAGAAGGACCACTGGTTCTCTTTCCTGAAATCCAGATGAGTTAGAAAAGTGTGCATTTTGAGTATAAAAGGACACACTCACAAATGCCTCATCTATTTCGGACTGTAAGTGATACTTGTATGTGGTGTTGTCAACCCCCCCACACCCCATGGAAAACTGAGTCTTGAGAGGAATCGCTTTAGTTTAAATTCTTAGTGATCATTAGACCAAAACCAGTGGGGTTATTTTGACTTAGGAAAAACAGTGCCTCCAGGAAAGACTCATTTCCCAGGAAGTGTACTACAAGCCCCTAGCTACAGTTCCAGTTCTAATGCCAAGGGCCAAAAGGAAGGAAAGGATTCCCATTGGCTGAAGGTGTTTGGTCCAGGGCACTGATGGAAACAGCACAGAACTTACAGCAGCTCATCTGACAGGGGGTCAATAGGCTTGAGGTGCAATGAGACCCATCAAGAAAGCGAAGAAATATTGCTTGCAGAATTGCATTAGACGGTGTTACACACGATATAGTTTGGTCCTGTCCATCACCGCCCTGTCTTTGATTCAAGAAGGCTTTGTCAGATGGGACCTGGTGTGCTGGAGAAGCCATTACACAAGAGCAGACTTTCCCTTTGTGAGAACTAAACCCTGTGAAGTCTGGGGGCTTCGGAAATCCCTTTACCCACAGGTAAAAACATGATAGTCAAATATTCTTCTAAAAGAAGCTTTTCTGTTGGCTCAGGCTTCCCATTCCCATATGCACTTTTTCTGTTCCTCTGCTTTCTGTCCCCTCCCTTCCCCCAAGGCCTATCACTTCATGAGACTTTCCAAACTCTGTCTCCTTGAAGCATGGTTCAGAGCAACTCACAGAGCAGAAAGCACAAGCTAGGGCAAGAGGCAAGCCTCGGGAAAACTAGATATTTTTTTTTCTTTTTACTACACTGTTCTCCTCAACATAAATAAATTTCAAGTCTAAATAACTCTTCACAAATAGAACAATACCCCCATTATTCAGAATAGTGAGGAAAACTACGGAGTTGTTAAAAGGAGCCTATTATACAGACTTCCTGTGGATTGCCAGTGCTTGGCTCATTGCAATACAGAGAAGTGTATTTAAAAGTCTGAGCATGTGCTTCTGGTGTTTCCAAAGGTTCATCATGGGCTGGTGGGTTTGTTAACTTGTTATATTCTGAGTGATTCTCATTATTTAGGACACCAACTGGGTGAATATAGGAGGCTGAGCCGAGCCTTTGCTGACACGTGGCCCCCCTGGGGGAAAATTTATATATAATCTGTCTGATGTAAGCTTGATTTCTTTGACATTTCTCTCTTTCATAAGAATAAAAGGCTGCAAGAGGTGTCTGTTTATTTTAGCTTTAGTTTTGTTTGGGTTCTGAGAAGCAGGAGGCTCATAATCCTCTGGCTTCTTACCATCTTTCCAACGATTTCCCATCTATGACTTCATCCATCATCCTAGCCTCCTAGATAGCTAGGAAGGGACAATTAGCATTAGCCTCATTTCTGCAAGCAGGACTTCTGTCATAAGTGAAATGTATTCTCTCCTGTCTCCCAAGCTGGAACTCCCCTGTGTCTTCATCCATTGCCTTGTGTCAAGGGCTAGGGAGTGCAGAATCATCTCTTCTTTCTAGTACGCATCTCAGCTCTTTAACACTTGGGCCAATGGTTGCCATCTTGAGGGCTCTTTTCTAAAGGGGCAACTCAGTATAAGAGAAACATTTATTCAGAAGTTAGAGAATTGACTGTCACATCCTAGCTTCACCTAAAGCTTCTTAGGCTTTTGCCAAAAGCAATACATTCAGGTTCCCCTGAGCCCTGTTTCCCTTCTGTAAAATGCCTCAGTCATCTTGCCCCACCATCTGTGTGAACGTCTAGTGATGAATGGCTGTGGCGGTTGGCGGGGAAGACTTGCAGGGCAATCTGGGTGGGAGGGCCATTTCTTCCCTTGTCTTTTGGTCCCACTGGTGAGGTTTCAGGAGTGTCGGGTGCTGGGAGGAAGGTGTTTTCAGATTTGCCTGAAGTTTAGACGTTTGGAAAGAGCCAGTTTTCCAAGAGGAAGCACCTGTGAACTTGGACCGAGGCAAGGTCAAGCTCACATCTAGGCAGAAGGCTGGTGAAGTATCTAGGTCTGGATAGGATACACTTAAAAGAAGCGCCTGCCCTCAGAAGCACTCTTCCTCTGTAGGTGGACCAAGGGCAGTGAGACACAAGCCCTTGAGAGGGCTATTTACACTTGTCTTCTGGTCCTTCTGGATCTCCTCACCATCAGCCTTGTCCTGAAGAGCCATCAGCAGGGAAAAATATTCTCTATCTATAAACAACCACTAGCCACAGGTAGGTACTGAGTGTGCTTGAAATGTGGCTCCTGTGACTGAGGCACTGACTTGTTAATTTAATTTAATCTGCTTTAATTTAAATAGCCACCTGTGGGCACATGGACCAGAATCCTTCTTTTCATTAAGTTTCACCGTGCGGAACACTGTTCAATTGCTTCTGTGTTATTATTATTTTGAAGCAAGGCCATATGGCTAAAGATGGGTTTTGGCATGTGTGTGGGGACAAGGGAGGGCAGACAAGAGGAAGCTTGCCAGCAAGGCCAGCTTGGTGGCTCTCAGGAGACCTCTAGGAGAACATCTGGCTCTGCCTTCAGGTTCAGAAACAGGATTTTTCAGGGCATGGAGAATCAAATTGATCTTTTGAGGTGAGAGCTCTTTAATCAAGCTCCCCAAATGGATGCAGTCAGCCAGAAAGCTAACATGTCAATGTGCGAGGAGGCTGGGAAGCCTCCACCTGCTAGGTACTGGGTGAGGGAAGGACATCCGAGCTCTGAAGTAGAGGGTAGCTTGGTGAGTGTGCACCCTGACCAAGTAACATGTAATCATTCAAATGGCTGATGGGTGTGTTCTTACGGTTCAGCAGATGTTATATGTCCTGGGAGTGAGGCAGTTGTTTCGGACTATCGTGCTCTCTGCCTTGAGCATGCTATTTACGGTCTTGCTCTGTGGCTTAGGCTGGCTTCGAACTCATGATCCTCTGGCTTCTGGCGGCTATCATGGCAGGCTTGCTTCTGGCTCCACTTTATTTCTAACCTTTATGGTCATTTTTAGCCCATTTGCTTGGTTGTAACAGAAGTTGTCTGAGAAATCTATACATGGAAAGTTTTCCCCTCTGTCAACACTAAGCTGTTCCGATACAGATCTTACTCCATATTTGCTGAGCCCTACCTCAGTGTCACAAACAGCCATGCTTTCAGAGCTATGGCCACATCTGGTGACAAGAATGAAGGAATTTTCAGGGGACTCAAGACAAGGGCACATGGCTCTCCCTCATCACCTCACGTTTCACCTTCTAATGCCGTCACATATAGAATCAAGTTTCAGTGTAAATTTAGGGCACAGTTCACAAACATTTCGTCTTTTGTGCCTGCTGATATATTCTTTAGTTGTATCATACATATAGTAAGGTTCCTGGCTTTCCCTGCACACTTGCCTGGTATGCATTTCTTAAAAAAATTACGTAGCTTGAATAGCCTTGAATTGATGTTACATCTTTATTGTTTCCAAATCGTTGGAGGCCCCAAGTACTGACTGCTTCCACGGCCTGTGGGGAACAGAATGTAGGTTAGCTATCGATAGCTTCCTGTGCCCTTTGATAAGTACTTTGGCATAAAGACTGATTATTGAAGTGTTTATTGGGGCCAAACAGTAACATAACGAGGACCCTGTGTTGGCGTCATTGCTTTGACACACCTGGAAATGGACAGCTGCAGATCAGACTGTGGGTAGACGGATGGAATGCCGGACAAGAATCACCAGTTCTTTCTAAAGAAAAAGTAAATAATGTGGAATTACTGTGAAATCTGCTGCTGCTTGGATCATGAAATGTCTCCCCAAAGCACCTGTTTAATGGTCTCGTTTCCAGTCTGTGACACTACTAGGAGGTGATAGAACCTTTAGGAGATTGAGCCTAGTGGAAAGAAGTCAGATCGTTGGAGTGTGTCTTCCAGCAGGATGTTGGGACACTGGTTCCTCCTCCTCTTCCCCATCCTTCTCTTCCTCCTCCCCCTTCTTGCCCTCTTCTTTCTCCTCTTCTCCTCCTCTTCTTTTTTCTTCTTCTCCTTCTTCCTGGCCACCCTGAGGTGAGCAGGTTTGTTCTAGCATATGCCCCCTGCTGTGATACACTGTCTTGCCACAGGCTCCTAAATAATGGAACCAACCAAACATGGGTTAAGATTTGCAGCCGCCCTCCCCTCCCTTCAGTTTCTAGACCACTCTGCCCCAGCCTGAGCCTTGGCTAACTTCTCTCAGGCCACACACTTTCTTTCGGAGGCCAACCACATCACGACTCTCACTTGCTCAGTGTACCTCCCACCAGCCACCACAGCCTCTTTCTTAGCGGGAAAAAGCCGTTGGGAAATGTGGTCCTCTCAGCTGATGTTGCAGTTTGGTGAGATGTCCCAGGATGTGCTTGGATTTGGATACCTGGTGTTGAATGCATTACCAACCTTGACCAATGCATTAACTCCCATCTGTATAACAGCCAGGATATGTCTGAATCTTCAGTGGGACACATAAGGAGCTGATGTCACTGTAAGGTTTGGAGCTTTTCAGGAAAATTGCTTTCTGGAGGAAGTAAAGGGAGCCTAGAGTATGAGCCTAAGGTTGTGATAGCCCAGCCCTCCTTTTTATTTGATCTCGGATTCTGTTCCACCATGGTGTGAGGAGACCTTAGATTCATATGCCTGCTGCTCTGGAACCTCCTGATTCTATGCCCTTCCCCTCCATAATGGCTGTATCCCTTCAAACTATGAGCAAAACAACAGATCTTCCCCCATCCCCAGCTTTTTGGGTTTTGTCACAATGACAAGAAAAGTACCGGACATAGCTGGGGTCTGGACTCTTCCTGGATAAAGCGATGATGGTGTCTAGCATACTTGTACCACGCAAGCAGGCTTTTTGCCAAGAATGATAATCGAATGGCTTTTGGACCGTTTCTTTTACTGTTCACAGACCTGTGTGGGCATGGCAGGTTCTTTTCTTTATCCAGCAGGTCTCCACTGACATTACCACTCCCTATAGTTATGTCCCACTGAAGATTCAGACATATCCTGGCTATTGATACAGATGGAAATTAATGCATTGGTCAAAGTCAGTAATTTGTTCAACACCAGGAGAGAGTGAGGAAGATAGATCCGTGGATGCTGGTGTAATGTGAGCTGGGGACACAGTGAAGAGGGCACTGCAGGGAGCCTGTCCCTCAGACCCTCAGTAGCAGCACAGGAAGCTATTTAAAGGGGAGAGCGCAGGACTCAGGAGGTCTGAGTTCACTTCTTAGCAGTTCTCCTATGTCATGCAAGAAGCTCAAATTCTTAAAGTTTTCTTTCCTCAGCAGTACCATGGAGAGTCATAGGTTGTCTCGTCAGTATAAGATACATGCTGGTGGCACGTGGCACCAGCAGCATGCTTTGTCCAGTACCTGGCATACCCTAAATGCTTAATGCTAGCTTTGGGGAGTTAGTCTTGCTTATGCTAGGTAAGTCGCCCACTGAATTACATCTCTGGGATGATGTAACTCTACTTTTGAAATAGGGTCTTTGTGGTGATGTGTGTGTGGTGTGTGTGTGTGTGTGTGTGTGTGTGTGTGTGTGTGTGTTGCATGTGTGGAGGTCAGAGATTAATCTCTGTCATTCCTTAACAGTGGTCTACCTTGTCTTGAGGTTGGGTCTCTCTCTGGGAGCTGGTGGCATACAGATCAGGGTAGGCTGGTTAGCAAACCCTAAGGATCTGCCTTTCTCTATTTCCCTAGATGGAACTCAGGTTCGGATGTTTATGTGCTGAGCATATTACTGAATAAACTCTCTCCCCAGTCCCTGACAGTTTTATCTTGATTGTCATTTTGGAAGGACTTAGAACCACATCTGAGACAAACTTTTGGCCATGTCTGTGAGAAGGCCTCTAGAGTGGTCAACAAAGATTGGAAGCCTTACCTTGGCTATGGGTGATACTCTTCCATTGGAATGAAATTCAGACTAATAAACAGAACATGAGGTGAGTACCAGCAGTCACCTTTCTTTGCTTCTTCTAAAAATATTTATTTTATCTATGGGTGTTTTGTCTTCATGTATGTCTGCAGACCACAGTACACATCTGGTACTTAATGAGGCCAGAAGAAGCTGTCAGATTCCCTGGAACTGGAGTTATAGACTATTGTGAGCCACCATATGAGTTGAATTCAGATTCTCTTGGAAGATCACCCAGTGCCCTTAACTTCTGAGTTAACTTTCTGGATACTCTCTAGACTTCTTGACTGGAGACTCAGTGTGGCCAACCACCTAACATTCCAGCCCCATCATTTCGATGGGAGACTGTATGAGCCCACATAAACTCTCCTGTCCTTAAATTGCTTTTGTAATTTTGTTTGTTTCTGTTTTCCAACAAGAAAAGGAACTAATAACACATTTTTGCTAAGTTGCCCAGGCTGGCCGTGAAGCCCCCTGCTTAACTTGTAATTTAGCAAAGATTGTACAAAGAAGCAGGGTTTGTAGAAGCCTTGAATAATGGGGAGAGTTTATAGGAAGAAGGGGATCATTTTAGAATACACATAAGCATAGGTAACGGTTCAAAATAAACATGATATAAAGTATTAATGTGGCATTTAAAGATGGCCATTTGTTAGGAAAAACAACAGGGTAAGCAGGCTGTTGTCATTCCAAGAGCCAAATACCACTTAACACCAGGTGAAGTACCTGTGGATATTTTATAGCCACTGAAGGTGGGCAGCTGGAGAGGTGGCTCAACCATTAAGAACAGTAGCTCCTCTTCCAGAGGACTCAGGTTCCATTCCCAGCACCCATCAGGTGGTTCACAACTGCCTGCAACGTCTGTCTCAGAGGATCCAATAGCCTATTCTGGCATCCTTGGGCACCAGGCATGCACATAGCACACAGATGTGCAGGCAGCCCAAACACCCATACATATGAAAACATGTAAAGAGTCCTTTCGAGGCAGGGTCTTCCTATGTTGCTCTAGCTCTCCTGGAACTCACTAAGTATAGCAGGCTGGCCTCAAACTCACAGAGATTCCCCTGCCTCAGCCTCCAAAGTCCTGAAATATAAGGCATGTACTACCATATCTCATCCAGAAAAAAAAAGAGAGAGAGATGGGGGATTAGAAGGAAATTGGGGGTGAGCAGATATGGGAGGAATTAGAAAAGGGGGTGGAAGGCAGTCAAAATATGATCAAAAGATGTTGTGAACATGTATGATTCTCTATGAATTTATAAAAATATGTATTAAAAAAGAGTCAGGTGTGCTAGGGGAATGCCTTTAAACCCAGCACTTGGTGGGGTTGGCTGGGTAGGGGCTGTTAGTTTGAGGCCAGCCTGGTCTACATAGAGTGTTCCAGGCCAGACAAAGCTACATAGTGAGACCCTGCCTCAAAACAAAACAAGGCAAAACAAATCTCCCTCACACTCAAGGGAATTAGACTCAGCAGTTAAGAAGAGTACTTGCTGCTCTTCCAGAGACCCCAGGTTCAATTGGGGTATCCAACTCCAGGGGACCGGAAGCCTTCTTCTGGCCTCCAAGAGAGCCTGCACTTGCATGCATGCGCACACTTGAATAAAAATAAACAAATCTTAAACAAACAAACAAACACAATGATTTAAGCAGAACTACATATACTTATATAAAATCTAGCAAATAGTCACCTGAACGCTTTTCTTCCCCCCTCCATCCCCCTCCCTCTAGTCATTCATTCATTCATTCATTCATTCATTCATTTTTGAGACAGTTTCAAATGCTGTGGCTCCAGGTAGCCTGGAATTCAGAGTCTAGCTCACACTAATTTTACTCTGCATTGGCTCTCCAGCTGTAGTCTCCTGAGCGCTGGGATCACAAACACGAGTCACCATGCTCTGCTTATCTGGCAGTGGACTGTAAACTGGGCTGACATTGGTGAGAAGGGGAGCATGAGGCTATTGTCATCCATAGAGGTAACACAAGACCAGTCTGACAAGAGACTGGACACACATCAAGCTCTTTAGCTAGTTTGGCAGAAGTCAGCTTAGCTGAAGAAGATCCACTCAAGTCCAGTAGCTATGCCTAACTTCAGTCCGAAATGAAAAGGAGGCACTCAGTCCTACAACCATCCAGCGACAGAGCAGCAAGGACTTTGTAAGATTCCGATTTTCACATGTATTGGTTTTTTTTTCCCCCAAGGAGCAAAATTACAGGGCTTACCTGTATTTCCACCAATGGTGCTGGCATAGAGGTGTCAAAATACACACCTCGGTAGGGGGGTGGGGGAGTGGGGCACAGGGTGTGCATATGCCTGCCTTTACGTGGGCAGCCACAAGGAGCATGTGGTAGGAACTTGAGCATCTGATGCCTGTTATTAAAGAGCACATCTCCATGTTTGTTCAGCACCCCCTTGCAGCTCCTGCCCTGTGCTGACGAAGACGCCTGCTAACATTTTCTTGGTGTTTTTTTAGACTGTGCCTTGGCTGGCATTTTCCCTCGTGGGAGCTAGATGTCCCAAATGTAGCAAGAGAGTGCCCCCAAGCCCACATAAAGTCCAAGAAGACATGGAGAAAGGCCGTAGAAGGAAGGTTGGTGAAACAATAGAGTAAGGAAGGACCCCGAAAGTTCCTGTCCTCACATCCAGGAAGAATTTAATGAACCTTTTCTCCTCTATTAAAGGTATATTGTTCCTTTCAAGAGTGGAGGTGGTGGAGGTGTCTCCTGGAGGTAAGAGAGTTTAATAGGGGTGAGTCTTTGATGAGAAAGCTTAAGTATGTACACCTAATATTTCACACAGTTGATTAGAAAGGCTTGTATAAACCTCAAAATATTTTGGTTAGAAGAGAAAGAAAAATTAACTCCTTAGGGAAAACCAAACCACATTTTTTTTTTTTTTTTGTGAACATCAACCTGACCTTTCTAATCATTAATAATTTTCCAAAATAAATAGGCTCCAAGGTGTTGAAGATAGGGAGCAAAATAAAAGGCTGTGTTTCATTAAGTTGGGAGGAATCTTCGTGAGGGCATTTAACAGCGTAATAAGGAAAACTCACGTGGGCTTTTGATGTAGAACATTTGATAAACCACAGGCTCTAAATTATCACTTTATTGGGAAGTGAATTTTCTGGAACCCTAATGTTATAACAATCCAAGGAAAGGCCAGCATAGCGTTTAGGTTAAGACCAGGGCTGAGAACAATCAGGGGTGGTCACCTGGCTCTGTAGATACCGTGGGAAGAGAAGGCTCTGGGGAGTCTATGCAGTCTTACAAACTGTAGGCAAATGATTTCATGGGTGCATTTTTACAGAGGGCAGTTGATAGCTTTCAAGAGATTCCCAAAATATCTAGGAACACCTCTGAGTTAAGAGCCACAGATTTAGATAGTCACATAAGAAAACTAGTGCCTGGTGATCAAAAGATCCAATTACACCTCCTATTTATGCTTACGAGATGTAAACACATAGCCCATTTTAATGTCATTTATGAAAATTCAAATTAATGGTCATGTTATATATTTTTATTGAAGCATTCGAACTATACAGGAAATATATCTAATTAAGTAAAATCAGCATTGCTCTTTTCTATTGAATGTACTCCTTAGGGGAGTCTAAAAAGTGAAGAAAACACTAGTAAGCCAGGAGATGCCTGACATTCAGGGATGCTCCCCGCCTAAGACATCCACATTCCTGTGTCAATGCTGCCTGTCACTCTGGCTCCCCATCTATCACCAATTGTGGCCTACTAACAGTTGCTGAGAGAGAAGAACAGGGGAGGCCTGAAGTGTGGTCAGCAAAGCTGCTGACCTAACTTGGGCGGCCAGATACCTTATTCATCATGATGGGGATGAGAACTGGAACTCTGCTGTTGAAGGAAGGGCCGGAGCTTCAGCCAAGGGGAACAATGGGCAAGCACATATAAGATTCTCTTCCTGCATGCCAATCTTCTATGTCCCTGACTGTTCCTATGCAATGATTGAAAGAGCAGAGTGACCAAGGTAGGGAGTGTGCGGGGCATGGCCGCACCATCCATGGAGAACATCTGATTCCTCTCAAGTTCGAAAGCTCAGGAAGCCAACACAACCTAGAAAACATGTGCTGTTATTTTGGTAAGGGCAAAGAAGAAGTATAGCTTTATGTCAGAGTTTCCCATGAAAAGACCTAAGCTCACTAAAAGCAAAAGGAATGTGGTCCATGGACTGTGATCTGTGGTGTCCCAGAAGGTTCTAAGTACCTGGGAAGATGAGGGATCCAGAAGCAAGGATGATGACAGGGAGCATCCTGTCCAGTGCCTGTCATCTTAGCCAAAGAACAAGGGGGGGGGGGGGTGGTAGCTCCCAAGGAGACGGAGAGGGTGTCGTAACTGAACTGAATGGTCTGACCATATCCTATGCTAGCTCATGGTGACCTTTCTAGACCTTAACCAGAGCTGGGAAAATATTGGTGGTGGATAGGACAGCACATCTCAAACCTAGGCTACAGGACCTTTCATTCTTGTGAAATTTTATGTTATTCTAAATAAACTGCTGGTGTCTCCTCAAATTAAAAGCTGAGAACATTCAACTCGAAAGTGGTGAGCTAGTCATTCATTTTTTCGAGGCTCATGGCTTCTTGTACAGAGTAAAATACAGGCTCTTAGTGAGATGTTTAAATATTGATGAGAAGCTGAACATTGTTTCTCCAGCTCACTGAAGTGAGTTTATGTTGCTGTGAATGAAGGGACATTGCATACTGAAGAAGAAAGAGATGAAAACCCGAAGAGCATTCCCCTTTCCAGTATTTATTCGTGAGGCTAAATCAACATGTATTACATTTCAGCATACACCAATAAAGCCTGATATCAGAGATGGGAATATATAACCTGATGTGTTTATAAAAAGATATAAAGATATATATGTCCTATGGGTGTGGAGAGGGGGAGGTAGGTGTGGGGGAAGGGTGTGCCTCAGCAGGCCCAAGCCCAGGCATCCCTTCCCCCTGAGGGACCAGCCACACACGAAGGTATAGTATAGAATAGAGTTTATTCGGGGCATGGGGAGGGGAGTTAAGAGGGGGTAGAGGCAGAGAAAGGCAGAGAGCGGAAGAGAGTAGGGAGGTGGAGTTGTGGAGGCCGCCATGACCACGTGTGGGGGTGGAGAGGGAACAAGAGGGATAAGACAGAAGGGAAGGAAGAGAGAAACAAGAGATAAGAGAGAGAGGAGGGGCAAGCAGCCCCTTTTATAGTGGGCCGGCCCACCTGGCTGTTGCCAGGCAACTGTGGGGAGGAGCATACCTGGCTATTGCCAGGTAACTGTGGGGTGGAGTTTAGACAGAATGCTTACATGACCGAAACTTGAAAACATGTTTCCAGGGACTCTGCATGGCGATTTGAGATGTGGTCTCACTTTGGAGCCTCGCCCACTGCCCGAAAGACATTTAGATCATTAGAACTCTGTCTAAATCATTTGAAGTTGATGACCTGTGTATGAGAAACAGATCCCCCTTCACCTCTTCCATCTGCTCACTGAGGAAGTTTACACTACAGGTTACCAGCAAGGATAGGAGCCCAGGTCAGTTTTGGGAGCAATATACCAGAGACTTGTCTAGCTCCAACTGGATCCCCTCCCTTGAGGATTCATTGTTTTCACCCATTAGCTCTGAGCTATGCCTGAGCTCTTCCACCTAATGCCTTTCTGGGTCCATCAGTGCTTATGGGTGGTGGATTTGTGGCCTTAACTACAGTATCTAAATGCATTGGATCTACACTTTATGTATAAAAACATGCACTTTAGATCCCCTGGAGATTATTTAGTCCTGGTTCCTGCATTTCCTAGTCTCTGGTCTCTACAAAGTACTGAGCTTGCAGCTTTGAGCAATTGATGGCTTGTCTGCTGTGAAGTGTGTAGACCATATGAGCCTGGGCCCTTGGGAACCAGCTCCTGGTTGCAGCCTAGAAGACTGTCCCGCTAAGAAGTCCTGTGACAGGTTCAGGTCCCAACCTTCAAAGCTAACCTTACCACCTGCAGTTTTCTCTCAGACCTTTACTTTCTGATCAATTGTAGAGCTCTCCCTTATTATGCTAAAGTAGAGCTTCTTTATGGGCTTGTTTTGATCTCCCTTGCTGTGCCGTTGGCACTGGCACAACACCTTCTACAGAGGTGCAAATTAACAAATGAATGATTAGATAATTATCAAACAAAACAGTGACATTCCTAGAATCAGTCACCAAATCATGGACCACAGGAACAGAAATCCTCTTACGGTTTTACTTTGTGAAATGTCTTTTAAAACACCATCCTAATCAATTACGTTAGAAACAGCCTTCAAACTCAATGTCTTCACATTCAAAGCCATTGGTTCTGTGGACACTCTAAACTCAGCGCTCTCTCTCTCTCTCTCTCTCTCTCTGTGTGCGTGTGTGTGTGTGTGTGTGTGTGTGTGTGTGTGTGTGTTTTGCCTGAGATCTGTCGTGCAGTTTTAGAGTGGAGAAGCTAGGGTTGGTGTCATTGGAAGACTCTCAACTGGGCAGATATCCAAGACACATTGAGGACAGCTGATGTCAGCGGCAGGATTACCCACACTTGTCAACTGGACAGGACCAGTTTATAACACTTGGTCTCACCACGTGGCTTGGGTTTTTCACAGAATGGCATCTGGGTACCCAAAGGGAACATCTGTCAGTGAGCATTCTGAGGGAGCTGATAACGAGCAGCAAGCTTCTTATTATCTAGCCTTGGGAGCCATAGCATATGGCTGCAAGCAAACATATGATCTTGGGGACTTGGTAGAGTGCTTGCCTAGCATTTATGATGGTCTGGTATAGAAAAACAAACAAACAAACAACAACAAAGCTTCAAACATGTTATCCCGGAGAACAGCCTATCTCTGCAAACACCTTCCTTTATCAGGTGATCTGCTGTGCTGCTGAGCACCGGGAATATCACTATCAGCTGGATTTAGTGGAGGTAAATGGGAGCAAGGAAGGGGAGAAACAGTAGTATGTGAGATCATGGGTAAGGAGTTAGGTTTGATGGAGCAAACACAGAATATAAAATGAGGTTGGGAGATGGAGGGTTGGACCATACTACAGACAAATCTCAGCTGCTCCCTTCATAGGCTCTGTGTGTTGGTGCGAATAAGACAGAAAGATGAGCACAGGTCACAAGTTTCTGCAAATGCCTTTGTCTATTATTTGTTGCGTATAATTCTAATGAAGATTGCCCTGCCAAGTGGACCTAAACCAGTTCAGTTCTTTTTCACACATGCGTCACTTTGCATCTGTGGCCTCCTGTGGTGTTGAGCAGGGGCTCTATGCCTTTTGTCTGGACTCATTTCAGAAATGCTCCAATGCTAGCTGCTGCCTTTGCCTGTGTCCCATTCAGGTTGAGGGAGCTTGGCGAAGGGCCAGAGAGCTGTGCTTGATTGGAGAGGTGACTCAGGACTCCCATTGTGTAGCCCTCACTGGTGCGTGGACAAAGCTCTAGGGAAGCTGGATTTGATACCTCCCATTCTGTCACAGGGTCTGGCTACCCTGCCAGGGATGAAGCCCTTAGGGTGCTTCATGAATGTTTATAACTGCCAGCAGGAAACATCCATTCTTAAGGGGGAGGCAAGGGGAGGAGTTTTCTTCTTTTTCTCTTTAACCTTTCAAGGAGCATGCTGGTTTCTTTAAAAACTAACCCAGACACCAAGGTTTTGATTTCTTGTCTCTGTAAGGACTTACATTTCTTCCAGGAAGGGGGATTTCATTTTACGGTTATAGCAATATTTAGAGCAGGAATTTGCTTATTTCTTTTTCAGATGCTGTGATGCCAGGTTTGGCACACTCTGGACTGGTAGAGAACACCCCACAGTCTCTGCAGGGTTCTCTACTGTCTGCCATTGCATCCTTGTGTGCCCCTCAAAGCCCTCCCCACATGGTTGGCTGTCTTTCTCGCAGCTTCCCCACAGCCAGCTTCAGACATTTTAAATCCATTTGCTCAAAGTCTCCTAGAAGATGGCATGTATCGTGAATAGACCCTGGGCTGAAAACCAGGGCACTTCAGGTCGAGTCCCACTCTTCCATCTGCATGACTTTGGTTAGATCTTTGCAATTCCCTGGCTCCATCCAGCCTCTCCAGATATAAAAACCAAGAGACTGAGCTCTTTAGTTTCTTCCTTTTGACCTTAGGGGGTTACAGTTGACAGAATTCTATAGAATTCATTTGCGTTCATTCCCTCCCAATAACCTTGAGTCTTCTTGTTCATAAGATGCCATTGCCAGACAATGTGCAAATGTATGTAATTACTGAAAACATGGATTGGGCTTTTCCTTTTCCTTCCCTGCCCCTTATCTCTCACGTTTCATCTGGTAAGTAGGCTCACACTGTTCTTCCTAGCTGGCGATGCTCTAAAATCCCTTCTTAGGATAAAATACAGCAAATGGAAGCAACCGTCTGAAGCCTGAACTTCAAACATTCTATTAATGCAACATGCAACATACTAACCCCAGCAGAATGCCCAGAGACTGATTTGGTTCTCCTTTGATGAGGCTCAGATGCAAGGCAATAACTACCCTCTTGGAGGGAGGAGTGATTAGCTAGAGGCCTGCAGAGTCCCTGCTAGCTCTATCACCAGAGTATGAAGAACAGCCTCAAGGACGAATGCTCAGCCCTGGGAGTCGATATTTGCTCACTTCAACATTGTGTGAGGTTCTGTTGTACTACAAAGGGTATAGAAGCAGTCTTAAGGGAGATGGACACGATTTGGCTTAAAAATCAGAATATGTTCCGGATTTCTACAGTCATTGTTATGTTCTATGTATTTGGGGGAAGTCCTATATTTGAGGGAAGCTACTTTTGTTGTTAGCCAGTGGCCATCACATGCCCCCCAACTGTGCAAGACATTCCACATCCTCTGCTTTCTGTTGCTGGTATCCACCTTATACTCCCAGCTTCCGGGCATTCATGATCCCCTCTATGCTTGGGATGCACAGGTCCAAATGATCACCATTATCATTATCATTGCATTCGCTCTTTGGGGCCAAATGATGGGCCTTGGAATCTGAATAATTTAGGACGAAATCCCAGTTTTCTTCTTGTAAGGAAGGTTATCCAATTTCTCTAAATGCCTTTAATTTTCTTATTTGTAATGTGAAGCTAATAATACCTGCCTTATAGGCTTGTAGTAAGAATTACATGTGACAGCAGGAGACTTAACAGCACCAAACAGCATCCACAGAGCAGCAGTTACTGTCCTTTCCCTTGTGTTTATCTCTTACGGGACATGATAGAGCTGCTTTGGCTTGGCTTGTCCTTGAAGGGTTAGTGTTTTTGAAGCCTGGTCCCTAGTCTGAAGAGGTTAAGAGGTCGTTGGGAGGAACAGTTCTAGAAAGAAACTAGTCCTACAGTCTTAATACTAGTCTTGTGGAGTACCCTAGTCCCTCAGAGAGTAAGTTATTATAGATGAGCAAGACTCATGTCTTTTTGGTCAATGGCCTCTTGCTTCACCATGTGACCAGCCTCTTGGTTCTTTTTCCGGTGCCCCCCTCCTCCACAAAGACATATGCAGTGTTATGATGACTCTCACTAGAGGTCAAACAGATGGGACCAGCCTATCTTGGACTTCCAATCTTCCAAACTATAAATATATATTTTTTATTTATAAAATACCCACCGTTGGATATTTTGCTATGTAACAGAAATGGAAGGATATAACATTAACAACGTTATATTTATGTAAACATATAATTTATCCCACTGGTTGAAATTTATCCCACCAAACCGATAGCTTTCTGAGGGGTAGGAATTAGTTGGCAATCCTTTGTTTTCAATGTTGGAAATCCATTGGCTTTCAATGTTAAGCACAGAGATTTCAGTAAAGCAAACTCCATATATTTGGTTCAGATGAATTGAATGGAATTGACTACTCTTTTACTTACCTTTTCCTTCTGATTTTTATCCAACAAAGACAAGAAAAAGTCAGCCATGCAGAAAACAGGACAGAGCATCCTATATTTTAAGTTTAAAGCACTATTTTATCAAGAGTGCAGCTTTGGGGTCTTGTATGTTCTAGAGAGAAGGGAGGTGACTAAAAGAATGACCTTTGTATGTGCTTTCAGTATTTAGCTCTCTTCAGGGTGCTTGCTGAATATTTAAGTATGTTGCTATTCACGATAAAAGCTCGTAGAGTGACAGATCTAGGAGCAGAGAGGTAACTCAATAATGAATTTCATCTCAGACAAATGCAGGAGAAAGCCTGATTAATGTTGTTAGTTGCCCTAGCTACTCAGTCCCATCCTGACATCCTCCACAAGGACAGTTCTGTAGTGTGGGCTTTCTTCCTGTGAGGGGCCCTGATATTCACTCCTGATGTGGAAGAGAGGCCCCATAAGCCAGAGTAAGCTCCACTCCAGAAAATGCTCTATATTATGTTAACAAGTGGTCCAGCCAGTGAAGAAGTTGCCCTATGAGCTGGCTTTGGCTTCTGTGTTGGTGACCCTAGCGAGACAGATAAAGCCTAGGAAAGCGAGGTCAGCACAAATGTCTGGTAAAGAGCACAGGCTTGGGTGGGCCAGTTGCCTGGGTTTATCTCCAGCCCCACACCCTGCTTGCTTGTGACCTTGGGCACATTACTAAATTTCATCAAGTCTTGATTTCTCTGATTTCTCCATCAGTAAGTAGGACGTGATAGTGTGCCTACCTCCTACATTTATAATGAAGGTCACAGGACAGATCTAGATCAGGCATCTAGAACCCTGCCTGGAGTAGCAGTAGCAGTTAGACCAACTACCCAGACAATGCTGTCACTTTACTGGAGATATGAGGCCTGCTTTGTAGCTTGTGTTTCTTGCTTATCTCAGCTTGACAGCGTCTTCTCCATTCACCAAGAAAAGACTCCACAGGTGAAAAGGATACCATCTTCTGTGGTCCACACAGGAGACAAAGGTCAGCATGACAACACTGAGGGGTAGAGGAGACAGATTTGAGGAATGGGTAAGAGGAACACATGGTCACTTCATGCCTAGCTCAGGAAGTTCCAAGGTGGCCAAGACCCAGGGTCTGGGGGCCAGTGATGACTTAAAAGAGTAAGAGACACTGTAGGAAAAGAGGTTCATAGGATATCACGGAACATTGGGGGGCACATAGAGATGTCCACAACATTTTGGTAAAAGGTTCAAGTAGAGCTTTACACGGAATACCATGAGAGCCAGTATAGACAGAAAGCTGACTGTAAAGTGCCTGGCGAGTAGCCCAGATCCAGAAGTAAACACTCCACTGGTTTGGGGCTTTGAGGTCTCTGTTTCCAGTACTCTGTGTCATTTTAGTTTGACAATAGTTATAGACCATGCAAAATGAATGATGATGTTGTTTTAATAAAACTTTATTTACAAAACAGTTGAGGAGTTGCTTGTTGCTTGTTCCAGAGCTGTGCTTTGCACATGGTAGGTACACAATGAATGTTTGTTGGGTTAATTTACTAGCTCCAAGAACAATCTCTCTTTCTCTCTCTCTCTCTCTCTCTCTCTCTCTCTCTCTCTCTCTCTCGTTGTTGTTGGGACTTGAACCTAGGACCTTGTGCGTGCTCAGTAATCACTTGACCATAGAGCTACACTCCACATTCATGCAGGTTTTATAAACACTTGTGCTAAATTGTTTGAAGTACAAACAACTTTTGTGAATGATACACAAAGATACCCACAAAGGGAGATCAGAGCCAGGGTGCTTGGGTTACTTAATGTAGCCATGATATAAAATGAGCCACTACGGGTTAGAGATATGCTTTAGAACTGCAAAGTATCTCTCTTGAAACTTCATCCTATGCCACTGGCAAGATAACTGCAGTGGTGAACTTCAGGGTCAGGTGATGAGAGAGCCAGCGGATTTTACCCCACCCAAGGGCCAGGCAAGAGGCACTGGCTTCCAGAAGAGCACTCTGAGAGTGCCTAGGGACCCTTCATGGCACTCTCTTCAGGGCCAGAAAATTGACTGCAAACACATTAAATAATTAAGAAACAGAACAAGTGTATGCATAGCATCCCTTGTGAAGAGCTGGTCAGTTCGAGGAAATGGAACATTTCCAATGGGAGGAAATGGAAGAGTAGGTGGAGAATTGGAACAATGTGAAGTAGCGTTCATTTTGCAGTCAGGAAACTAGTCAGAGAAAATGGGGGAGAAAGAAAAGGGAAGGGAAAGAAAGGGAGGGAGAGGGAGAGGGCTTCTTTCTTCAAAACAACCACATAGTAGGGCAAGTTGAGAGTCATAACTGCAACACTAAACCTGCACTGTTAATTCCTTGGCTACCTTCCTAAGGACGATTCTGAACTCTGTCAAGAAATGGGAAGTTATCTTGAAGAGGAAGCTTGTATTTGGCCACAAGTTGCAATAAGTTTTTCTGTTTCCAAGAATAATGTGTAAGGGGATTGCAGAAGTCCAGGGTCCCTGAGAGATCTGGCTACTATGAGGTATGGCATATCTGTGGTTCAGTGATGGAAGCAGCTGCCCCATTGCCCATATGTGTAGATATACACATATATTTGTGTGCATATGTATATGCACCTATAGCTGTATTATATATGGACAAGTTTTTATATATACTCAGCTGGGTTGCTAGCAGATATTGCACTATCTGAATCTGCCCTGCCTCTCATGTAGGTCAGTATAAGTTCACATGAAGCATGAGGACAATTCTTTATTTAGTTCTAGAGTTTAGACAATACTGGGGATGGCAAAAACCACAGGGATACTATATTTTAAAAGTCAAGATTTCTTTACAAAACAGCCATGTCTGTGGGTGACTTTCCAATGTAGCAATGCATGCTGGCCCTGATTAGGGACTGTTGACACTGCTTTACTTACTCCTAGCATGCTCTCTACAGTTTATGTAGGTCTGATGGGGCTCGCTTCCCAGCCTGGTAGCACTGATGTCCTGGACACATTCACACTTAGTCCCTTGGCTGCTATACTCAAGCCAATCTTCTCCACAGATCAAGTTCAGTTAGACTAGACCTTGCACAGTGCTCCCCAATCCTGAAAGACAAGAAGTGTTGGCTTGCTGGTCTGGTAACAGGGCTTTTTAACACCTCCACCAGATGGCCACATCCTACACTCCCACTTTCCATCACTTCCGGCCTCTTTCTTTACCATGTCACACACTCTATGCTCTCTTCCCCCTTGTCCTCATCTGGTCATTACACACGTGCTTTCCATGATTTAATCACCTGATAGACTTGTACACAAGCTTTGGGACTCAGTTCATTTGTTCTTCTGTGTAGAGCATGGCTGATCTCCAAAACATCTCATACTACTGTGGTTCTTTGGGTCGCTGCTTCAGTGGTGTGCTACTTCTGTCTTCTGTCTGGACATGGGTTTTGGGGGTATCTTAGTCAAATCCTAGTTCTTCCGCTTGCTGTGTGTCTTTTTTTGGGACCTTACTTGGCCTTTAGGTCTTAAAAAGTGAGGATGTTCAGAGGGACCAGTCACAGGATTCTTTGAGGTCTTGGTTCAGCGCTCTCTTTCTCTCTCTCTCTCTCTCTCTCTCTCTCTCTCTCTCTCTCTCTGTGTGTGTGTGTGTGTGTGTGTGTGAGTGCTTAGTTATCACAGAGCCTAGAATAAAGCAGGTATTCAATAGATACTTTTTTTACTTTTCAAAGAACTTTTCTTCTTATTCTCCTTACCTGGAAGTCTGGAATGTGACTGAAATATCTTGGCTACTCGAATGCTCTCGTAGTGCATGGCTAGCTCTGGGTTTCTGCTATTGCTGATGAAAACATAGCCCAATGGAAAGACAAAAAATGTACCTGTTTGATTGAATGGTGTGGTGAATGAGTTTGGGCCCAAGAGTTCACACCTAGTAGTATACACTCTTGACATTTTCATAGTCTCAAGATTGTTCCAATCTTTGGAAAGGACTGAGTACTATCACCTAGATTTTGTGGTCTGCTTTTAAGAACTAGGTATGTAAACAGGAGACAGATATACAATACCAAGGATGTAAAGGGCAGTGTTGCTGAGAGATGAGAGGAGCTTTAGTAACGGAGAGAGGGGAACCCAAAAACTCACATTTGATGACAGATTATGGCTGAGCTTGCTTTTTTCTAAGTCTTATTTTCAGGTGTGAAGCGGAGAATGAAGAGAGAAGCTTTTGTGACCACCACTGTCTACCGTGGCCTTCAGACCACTCTGTGACCACCACTGTCTACCATGGCCTTCAGACCACTCTGTGACCACCACTGTC
>JADRCH010000063.1:7371611-7388405 GCA_019843965.1 Rhynchomys soricoides | reverse complement strand
TGTGACCACCACTGTCTACCGTGGCCTTCAGACCACTCTGTGACCACCACTGTCTACCATGGCCTTCAGACCACTCTGTGACCACCACTGTCCACCATGGCCTTCAGATCACTCTGTGACCACCACTGTCCACCATGGCCTTCAGATCACTCTGTGACCACCACTGTCTACCATGGCCTTCAGACCACTCCATTGGAGAGATTTTCACAGGTGGAGTGGCTCTGCACAAATGGATTCTGTAGCTACATTTCCCCAGGAGCTAGGTCAAATCCAGCTCCTGTGTATGATCTCAAGAGCTCTGACTGGCATTTCAGAGTCGGGTTTGTCTCAGAATCACAGCTCTGTGACCTTTAGGGCATTCTTGTCTCTGGGTCATGTCTACTAAAAATGAAAAGAAATAGTTCAAATGCCCTCCTCATAAAGCTACTAGGAGCTTAACTAGACAACAAAATGGTACATGTCCAGTCCAGTGCCCGATGCCAGCTCTAATGGATCCTTTCCCCGTGGTACAGCACAACACATTGCTATAAAGAGGAAGGAAGAATCTCAACTCCAACTGGTCCTTTGTATGATGAGTCCAGAGGCTGAGCCTTCTGGCCCAAAGAAATATGTTTCCTTTCCAGTTTGCTTGTCAGTTGTTAGCACATCCCAGAACTAGGAAAATATCAGAGGGAATTATTGACTACTTTATTGATTTAATCAGATACCTTTACACAAATTATGGTCCATAAAATTATAGGCTCCCTGTGCTCTTGCATAAGGCAGTGCTTCCATGTAGCGGAAAATGGAAAGTACCATCATTCCTGTAGCAGAAAATGGAAAGTACCATCATTCCATGTAGGTAGGATCTAGAGGAGCAGAGATGGCTCTAAATGGATGAAGTAAGACAAATGTAGGAAAGACGGAGGGATTTATTCAGAAAACATGTTTCAAATGCTAGAGATTGAGGCCAGAAGGTCCTCTGACATCAAGCTATGCTCATCACACCTAGAAATGTTTCCTAAGTCAAATGTGCAAGGAAAACAGAAGGCCAGAGAAGGTGTGTGTGTGTGTGTGTGTGTGTATGTGTGGCAGCTGAGGAATGCTTTGAATAACATTACCTTCAAAGCAATAAGAAGCCTTTCAAAGTTTTTGAGCAAGGAAATGAGACAGAGCTTTGCTTCAGGAAGATAACTCTGGCAAGAAGGTGAGAATGGATTACTTCAGGAGGGGGCAGAACAAGTGGAGACAAGAGAATGCTTACAGTTTATTGCTTTTGTCTGGACAAGAGGTGCTGAACGTTGTGGGAGGGCACTGAAAGAACAAATGTCAGACATAGTGTGGCACTTAGATGCAGGAACTGTCGACTGACTGGGAGAGAGGAAAGGGAGAGTGAAGGATGATTCAGGCTTTTAGTCTGCAGAAAGTGGAAGTGGTAAGTTAGCTGATGTAACACTCAGGATATAAGCATAGCTATCATTATCAAGATGTACTCATTTATTCCTTGTGCAAACATATGGGTGTATATGCAGCTTTATGTACATTTTACATAGTATATATCAGTAACATAAAGTGCACACATGTACACATACCATACCAATATACATACACACATGCAACACATGCATATACACGCATATGCCTATACATATATACTCACAGAGACACATACACAGAGGCATATATAAACACACATACCTAGAGACATACAGTTATACACACAGGCACACACACAGACCAATGTGCACACCTATACACACATATATACACAGAGACACACACCCATACACACATACACGTGCTACTCCACAGTATACTAAGTTCACCTTAACTGTTATATTTGTCATGGTTCTCGAGAGTCACAGAACTTATGGGTAGTCTCTATATAGTAAGGGAATTTGTTGATGACTTACAGTCTGTAGTCCAACTCCCCAACAATGGTCAGCAGCAGCTGTGAATGAAAGTCCAAGGATCTAGCAGTTGCTCTGTCCTACAAGGCACGAAGGTGAAGAAGGGCGAATCTTCCTTCTTCCAATGTCCTTATGTAGGTCTCCAGCAGAAGGTGTGGCCCAGATTAGAGGTGTGTACTACCATACCTGGATCTGGGAATTGCTTTGTCCCAGGCTGACCTTGAACTCAGAGATCTCCTTGCTTCAGTCTCCTGGGATTAAGGGCATGTACTACTTTGCCTAGGCCTAAGCTTTTCATAGCCACTATGCCTCAAGATCTCCATGCCAAGATCCAGGTCAGGAATCTGTGTCTTCCAGTCTCAAGATCTGGATCACAGGCGAGCCTTCTAACTCTGGATTGTAGTTCACTCCAGATATAGTCGAGCTGACAATCAGGAACAGCCACTACAACTGTGTATGAAACAGGGTACTTTGAAGTGAGGGTATTAGGCTCTCTGACCTCATCTGAGAAGCCAGGGAGGAAATTTATGGCTCTGAGAAGACATGTTTGTCTGACTAATAGTAGGTTCAGCAACTGAGTACTTGTATGTAACTTTGTACACCTTCTCTACTTATCCTCATAGCAACCTGTGAGGTAAATACTGTGAAGAGCAAGTTCCCAAGCATTCTCAATTTCCACCTCCCATTCCTTGGGTAAAGACTGTTCTTGTGATTAGGAGTGACCACCAAACCCAGATCTAGACGTGTATGGGAGAGTTATAGGTAAGACACTGGCTTCCTGTGAGAAGGAACTATGTTTAAGAGGTGAGGCTGATTTGCATTTCCCTGATGACCAAGGATGTTGAACATTTCTTTAGGTGCTTCTCAGCCCTTCGAGGTTCCTCAGTTGAGAATTCTCTGTTTAGCTCTGTCCCTCATTTTCTTAATAAGATTATTTGGTTCTCTGGAGTCTAACTTCTTGAGTTCTTTGTATACATTGGATATTAGTCCTCTGTCGGATGTAGGATTGGTAAAGATCTTTTCCCAATCTGTTGGTTGCCATTTTGTCCTATTGACAGTGTCCTTTGCCTTATAGAAGCTTTGCAATTTTATGAGGTCCCATTTGTTGATTCTTGATCTTAGCATAAGCCATTGGTGTTCTGTTCAGGAACTTTTCCCCTGTGCCCATGTGTTCAAGACTTTCCACCATTTTTTCTTCTATTAGATTCAGTGTATCTGGTTTTATGTGGAGGTCCTTGATCCACTTGGACTTGAGCTTTGTACAGGGAGATAGGAATGGATCAATTTTCGTTCTTTTACTTGTTGACCGACAGTTGAACCAGCACCATTTGTTAAAAATACTGTCTTTTCCACTGGATGGTTTTAGTTTCTTTGTCAAAGATCAACACCCTTAGTCATCAGGGAAATGCAAATCAAAACAACCCTGAGATTCCACCTCACACCAGTCAGAATGGCCAAGATCAAAAACTCAGGTGACAGCAGATGCTGGCGAGGATGTGGAGAAAGAGGAACGCTCCTCATTGCTGGTGGGATTGCAAGCTGGTACAACCACTCTGGAAATCAGTTTGGTGGATTCTCAGAAAATTGGACATAGTACTACTGGAGGACCCAGCTATACCACTCCGGGACATATACCCAGAAGACACTCCAACATGTAATAAAGACACATGTTCCACTATGTTCATAGCAGACATATTATAGTAGCCAGAAGCTAGAAACCACCCAGATGTCCCTCAACAGAGGAATGGATACAGAAAATGTGGTACATGTACGCAATGGAATACTACTCAGCTATTAAAAACAATGACTTCATAAAATTCACAGGCAAATGGATGGAACTTGAAAATATCATCCTGGGTGAGGTAACTCAGTCACAAAAGAACAAACACGGAATGTATTCACTGATAAGTGGATATTAGCCCCAAAGTTCGGAATACCCAAGATTCAATTCACAGACCATATGAAGCCTAAGAAGAAGGAAGACCAAAATTCGAATGCTTCAGTGTTTCTTAGATGGGTGAACAAAATACTCACAGGAGGAAATATTGAGACAAAGTGTGGAGCAGAGACTCAAGGAAAGGCCATCCAGAGACTGCCCCACCTGGGGATACATCCCATATATAGCCAGCCACCAAACCCGGACGTTCTTGTGGATGCTGGGAAGTGCTTGCTGGTGGAAGCATGATAAGCTGTCTTCAGAGAGGCTTAGGCAGACCCTGATAAATACAGAGTTGAATGCTCACAGCCAACCATTGGACTGAGCTTGGGATCCTGGATGGAGGAGTTGGAGAAGTGACTGGTCGAGCTGAGGGGGTTTGCAGCCCCATGGAGGGAGCAACAGTGGCCAGACCCCAGGAGATCCCGGAGACTGGACCACCAACCAAAGAATACACATGGAGGGACCCATGGTGCTGGCCATATATGTGGCAGAGGAGGGCTTTGTTGGCCATCAGTGGGAGGAGAGGCCCTTGGACCTGAGGGTGTTAGATCCTCCAGTGTAGGGGAATGCTAAGGAGGGAAGATGGGAGTGTGTGGGTGGGTGGGGGAGCACCCTCATAGATGCAGAGGAGGGGGAATGGAATAGGGAGTTTCCAAAGAGGAAAACATTTGAAATGTATGTAAAGTAAATATCCAAAAATAAAAATTGAAAAAAAAAAAAAAAGAGGTGAGGTTGGCAATTTCTCTGTGCCTCTGTTTCTGGCTTAACCATGGCTAGGTCAAAGCTCCAACCACCATTTTCAACCATAGATGACAGGCACAAAGATGGAAAGCCAAGGGTTCTAGATGTCAGGAGCAGGGAATAGAAAAGGTGTGATCTCAATTGCAATGCTGAGTTATTGTACCAGCCTTGGACTCATTGTGTTAAGATTTTTTTGACAACTGCGAGCTCTCTTTTCTGTTTCTTGCAGACAAATACACCCTGGTGTTCAGTTTCTTGCCCAATGCCAAGCAAGGAAATGGTGGAGCTGGGATTTTAATCCAAGTTATTCAAAATTATGTTATTAGCTACTGGTGATAGATCATAAGAAAGGTATTTGGTCCTTGTCCCTGATGGGGACTCCTGGCATAAAGTTAATAGCTCTTGGAATTTTCTGAGTGATAAGGATTGCAGGAATATGCTTGTTTTAATGAAGCCATTCTCAGAGAGCCACTTGAACTAGGATAGGGGCTAGTCAGCAGAATTAGCTCGCCTTGGTTCAAAGCTTGGAACATTTACCTTTAGCTGCCCCCATCATCTCTGGACAACATGGGAAGTATGGAAATTGAATTAATCACCAATCTGTAATAATTTAACTTATTGTATCTGCATAAAATACCCTTAAATGATGATATTCAGTGAACCTTTGAGTTGGTACATATAGTCATATGCTGGAAGGGTAAAGATCCACAACTCTAAGTCATAAAGACTCCTGCACTTGGACACTTCTAGACTTTGCCCTACCTTTCATCTGGCTGCTCACTTATCTCCCTTATAACAAACCAGAAACTGCATGGGGAGTGCCTCCTTGTGTTCTGTGAGATCACTTGGCAAACACAGAACCTGAGGAAGAGGTTGTGGGAAGCCTTAATTTCTAGCTATTGTCAGAAGTCTAGCTGGCCCGGCACCTGTTGTTATTATCTTAAGTAGGAACATTCTGTGAGGCTAAGTCTCTTCATTGTAGAGTGTAATGCTAACTCCAGGCAAAAACAGAACAAAACTGAATTGTGGTTTTGGACACTAAGTGTCAGAGAGTTGCGGAATTCATACAGGGGATAGTTCCCATATAACTGGTGTTAGGGATGTCATCAGAGGAGATAACACAACCTGATTACTACATGTTCTCTTCCCATATGCTGAAACTATACAGGGTATATTTTGTTATGATGGACACATGCTGTCCCATGGTGTTTACCTTTCTTTGTATCCACAGTGAAATGAACCTTAGATAAAATAAGTCTATCTACCTTTATTCCTACACTCAGGTTGTCCATGATGCAGAGGAGGGGCTGGTTCAACATCTTAACCTGCTGACATTTTTGTCTGAGCTAAGAATTTTTTTCCCATTTTCCAATGGCCAAAAGAAAATTGTTAAAGAATATTTTGTGACTAGGAAAAAATTATATAATTTAAACTCAATTTCATGGACCATCAAGGGACACAGCCATAGCCAATCACTTTAAGTGTTGTCTGTGGCAACCTCTATGCTATAACCTCAGAACTGAATGGCTGCAACAGAGATTATACAGCTTGCAGATCTTGAGATATTATCACCTGACTGTTGAGAGTGGGAGCCTGGGAAGGATTAGGTGAACGGACAAACAATTGTTGATACAGGGAAGATTTCCCCATGTAAGAGGAATATCTAAAGCTGAGTGTTCTCAAGAGGCTTTCTCCTTTAAAATTAGATTTTTAAAAAATATACAAGATTGGAACAGGTCATAGTTTTGAGACACCTCAGGGGGACCCACCTGGGCACTGGGCAGATAAAAAGCCCTGTTAAATTCAATTAAAAGCAATGTTGAAATGAATGATATTTTTTCAATGTATATTTATAAACACTCTTTCTGATGAGCATTTTCCAGTAAGTGAGCAGAGACTTGGGTGTAAGGTAATTTAAGTCCCTTGCAGCTGAAGCCACCTAGAGAAAAAAGACTGCCAGCCTAATAGCCAACTGGTCTACCCTTATGTTAGCACCAGGAGTCTTCAACACTCTACAAACACCTTGAGACAGGAATTTGCGGCTGCTTGTCTCAGCTATGAAGACACAGTTCATGCCAGGACTATTTGAAATGTTTATGCCAGATTTTTTTTTTTCTCTTTTTCTTTCCTTTAAAAAATGTTTCTACCTTGGTGAACCATTTATACTTTGGACAGAGGGTTATCACTTCTTATGGTGGAAGGAATTACTTTGATGGATGGCATGGCCATTAAAGGTCCAAAACACACACACACACACACACACACACACACACACACACACACACACTCAGGCTATATAGGCAGTTTCCTTAGACTCCTCAGGTGAGTTGTTTGGGAGACACTCCCTGCCGACCTCCCATTGTGTTGTAACACCAAGTTCAATAGCAACCCTAGAGCCATGTTGTGTTCCTTTGCCTACATTGACTAGTGCTGGTTGAGGTAGTAACACGAAGAAAGCAGAGACAGCAGAAGACAGTGACAAAGGAAAACATAACCATACCTATGTGTGCATCTTGAGTAAGCAGGGCAGTAGAATCACAGTGACTGAAACCTACAAGCAGCTGAAGACCTTGTAGGCAGTACTCAAACTCAACACTACTCGGTACTGCCTGGCTCCCAATCCCCTTGCTGGGCTGCTTTCTTCTGAGCCCCAGGCCCTGGCTTCCTAGTGCAAAGTACTGGTAGCTGCTTCTTGACTATTGAAGGACTGATGTAGTAGAGGCCTTAACCTGGCTGCTGGACAGCTAAGGAAATGGCTACCCAGGGAGGCCTGGGACTTAACTGTAGGCAACACCCACAGGCCTGAGTCTTTTGGGAAGTACTATACCGTGTGACTGCAGCAGACAGCATGCTGATTCTCTTTGGGGATCCTGTCTCTTGGGGTCCTGTCCCTGTAAGAGTGGATGTCTGCAGTTGCATGATTACAGCTGTACCCAGCATTTGGTTCCCAGTGGATCTTTGGGTTCCCCTGTTCTGAGCAGTATCAGGTGCTCCAGGGTGTCCAGGGTAGGGAGAAGGAGGTGGAAGTAGAGAAATGATGAGTGTGGTAAAAGGCTGCAAGGAGCCAGAGAACGGGACCCTGGGCTATGGTCACCAGAAGAGTTCCTAGGACTGTCCAGTCTTCAGGGCCAAGGGTCGAAGCACTAGAGCCCATAGCTACCATACTGGCTGAGGTCAAGGGGCAAAGGATCCCTAGGCCAGTAGGTTACTGGCTGTCATTCCCTCCAGACAAACACTAAGGGAACACTACCAGAGACCAGCATGTGAAAAGGTTTTTGCCCACCCACAGTTTATATTCAAGCAGATCAAAAAGACCCCATCTAGCTTATTGATGACAGTTTGGGCCATTTGTTTAGTGATCTTTGCCACGTGAATCTGCTTTTTACTTATTTGTGAGAGATGAAACTGCATGCTTCTATACATTTGAATTCCACACAAACAGAGAGAAGAGATCAAGACTTCTTTAATTTTCTGGTGCCAGAAACAGAACCTATAACCTTGTGCATGAGGAACAGAGGCTCTGATGCTAAACTAAACTCCAAGCCCCATGAATTCTTTTAATGTACATTATATAATTCTGAGTCAAGTAGTTTTACTTGAAAATCCTGATTGGCCCTTTAATTAAGACCCTCAGAGCCTTCTACATATAGGTTGTCACCTGAAGCTGTCATGTGTTTGTAGAATTTTGTGTGAAGTTGACCCACCCCACTCAGATCTGGATCTGTCTTGCTATTCTCATGGAGCCCATGTATATTGTACACATGTCTAGGGCACTGGGAAACCACTACTTTCAGGATCTTGTCTTAAGATCTAGGAAGAATTTGTAAGAAGTGGTGGATGTGTGTGAACAAACAACTTGGTATTTCAGAAAGATGAGGAAGAAACATTTTTCTTGGTATCTCTCTGCGTTTGTTTATATAAAGGAATAATAAATCATGTTTATTGATTATCAGTGATGGCTTCATCCCTAAGCTGTATGGGGAAACTAAGAAGTTCAACAACTTCTTAAAAAGAGAAAGGAGAGTATGAATACTCATCCCTGCTTCTAGGAAAGCTAAGAGAGACCCTGTCGGAAAAAACACAGTGGGGAGTGAGAGGGGGCCTGTCATCAAAGCCTGGCAAAAATACACACGAGTAAGCATGGAATAAATTCTAACACATATATATGGCATCAATATCCTGTTATATACCTATAATTTACCAAAACTAAATACTGATTTACCAAACCAAAAGCTAACCTTCATTCATAAGGAAAATTAAAGGCTCTCTTTCTTAGATAACCTAGAGAAGAAGTTAAAAAGTAAAATGGGGAACCATTCTAGGAGACAACAATAACAAAAGCATTCTTTATGAGAATCTGCAGGACCCGGCCCATTATATGTCTCTATCTCCAAATTCATGTGCGAAGTCCTGATCAATCCTCTCCACTCCAGAGTGGTCTTATTTAGAGACAGGGTAATCAAGATGGAATGAAGAGATGGTAATCCAATATGACTGGTGTCCTTATGAAAGGGAGGAATTTTACTTCCCTCCTCTCTTTTCCCCCACCTGCCCTCTCATCACCTTTGTGTGTCTTTTCTGGGAAACATGGACGAATACCTGTCCAAGAATCTAGATAATGCACCATCAATAGATCAAAGCTAGAACTCCTCAGGTCTAACTTGGTGAACCAATGAGTTTACTATGCTTATTATGGTTACTAATAGACACCTGGATGAGGAGTTACAGGAGCTTGAATGACTCAAAGGCAGCCATGCTACTGAAAAGCCCGCTCTAGCATGAGTGACAGCCCATGAAAGCTACATCCCTGCAAACTTGGAGGCAGTCCCACCAGAGTGTCTCTTGGCTCTTGCTTTTATAACTTTGGAAGGCTCTCGGGTCTTCTAAGTCTCCTGAGCTTCTCTGGTCTCTTCAGGTAGTAATAATGTTTCCATTCAGAGAAATAGCTACAGCAGTGGCTCTCAACCTTCCTAATGCTGAGACCCTTTACTACAGTTCCTCGTGTTGTGGTGACCCCTAACCATAAAATTAATTTCATTCCTACTTCATAACTGTAATTTTACAACTGTTGCGAATTGTAATGTGAATAACCGTGTTTTCCAATGGTCTAAGGAGACTCCTGTGAAAGGGTCATTCAACCCCCCCCCCCCAAAGGTGTCATGACCAACAGCTTGAGAACAGCTGATCTACACAGTAACTATGAGAAGATGAGAGCAAAGATTGCTTCTACCAGCAGAGGGATGCTTGAAAGGTATGATATTGCCACACCTTCATCTTGGGCTTCTAGCTTCCAGAACTATCAGGAGATAAGTTTCTGTTTCCCAAGTTGCCCAGCCTGTGGTATTTCATGAATAGAAATTTTAAGAAACTAATTAATTTTGAGTTAAAGCCATGTATGGAGAAAAAAATCTTTCCAGTTCTTCTTTGTGGGTTTTCAGTCTCATTGATAAACTAATTCAAAAACGGACTAGAAAGAAAGCTTGAGGTCAGACGCTTCACTGTTTGAGAAGAAAAACAACAGGGGAAGCAAGCTGCTCAGAGGAGCAAGATGGGGAAGAGACTGGGAAGAGAATGAAACCCATAGGATTTGTAAGGAAGACATTGGGGATGAAGTCACTTGTGGGGAGAGGGGAGAGTAGGGGAGAGAGGGTCGGAGAGGGGGGAGGAGGAGGGAGAGGGGAGAGGGAAAAGTACAACTAGGCTTTGGACAAAGGCACAGATAGAAAGTGTTACCCTTTTGAGTAACTCAGGAAGGCCTAGAGACCGCAGTACTACATGATGGAGGCTTTCCAGGCGACTGTTGAGGGTGAAGCTTCTGGGAAGGACAAGGACATTATCTCGGGTAGGGGAGTAATTATTCCTCCATCTCTTTAGCATGGTTTTAGGTGAATCAGGTTTTGGTGGGAGCGGTGGTAGTATGTGTGATATAGAGGTTGGTGGCAGAGATGGGTTCCTGGTGATTGACAAGCCAAGCTGGGTTAACTCGTGAGGAGACCATATAATGTTCTAATCTTGGAGCAGATCAGAATGTCATGTCTTCAACCCAGGGCCAGAGGTAGATTTTATTCCTTTACTTTCCTCAATAGAGCCTTGTTACCCATCCTCAATGGCCTCTGAGGCTACTGCGCTTTAAAGAATTGAGATCCTAAAATAATTTAGGAAATGGGCTGAAATTGGGGAATAATCTATTTTTCCAGATTTTTCCAGATTTTTTCAGTTCCAAAGGTGTTTGCTGGAAGGACTGAGTGTCTGGCCTGAAGCTTGGGCCACACCCTCCTATGTGGACTCCAGGTGATACTGCTTTAGGGTGCAAGAGGTAAGAAACAAGAGATTCCTGGGATAATGCTGGCCTCTGAGCTGATGGAACCAAGGGCATTTTCTGCTTTGGACAGGGACAAGAACTGATTCCATTTGGGGGTTTCTAAACTGCACAATCAATTTCTCTCTTGTCCCTCATGAAAATTACTGCTTTAAATAACAAGGCAGGAATCAGGAAAATGAATTAAGTATCATATTTACAAAAATCCAGACATACCAGAATGCAATCATTAGTAATGACACAGGTGGGAACTGATTATAAAAGAGATTGATAGTGCTGATCAAAAGTCCAATCTCATTCGATTACACAACAAGAAAAATGAAATTTGTGCTCACAAAGGCTGAAAGGAGAACCAACAAAATGGTAAAAAAACAAAACAAAACAAAACCACCCCTAGTTTCAGCTTTAGGCAGATGTAAATGATAGGAATTTTTGGTCAGTAATAACTTTTAGAAGAGGCAAATTATCTAAATAAACTAATTTTCAATATAAGAATTTAGGAAAAAAACGAACCAAAAATGGTCTCCCATGGATGGTACCAAGGATAAACTCTGCAGCTTTGGAAGAGCAGTAAGTTTCAAAATTCAAACACTGGTTAACATATTGAAACACTTTATCAATGTGGCGAAGTGTATCCCAGAAGCCATGAGCATCATTACTGGGGCAACTAACCTTCTGATTACAGGCAAGAGCTGGTTAGCGGTGTTATACCACTGTCTTTTTCACTGAGAATTATACCAGGTGGACCCTTGAATTCAGACAAGAGAAAGAAACCAACAGTAACTGTTTGAATGAGAGAGTGAAACTGTCCCTGTCTACAGGTGACATGGCTGGCTATAGATTCGATGAGCTGATTTCAGGGCTCACTTGAAAAAAAAAAAATACACCAAAATAGTGAGAAAACACAAAGATGCATAAGAATTAATCTTATTAGGTCTAAGGACATACAAAAATCTAATAAGCCAAGACACTATATAAAATAAATAGACATGCTCAAGAAACAATAATACAATAGATAAAAAAAATTCTGTGGTGATTCAAAACACGACAAAGATGACATCACAAATTAGAGGATAATTCAGTAAATGGAAGTGGAAAACTTGTGTCACCACTTGGAAATACTCCAGTAATCAATTCTTTGAGCCGGATGGTGTTTTGTCAGCTCAACAGGAGGTAGAGTCATTTGAGACAAGAGGACCTTCACTGAGGGATTGCGTCCATCACATTGCCTATAAGGAGGCACGTGGTTCATCTTCTTCTTTAATGATTCATGTGGGAGGGCCCAGCTCACTGTGGGTGGTGGGTTTGAGCTGTGTAAGAAAATAAGTAGAGCAGCCTGTGAGAAGTAGGCCAGTAAGCAGCATTTCTCCATGGCTTCTGCTTCGTTTTTACCAGGTTTCTGCCCAAGGTCCTGCTCTGGCTTCCTCAGTGAATGATGGTAGTAGGAATAGCTAAATAAATTCAATTCTTTCCTTCCTAGGTTGCTTTTGGTCATGGTGTTTATCACAGCAATAGAGAGCAAACTAGGATGGATTTGAATGTTAACTATGGATACGAACGTGTGTAAAGGAACCATGGAAGAATCTTCTAGAAGCTATTTAAGAAAAAGGTTGACAGCAGAGACTCCATAAAGAACTGTTATATGCGTGGCTCTGAGTTGAGGGTACCAGCTGAGGTTTCCAGGTTGTCTGTTCCAGGACAGAGAACTGAATCAGAAACTCATAGTATAGAAACAGACACACTTTGTAAAGAAAAGGAAAGGTACTCCTGGGTTTGGGAGTGGGTGAGCAAGCTAGGGAAAGGTGTATGTCCAAGGTCTTCATGACCCTTATGGATGGGTTGCATAGTACCTGTCTTCTCTCCAAGTTGTATACAGGGATGTTTTTCTCAGGTTTACTTTGTTACATGTTGCCAGGTTCAACATATTAGATTTATTAGTGTGTCTTACAGAATGTGGTCCAGCTAGTCCAGCAATGGCTATCTCTTGAGAAGAAGCCATGAGTCCAATAGTTGTTCAGTCCATTGTTCTGGACATCTCATCTGGTCATCAGTAAATGCTGGAATCCTGAAGAAGTAGGCTCTAATACCAGTGAGGGAATGCCTCACCGGCTGCTATAAGACCTTGCCAATAAGAGTGAGGGAAAGCAGGCAAAACTGTTTGTATGTATACCAACATCTGAAATCATCCTGGTGGAATAAAACCATCTTTAGTGGTCACATGTCAGGAAACACAAACAGTCTAAATAGAAGCAAGGTAGGGGTGTGCTTAACAAAACTTTTATATAAGACTAATCATAAAAAAGCGAAGAACTCTGTAGCATGGTACTTCCATGGGGCAAGGTCAGTGTCCTTCATAGAACACAAAACAAAACAAAAAAGCCACTACTGTTTTAGAGGGAAAGAGAAGAAACGGATGTGTCAACTAAATTCAATGTATGATCATTGAGTGAGTCTTAAATCTAAAACATTAAAGACAAGGAACCCAACCCAGAAAGCCCTTTCCTATACTTACATCTTGTAGAGTGTTGTCCCTTCCTTTTCTGTCAGCTTTAGTGGTTCACACTGAGGTCTTTGACCCATTTGGTGCCAATCTTTGTATAGGCCAGGGTGATAGATATGGCTTGTATGCCATTCTTCTGCACATAGATGTCTGGTTTTCCCAGCACTATCTGGGAAGATGGTGTTGACAAACCAGTTGATAAGCTAATGTGGGTGGGGGAACTTTCACGTGGCCCCTAGATGGAGAGCTACAGGCAATTAATGGCTTCAGGGGAGGGGGATTAGTCTTCTCCAGGGATAGAATGCCTAATTGGTTATTCAATACCAAATGTTCAGTTCTAAAAACATACACACATGAACAATACGAACTCAGCAGGTGGTATTTATTCATTTATATATCAACTTGTTTACATATGGGTGTAATAATATTTAAAGAAGAAGAGGCCATGATTTTGAAAGGGGAGGCAGGGGATGGAATTGGGAAGAAAAGACTGTCAGGAGGATATGATGTAAATATAGTACAGGCACACAAACCTTTTTTTTTTTAAAAAAAATTAAGATAAAAGAAGCAATAACAGCACAGTCAGAAAAATGAAGGAAGCCTAAATATAGACTAAATGTTTCAAAATAATATCGGTATTCACATTTAAGTAAGATAATAGTCTTTGTATATGGGAAAATGCTCTTGATTTTAGTAAAAATGCACTTACATATTAGGGAATAAAGTGTTATGATGCTTGTCACCTACCTTAGCACACAATTCAAAGTAAAAGTTACCAGTTACCAGTCAGTGACTCTCAAGTAGGTAAAAGTTGTTCGTGTGTTTGTTACTTGATTCTTCCAGGTTCTATAGGTTTTATGTAGTTAAAAACAGAAAGTTGAGAAATGAATTAAAAGAAAGAATTAGAAGAAGAACTCACTGAAGCAGTATTAGCTTTCTGATGCCAGCAATAAGGCCAGTACCCCAATCTGTGGCTTGGGGTATGCATTCTACTTGATTATATTGAAAATAAATATGAATATATATATATGTGTGTGTGTGTGTGTGTGTATATGTGTGTGATATATATATATATATATATATAGAGAGAGAGAGAGAGAGAGAGAGAGAGACAGAGAGAGACAGAGAGACAGAGACAAAGACAGAGAGAGAGACAGAGAGAGTACTTAAACATGGATACTGATCTATCAACAGGGCTGATGTTAACAAAATTTATGAAGTCAAGCAAGGATGCAGATTGTACAACTACATACTTTACCTTGAGTGCAACTTAGGTTTTAGAAATAGCTTGTCAATACTTGATAAAGTTACTCTATGACTAAACATTCCATTCTTTTTTATATATTGGATAAAAGTCCATATGATTATCTATAGGCACGTACAGAGTACTCTGTGCAGCTCTATTTCTCTCAGCCTCTACTGACAACAATTGATGTGTCCTTCAATAGAAGAATGGATGAAGAAATTAAGATATTTTCACATAAAAACATACAACAGAGCAGCATGGGCCAATTCTACAACATCTATTCAAGAAAAAGTAGTAAGAAGCCATACACAAAGAAAAAAAATGTGATTCTGTTGATCAAAGCTGGAACACTGAAATGTTATTTGTTATAGGTGAAACTATGGCTTCTCTTAGGCCTGAGACACAGTAGTGAACAGGAGGAGGAGCGAGGGGCTTGGTAATCTGTTCATCTGAATTTCTAGAGTCATGAGTAAGTTTGCTCTATAAAAATTCATCAATTAAAACAAATAACAATCCAGGAGCAGAAAGATTGCTTGATGATTAAGAGAAAACACACACACACACACACACACACACACACACACACACAAATATGTGCCAATCAAATAAAAGTAGTTAAATTGATTGTAGGTGTCTAATTCGGTGAATGCACAATGTAGGGATTCCTGCCAGAAAGAATGTACGCTCGGATTTTGGGTGTAGCTCTTCCATTCATCCTCTAACATGGTCAGGATGTATGAATCTTCCATGTTATAGTTGATAGGCACCAATAGACTCTTGCTGAAACATGACACTTATCTCCTTCTCATTTGTACTGTACAAATGAAGTTAAAATACTAACACCCTGTTGGCACAGAAGCAAGCTAGCCCCATTTTCTCTTGCTATTCAGCATTCAGAGTGGATTCAGAACAACAAATGCCTGGCCCACTTTGAGAACACAGCCTGATCCTATGGGATGTGTCAGGGCTCGTTCTTCCAGTGCTTGCTTATTAAGGGGTCTCTCATCTTTCCTACGAAGATCTGCCAAGTGTTTGAAGTGACTCTGTAAGAGCCATGACATGTTCTTTCAAGGCCAGGGGCTTGCAGTGGGAAGGAGGCTGGGCCAGAATGGGAAGAACCCCATGTTATTTAAATCCTGGTAATGATAGGAACCTGGGAGTCACAAGACTGTATCATTAGATGCTACCATGACAAGAGGCCTGGACTTAGAGCCAAAATTCTGACTGTAAACCTTGTCTGCTACATGACTCTAGTCTGGTGTAATTATGCTCTCCAAGGATCTATGTCTCCATCTGTGAAGTGGGGAGAGTGAATCCTGCTGCTTTGTCTCCCAAGGCGTCAGAAGAGGCATGGAGGTTTTCTTAGTTGAAACACAAAAGGCTTAGAAGCTGCTTCCTTGATTTTCAGCAGCACAATCATTAACCATTAGCCTCACTTTGTTTTATGGCCCTTTTCATAGGCTGCATTTTGTTGGAGTCATTATCTTACATTAGCTGGCTTTTTAAGGTCTGTTCATCTCTCAGTGAAGTGGCAATTCAGATTAATCACATGGAACCCATAGAGCAGTATGCCACTGCCTACCCGAGAGGGCTGGGTCCTTCCATGCTGATTCTACCAACTTCCTTCCTTTTTACTTGCATCAAATCGGGCTTTAGGGAAGTGATACACCCCCAGATCTATACCATATATAAGTACAACACGCATGCACACAGACACACACACACACACACACACACACACACACACACACACACACACACATAAATCTCTTCCAAGATTGACTGCATTGCCTGTAGAGATAGGAAAGAGCAGCAAAGAGCTGCTTCTCTTTGTGAGGGGAACCAGGGGACAGGATACGCTTGTGAGGGGCTTGGTAAGACATCAAGGGAGTAGGGAGCAGGGTTGCTGACATCAGTGATCTTCCTCTTCTGGGTTCACATGAGTTCAATCAGCTTCAAACCCTTGTGGTTTCTCTGGGGTCTGGGGTGTAAAAGTATCGTTAGATGCTTGCTCTGAAGAGATGGAAAGAGCAAGCAACTCCTTAAATGGGAAAAAAAAATCCTACTGCTTGCTGTAACTGCAATGTCTGTGTGTGTGTGTGTGTGTGTGTGTGAGAGAGAGAGAGAGAGAGAGAGAGAGAGAGAGAGAGAGAGAGAGAG
>JADRCH010000063.1:7361557-7371601 GCA_019843965.1 Rhynchomys soricoides | reverse complement strand
GAGAGAGAGAGAGAGAGAGAGAGAGAGAGAGAGAGAGAGAGAGAGAGAATCATGTCAATGTATTTGTGAGGTATCTAGGAGTACTGGGAGAATTAACATGTCAGATGGAGGACCTGCCTTTATGAAGCCCATCCAGTTTCTCCATTAAGTGGACAGTGTTCTACTGAAATTCTTGGAGGCTGTGCTAAGTTCATTATGCTTCCCAAACCTTTGTGTCTACTTAGATCCTCAGAGTGTGGCTTTCTTTAGCAATGGGTTCTGAACAGATGAAATTAGCTTAGTAAGGATGTGGTTGTAGTGGATTGAGGTAGATCCTATCCACATGGTGGATATCTTAATAGGAAAGGGAACATTTGGGCAGAGAAGATGATACACAGGAAAATGGCTATATAGAAATAGAGACTGTAAGTGAGGTAATGTACACACACACTGAGGTATGCCAATGATCCATGGCAGCCATCATAAACTAGAAAAGTACAAAGAAAGATTTAGCCCTACATCTTTTGGAAGGAGAGAAGCACTATTCTTATCTTGATAGCTGGACTTCTAGACTCCAGATTTGTGAGAGAATATATTTTTGTGCTTTTAAGACACCCTGTTTGTGGTGTGTTATGATGGTGGTCCTAAGAAATGGTCCTAGGAAGCCCAGTGATGGTGTTTTCTGTGACTCTGCCTATAGCATGTGGTGAGCTGAAGCTCACTTGTTTCATCACCAGCCAGCCCCAGATATAAATCTCTTTTCCAAAGACCCTGTTCAGAGAAGCACCCATGAAATCAGAACATTATAGTTGCCTAAACAAGGCTTGCATGCACAAGGACAACACCAGTTGATATTCCAGTGTTGAGAGGGGGAAAATCTCACACTAGCCCCTACCCCTAGAAGAGCTACATGCAATTCAGAGCTGCTGGGATGGGGGAATCAGTGTTTCCTTGGATGAACTTTCTGGTAGATTGCCTAATCCTAAGTGGTCAGCTCTAAACACATAGAAGCAACACTAAATTTATGTGTGCATACATAATACATACATGTATGTATGCAACAATCATTAAAAGGGAAGAGGGCATAAATCTGAGAGGGAGTGGGAGACCTGGGAGGAGTTGTGAGGAAGAGAAGATAGGGTATATATGATGTGAATGCTGTACTCACCTGAAATTCTCAAATGTGAAACACCAGCAGAAAGTCTCTGTTCCGCAGAAAAATGTTACTGCTGATGACAGACAAGCCATCGCCATGTCTGTTTCCTGCCCCTTAGACTTTCCCCTCTGTGCTCCATTTTACATTCATCCTTGCATGCCTTGGGCTTCACATAGACCTGAAAGAGTCTTGGTCCCCAGTGAGTTTTCAACTCTTCTCCAAACTTATAGTGATTTGAATAAGACTGGCTCCCATCAGCTCAGATGAGGGAGTGCTTGGTCTCAGCCAGGAGCAATTATTTGGGAAGGGTTAGTGTGACCTTGTTGGAGGTGGCTTTGAGGTGTCAAAGCCCACACCATCCCCAGTTATCGCTCTCTCTCTGATGCTGGAGACCTGTCCTGAGTGTACTGGTGCCTTGATCTTCATCCCCCTAACGTCCAGGACGCTGAGAACAGAAAATCCTATTACTTAAGTCACCCAGCCTAAGGTAATCTGTTATTGTAGCCGAGCTGGTTTCCTATCAGTTTAATCTTACCTACTCTCATTCTCCCTCTCTGCTGTTACTCACATAGTTTATTCTAAAAGTTGGTAGACTTTTTTAGTAGAAAAGGCTTAATAATAAAGATTTTAGATTTTTTTTTTTGTGGCCCTTCACAGATGTTTCTTGTGGTAATAGTCGTTGATAGTATTTGAACAAATGGATGTAGCTATGTTCCAATAAAATATTACCAGTGGATACTGGGATTTGGATGTGGTATCATTCTTGCCTTCAATGAAATTTTCTTCCTCTGATGTTCCAATAGGGGGAGAAAAGAAGAAGAAGGAGGAGGAGGAGGAAGAGGAGGAGGAAGAGGAGGAGGAGGAAGAGGAGGAGGAGGAGGAGGAGGAGGAGAAAGGAAAGAAAGAAAAAAAGAAAGAAAGAAAGAGAAAAGTATTGAGTCTGTTGGACACACACAGACAGATGGGGATTGTATTTTGATAGTCTCTGGAAAGCATTCTTAGACTTCTTCAAGACAATCATTGCATTATGATATTCCACTCTGATAGATACCCATCAAACAAGTATTGAGAACCCATGATGGCCAGGGAGCAAGTTTGTATCTGATGCTGGGGATATGCATCTGAAAAAAGACATGGCCATGAGCCTAGGCAGAGCTGGAGTTGATTCTAGGGTTCCATCCCCCCTCACCCCCCAGCAATCCTGAGTCACAGAGATGTGTGCTTCTATTTAAACACCTTGAGGCTGTATTTCGCTTCTGTTACATGCTCAGTGCACAGTGGGATAGAAGATTCAGCTTAGCACATTCTGATTAGTTGTTGGCCCTTGGCTTTTTGTGAGTCTTTTTTAAGTCTCATGGTCTTCTGTTCTTCTGGAGATCACAGGTACTCAATACTTGTCTGATGAGTATCCACTATGGTGAACTATCATCATGCAAAGACTATCTTAAGGAAGGAGTTTCCAGAGGCTGTCAAACTACAGTTCTCATCTTTTGTGTGCATCCCACAAACTCAGTAGTTTTGCTGCATTCGTTGGAATATCAGAGGAAGGGTATTTCACTGCAGGCAAAAATGATGCAGTATTCAAATTTCAGTGTCCATAAAGTTTTATTGGAACACAGGAAGTTGACAAAATACTCTCTTACTGAGATCATTGACCTGTTTATTGAAGAACTACTGGTGTTTTTTTGGTTTTTTTTTTCATTTATAGGAAGCTCCCAAACTACTTCTACAGCAATTCACAGCCCAACTCACGAACACCACCCTGAGAACTGCAGGACTTCGGTTGGTTGCTTTCCTCATTGGCTTGTGTTTTCTTGAAGGAAAGGCAAGATAAATGTCTCAGAACTCAGCACTTTGGCTGGGGCAGAGGAGCCACCCTACTGAAACATAGACCAGATTTCATGTGACAGTAAAGAACCAACAAAGTCAAATGGTAGCATGCTGTTGGCCCCTGAGCTCCAACCAGATGCTCTAGGGCCTGGAGGCTGTAGATGCATGAAGTTAGCCTGTGGCATGCCAGGTTTACAGATACGATTTCTGTAAGGAAGTGACTTGCCTGAGGGGAGGGGGAGCCTTGAACACTTTCAGTCTTTATCTTCTTATCTGTATTTAGCTCCAAAGAAAGGGATATGAGAAAGGGCCTCCGACTCGATCTCAAAACATTTCTAGCAAACCCAGGAGTTGTTACCTGCTGGGTGGATGGTATGATTTAACAAGCAGGAGGTAAAATAGGAAGGATCTGGATTCTTTTTTGCTGAAAATACCATCATCAGATCAGCAGCACTGACAGCTGCTGGTCTCCTGCCAGGTGACAGGTGTTTCTAGGGTCTTGTGCTAGACCTTGGATGGCGCCAACCATCTGGAGTTGAGTTAGTTCGTAATCCACATGTATCTCAGAATACCCCAGGAGCTCACAGCTGATGGAGACCTGGGGGTCTCTCTGGCACTCCCCACTGCCTTCCTCTGTGGCTTAGGAAAATAATTCCTAATACTCCCCTGGGTCATTTTCCTTTTGTAAAATGCCCAAATCAGTCATTTTCAATCTTAGCTGCCCATTGCTACTGCCTGGAGAGGTTTTTTAAAAAGTAATTCTGATATCTGAAGGCCCACAGCCAGAAAATATGTATTAAATGATAAGTTTCCCGAACCATAGTAATTGGTTCCTGACTTCTGAAGATTGGGCATATGGTTTTGACCTTATGATGGTGCAACAGTGATGTGTGTGTGTGTGTGTGTGTGTGTGTGTGTGTGTATTCAGAAAAAAAAAACCACCTTCTTCACTTCTGACCTTTTGCCAAGTCAATGATGTATGATATGGTATTCTCTTATCATGGTGTCAAGCAAAGGAAATAAAAAGTATTTTGGAGGGGCCTGTTTGGTTGAGCTAGCATGTTTGGTAGATCACATATATGGAATAAACTTAAATTTACAGTAGTTCATCTGGCTCTAATGTCATTATCCTGGGCAGTCAGTGTTGGGAGCCAGCAAACCATACCTCTGTTCTCAGACCTAAAGACACACCAGCAAAGACGGTATGATCCTTGGAGATTCAGAAGGGCAGGCCTAGCTACAGCTTTGGATTTACTCAGTAAGTCAAGCATCTGCCTCCAAGTGATGAAGGTGACAAGCATGAATAACACTTTAGTTAGACAAGGAGTGAAGAAACTAAACGCTCCTTCAAGGTTCTCTGAGCAGTTTAAATGTGTGATTCAAAAGTCAGCATTTCCCGGTGTAGCGAGGTTGGGCGCGAGTGTGTTCGGTAGACTTCATACATGATGTAAGGGCAGCAGCTTGGGAAATCCTAGAGTCTGGCCACCTAGGTCGTTCAGCTCCGATTCCGAGGTCCCCCAGGGCAGTGATTCGGTTCCTCCTCTCCATGCTGGAGCCGCTTGTTGACAATAAGCTCAAGAGAAGTCACTGTTTGTAAGCTCGGCTTCAGCATCCCCTGAGAGGGCAGCCAGCTGGCAGCGGTGCAGAAAGCAGTAAACACTTTTGACTTTTCTCTATTGACAATGCCATGTATGTGATGTTTAAGAAGACTGGATCTCTGTGTCAAGGCAGCAGGGTGACTGAGGCTTTGCATCAAGCCCAAGGGCAAGCCCAGTTCCTGCTCCAATTACTGTGTATGTTGGTTCAAAGGTAGGTACTAGCCAGATGCAGCTATTGCCCGGACCCTAGCTCCAATCCCTGAAATAGGAAAAATAAAACACCTTTACAGACTGTCTCTTCGGATCAGCTCTCTGGAAGACTGGATGGCCACCTCAATGCTGGAAGAATTGAGAGCTAGAATAATGAGCAGATATTAGCAGATTTGAAGCAGGTTCTGGGGCTGAGCTCTGAGCCTGCCCCTGACTCGGAGAGATCATGCCAGAGCTTCCTCTCCTTCACATAGCGTGTGGCGACTTAGCGGCAGTGAAATTCATTGTGCGTAATGGAGTGTCAGTCTCTTATTGCTAATGGACGATTTCAAATGTGGGGAAAGATTTATTCAGTAAGTCAAGCATACACTTCCAAGAGAAGATAACTAGGAGTAAAAACAATTACATGGTTAAACGGGAAATTTTAAACACATCTCTCAAGTTCTCCATCAGTCTGACTGTGTAGTTTGAAAGGCTGTGGAGATTTGGTTCAGCAAATTCCTAATCGAGATTCTTTTCTTTTCCCCGTCTGGTAGCCATTTCAACATGCTAGTGATGGGTGTGGAAAAAAACAAGGGACAGGAGTTTGGTAGCCTCTTGTGGTCCCCAGGCTTAGATTTCTTAGGATTTAGTAGGCTGTTCTTGTGGAGTCAGGAATACTTTGCTGACATCAGGCAAGAGTCCAGAGCCCTGCTCAGAGGGCCTTCAGAGGACATCTGGCCAGCTTCATTGTGACGCTGAGGTCCAGATAAGGAAAGGATCACACCAGGATTGACTGGGGGGGCTCTGTGCCAGGCTTCTCCACTGTTCTTTCTATGGAGTGGAAATACTAACATTGGCCTAGCGATCTGTGCCAGGGAAGAAAGATACACATTTAGTCCCTGGAAAGGTGGGGAAGGCTTGGCCATGAACTTATTTACGTTCATTTCGTGGGGATCCCACGTCTTTTATCACCTTACCAACTGTGCCTACAGCTAGCTGAGGTTCCTGGTTCCCTGTCCCCCACTGGCTTGAGCACAGGCATAGGCAGGCACAGCCCCTGACATTTTCCTTGAGATGGTGACAGCTGGTGAGACTTTTGACTAAAGGCATAAAGAGCAAGCAGCAAAAAACAGTTACTGTGTTAAAAGTGGTTTAAAAATGTGCCGCGCCATCTGTTTGGCCACAGAGGTTTTGTGGGGCATGCGTGGGGTAGGGGGAGGCCTCATCTCCCACTTCTGGGTATCACCTTGGTCAGGGCCAGCAAGGAGAAACTTTTCCAAGACTGCAAGCTTTGTCTTCTACTTATCTCAGCCTCTCTTTCTGCTCCCCATGCAAAGCCTCATCTTGTTTTCTGAAAAGACATTTTCTCAACTTCTTCAACTGCTAACGAAGCACCAAATCTGTAGATCACAGTGGATTGGCTCAAAGGTGGGCTTTTGCTTCCTGCATTGGTTATGTAAGCTGGCACACTGTAAGAGAATTAGGACTTAGGAGGCTGGTAACTTAGCCGAGGATGGAGCTCTGCACCAGAGCACTTTGTACACTGTATGTACAAAGTTCTGGGTTCAAATCCTAGACTTCACTCTGTATTTTCTCTCACATCTGAAAGTAGCCCACACTTTTTTCCCTGCTGTCATTTCTTATTAAACTCATGTCGGTTTTTTTTTTTTTTTAGTTTTGTTTTCTTTTTTTGCTATAAGATTATAACAATACTCTAATTAGTTATCTCCGTGTTACACGGAGACTATTAATGTTGTTTGCTGATTTCACACACACTTCTTTTGATGAATTCATGTTTAATTACATTAATATTTTTGGTGCTTGTATGTTTTTGATGTAGGTCATTATACTGATTGCAAATACCAATATATCAACAGCTTTGTCGTGTTCAGTGTTGAATTTCTCATCTCCTTCTTTTTTCTGTCACTGGGCAAGCTTTGAGTACAACAATAAAAAGTAACAGTACTAAGCTGGGCAGTGGTGGCGCACGTCTTTAATCCAAGCACTTGGGAGGCAGAGACAGGCAGATTTCTGAGTTCAAGGCCAGCCTGGTCTACAGAGTGAGTTCCAGGACAGCCAGGGCTACACAGAGAAACCCTGTCTCAAAAAACCAAAAAAAAAAAAAAAAAGTAGCAGTACTTCTCAGTGTCTGCTCTGACCCCGCCTCCAGCTATCATGTGTGCTGTGAGTCCAGGGCAAACACAGGCCATTTGTTGTTTTAATAGAAAAAAAAGTATTAAAATTTTATCAAATTTCAGCGTGTTAAAATCATTCATGGAGATGATTTTAGTCTATTGAGTCACATGGATTGTTTCTTAATTTTGTATTTGCCTTACAGTTCTGGCTCTAATAAATTACTGGTTTTGATTTTCTGATGTTTTATGTAGGAATTTATATGTTTACTCCTAAATAAAATGGTGTCTTCCACCCCACATCCACTGCATTTTCCTTGTCCAGATTTGGTACTGGGTTGTGCTAGACACATAAAATGAACTGAGTAGCCTTTGTCTCCAGTATAGCTCAGTGCATGGAATTACAGCTTCCTTGAATGTTTGGTAGAACATGACCATTAACTCTTCCTATCTGTACACCTCAGCACAGGATGGGTGTGGGTAGACCCTCTCTTGTTGCCATGGCTTTGACTAATTGTTCTTTGATGGTGGTCTTCTTTTCCAATTTTCTTGGTGTACTGTTTCCCAGAAAGCTTTCAAATCATCTACAGTTGAAATTTTTTGTGAAAATTAGTATATACTCACTCTTGAATTAAAAACAAAATATTTTTAAGCCTCAGAGACTCCTATTTTCGTTGCTATTGTTTGCCTAGCAAAGCAGCAGTGAAGGTCGAGTTGCTGAAGACACCGTACACTTCATGCAGAGACTCTTAACTGGGAAGAGAGCTGAGACTAAGTGGCTTGAGTGCTCTGTTCTAAGTGGGGGCATCTGCATCATGTCCTTCAAGGCTCAGGGAATGTCAGGAAAGATAGATTGTTAGAGCTGGTGGACCAGGAGGAGAACCGTGAACACTGTCTTCTGAATATGATGTGGCCATTGCAGTCATCAACATACACACAGCAGCTGTGGCTACTGGTGCACAATCTAACACACACACACACATCCCACAATCACACAACACACTCACACAAGCACACACATACACACTCAAGCACACACGCACACATGTATATGTGACATAGAAGTGGGAAGGGGACTGGTTGGGAAGAAGGAAGTCAGCAGGTGTGAGAAGGGGTGTCTTTATAATCACTATGGTTACAACACATGGTATACATTATGACATTGTCAAGAAGTTGAAAATTAGTAGTGGCGATAGCATAACAAAACCAATGAGGGCTTGGGAAGATGGCTACCTAAATAAAGTGCTAGTGAGTGTGAGAACTGGGTTCCCAGAATCCATGGGAAAGCCAATGAGTTTGACTGCCTGCCTCTGTTCCTAGCATATGGAAGGCAGAGACAGGGACTCCTTAGGGCAATTTAGCTAGTCAGACTAGAGGAGACAGCAAGCTCTAGGTCCATCAGAAGACCAAATCCCAATATATGCAGTAAATGATTGAGGAAGACACTCAGTTGTCCACACCACACTCATACATGTACGTATGTGCCTATACACACATACAACCCACATAGGTGAACACGCATACACACATATACATACCACATACACATATGCGTACAATCCTAAATGATACATTGAATTGTGTAAGTGGGTAAGTTGTACACTATATGAATTTTGAAATAAAAATGAATCTTTCTAAATAAAAAAATTGCCCGTTATACCCCTTTACTCCATCTTAATGTCGTTTTATAATCTTCTACTTTATTCCTATGGTCTCAGTCTTTCATAAGCTATATCCCAAGCTTATTGATATTTTAAGGAACCATCTTTTAGTTTTATTGATCTATGTTATTAATTTTTTTTGTTTCACACCTCGCTAGTTGTGCATTTTATATTCTTTCTGTCTGATTTCCCTAGGTTTATTTATTTTCCTCTAACTTACTGAATTAAAAAAATAGAGCTCACTTTTATTCTTCTAGTTCTCTTCTTTCCCCATGAAATTTAAGACCAAGTTTCCCTGGCTTTGGTATACACCTTCGCACGGTTGGATACACGACCTCTCCTTGTTAGGCATCTCTAGATAGCTTATTATTTTTTTCTTTGTTAACTAAGGGTTATTTAAAAGGTGTTTAGCAGTCTAAGTCACACAGGTTGGCTAGCTAGTTGTTATGTTTTCTGCTTTCTACCCTAGAAGGCAACCTATCTGATTGCCTCCTGATAGGATTTGTTGACATGTCCTTTGCAACTTAATATATGAGTAATTTTTTTTCTCCTACAGTGCTGCCAATTAAACCCAGAGCCTTGCGCACAGGTGCTCTGCCACTACTGACCACACCTCCAAGTTATGACATTATACTAATCAGGCCTCCCCTTTCTGTGCAGGACCTACAGCTGTTGGATACAATTCTGAGAGATGGAGACTAAGACACATAGTCGTGGTGGGAAGTGGTCACTTTCTCCGTGTGCATGTTCCCTTTATGGAGTACATCTATGCTTGCGTGTGCATGTTCCCTTTATGGAGTACATCTATGCTTGCAGGTGCATGGAGGTTGAGCCATCTTTATGGATATTACGTGTTCTTTGCTTGTCTGTTTTTGTGGTACTCGGACTGAACAAAGGCCTCTGCTCATGCTGGCCAAGCACTTTGCCCCCTAGCTACTCCCAGCCCCCAGATAGTTTAGTTCATCGAGTTGGAGTAGCTTTCCCCTAGCTCCTTTCATCTTTACCTTAACTTACAATTGCTCCTTGGATTACGTTGTTTTTATTAGAATTGGCATAAATACATTTTCCCACTCTTTTGGTGCCGTTTCGCTTTGTATATGACTAATAAGCCACACCATCTATATTTTATATTAAAAGTCTACTTTAACAATCTCTGTCACTCAGAAGGAGTTTTGACCCATTCACACTTACTGAGATTATCGATAGACTTCCTTCTGTCAATGTTGAGCACGTTTCATTCATAATTTGCTTTCTTGTACATTGAACCCATTGTTAAAGGTTGATGTACTTTGAGGTATTGGCCTATGTTGAGTCCTGTGCGGTGTCTCTGCAGTGAAAACCTGAAAATGTGTTATTTTTTCTTTCATTTCTTACTTTCTGACAAGATTCTCACTTTTCTCTACCTGAGTGTTTACAAACTGATATACCTTAGGACTTTGGTTAGAACTTTTCTCCTTCTCCTTCTCCTTCTCCTTCTCCTTCTCCTTCTCCTTCTC
>JADRCH010000063.1:7299260-7361547 GCA_019843965.1 Rhynchomys soricoides | reverse complement strand
TTCTCCTTCTCCTTCTCCTTCTCCTTCTCCTTCTCCTTCTCCTTCTCCTTCTCCTTCTCCTTCTCCTTCTTTTCCTTCTCCTTCTCCTTCTCCTCTCCTCCTCTTTCTCCTTCTCCTTCTCCTCCTCCTCCTCTCCTCCTCCTCCTCCTCCTCCTTCTCTTCTTCTTCTTCACAATTTGTATATTTTAATTAAGATCTAGGTACCGCTCTTCCCCCTTCCCTTTCCATCCTCCAGCCTCCCCTGTGCATTTCAGTTTGTCACTGTCCTTAGTTTCTCTGGATGTATTTGAATGACTGCAGCTTACGTGGTTTTTTGGTTTTTTTTTTCCCTCCAGCCTCTTTCTAATTTTATATGGTCTCATCACGTCTTAGTCGTTGTCACATGCTTGAAACCAGAAAGAGAATCACTGGACTGGCAAGAGAATTGCTCCATGATTCCATTTGATGAATCTGCAAACAGGAGGGGTAGGGCTGAAACACCGTCCAGGAGGGCACTGCAGTGGGACTGGAGCTGGTTTGTGTCATGCACTGAGTCACCAGGTATTGGGGTGGTTGTTTTGGGGCATTATTACATCAATTGCTGACTGATACAGCTGTTTTCCAGCCCAGATGAGGACACTAACAGCACTTCCTTAACCCAAAGGCTTGGCCTAGAAGTAAAAAGGTCAGGGCTGGTTCCAGCGAATGAGGTTAGTTATTTCCAGGGCCTGAGACTGGGACTGTGGCAGAAAGAAGACAAACAATCAAAAACAAAACAAACCAACCAAACAACAACAAAACCAAAAGAAAACCCATCCACCCAAACCAAACCAAAACCACCCAAATACACCAGTTAGCCAACTGTGCTCACTTAATGCTTTCTGATGACTTTAATTAGAAAGAGCAAAGAAAGATTTCAGTCAGGAGACAAGAGGACTGGAGCTAAGTGGTGCCTGGGGGCTTGTTTGTTTGTTTGTTTTTCTATTAAGATTCGCATGGAGACATAGGGGCCAGTCATCCTGCCCGGGGCCTGAAGTACCACTCAGGGATTCTCAGAATCTCCACTAGGGCAATGGAAGAAATGATAGCTTCCAGATGAGCAATATGGAAGCCACGAGTCTTACCCAAATATTCTGATCTGTATGTTAGGAAATCGGGGAGAAGCTGCACCAACTTCCTTCGCACCCAAAGAAAGGATGGATCTTAAGGAGCTTTCCTGCAATTGAGTTTTCCTTGCTTAAGTGAATTCCAAATGCTGCTGAAAATTCCATTCATTATTTAAGCCACTTCAGCTCCCCTGAGAACCTAAGTGCCCAGCAGGAAGGAAGGCACTTTCACAGGCTTAGTGCTTGGGAGACTTAGGAGGGAGTCCGGTTGGAGGCAGAGAGCAGGTTTGCAATGTTCCCCAAGAGTTTATAGAGGTGGGCCAAGAGACCAAGTGATGGTGGTGGGATCAATGGGAACAGGACTGGGAGCCATTACAACAGCCAGGGTGTTACCCTAACTCTCTGATCCTGAGAATCATCTGATTCACTTGCTAAAAAAATAGATTGCTAGGCAGATATGGTTTCAGCAGATCTTTGTTAGGGCTCAAAGACCACACTTTTAGGTTAAGCCCCAGGTCATTTAGGGAACTAGGCAGACATGGCAAATACTGACCAATCAAGCTGCCTTACTTAAGGGGTACAGATGTTTCAGGTTCAATGATGGGGGGGGGTCTCACTTTTGATCACAGGGCCCCAGTTAGCACTGAATCTAACTATAGAACAAACCCACTGAGGCCTGAGTGACATGGGTTGAGATGACCAAACTGTAGCCACACTGGAAGTTACATGTCCCCAGAGTGTTTGATGCTGTTTGACATCCCATTTTCTCTTAACAGGAAAAGCCAATGATGGGCCAGGCCCCGGAAGCACACGGAGCCAGGCTCAAACCCTGCCTCACTGCACGGCCACAGAGAAGCTATTGATCTCAGAGCTATCGATGTGAACCTTATATCAAATGATGCTTCTGCACCTAGTAAGAACATTTATTAGACAGTTTATTAGCACTCTAACTACTTGAGAGGACACTGTCTGAGGAGGAAGGATTTGTTTTAGCTCCTAGTTCTAGAAGGTTCTGCCTATGGTTGTGTGGTCCCAAGTACTTTGTCCTGAGCATAGTGATGGCAAGAATATGTCTCACAAGAGCAGGAGGCTGTACACCTCATGATGGACAGGAAGCAGAGAGAAAGGCAGGGGCTGGGACCAGTATAACCTTTAAAGGCATTTCCCAGTGACCTACTACTTGAGGAGAGGGGGCGCTCCATAAGTAGTGCCACCAACTGGGAACCAAGCATTTAACACAGGAGCCTGTGGGAGAAATTTTATATTCAAATCACTCCAGTGCTCGATAAATAACTAACTACTCCATTCTAAGTGGTATTAGCCAGTAAGTACTTGATGACAGAAACAGATTTAAATGTAAGGCAAGAGCCACATTTTAAGTATGACTGTGGGTGTGATATTAGCATGAGGCAGCCAGCAAGAAGCCTTAGGAAAGGAAGCTTGCACACAGGGAAAGGTAGACAGGGCCGCCAGGCCCAGGTTCTGGGAATTGATGTCTGATTTCAGGTCAGACAATTAGTGTTGAAATGCACAGGAGCCAGGAAGCTTCCTAGCATTGTTGCCTGTAATAAAGAAAAATCCAGACGTGACTGACTGTTTCGATTAGAAGTGATGTAACAAGCAGGCTTTGGCCTAGTTTTCTCAGAGCAGGCAGGTTCCCGGGGCTCTTTCCACACCCTTTTCTGAATTGTCAAGTGACGGCTACTGCCACCTAGTGGTGAGGACTGCATCGCCATGGGGGAATCTCTCTGTCTCTCTGTCTCTCTGTCTCCCTCTCTCTCTCTGTCTCCCTCTCTCTCTGTGTCTCTCTCTCTCTCTGTCTCTCTCTCTCTCTCTCTCTCTCTCTCTCTCTCTCTCTCTCTCTCTCTCTCTCTCTCTCTCTCTCACACACACACACACACACACCCATGCTCATGCTCAGACATGACACAGTGAGACTGCCTGGTTCCTTATCTCTCCTTGGACACGGGTTTGGAAGATGATTTCTACGAGTTCTCTGGGTTTTCTCTCTATAGAGTATTTCAGCCCAATGGCACCTAATTTTGCTTTGGCCGGAGAAATGCTAGTATGAGAGGTTGTAGCAGAATAGAGACCCTCCAGCCACAAATGCTTACAGAAAACTACTCTGGTCCAGGCTCCTTGCATTACAGGCCAGGAAACTGGGGAACGCCTAGAATGAAGTCAAAGATGGCTAAAGATGACGTCACTTGGTGGCCGGCCGTGACTTTAGCCTGCCCTTTCCCAGCTCCTCTTTCTCTCATGCGTACTCAGCATTAGTAGGTAATGCTACAATTTGTCAGGAGTTTCTAACCGCTTGGCAAGAGTAAAAACCATAGAGATTTCAAATAAGGAAGGAAACCACGCATGTTCAGGCTTTAGCATCTCCAGTGGCCACCATTCTCAAATGTTTCAGTGAAACTACACAGAATTAGAATTTATGGATGGAGTCAAGTAATGAAAACTGTGGAGAATGACACTTAGTGTGCCCCTTGGGCAAGCTTGCAACATCCGAGAGCAAGGGAGACGCAGCTTGGAAACCAAGACAATTTGTGAGGAATTCCAGACATGGAATCCCGGTTCCTGCCTTTCTGCCTTTCTCTGGCCAAAGCTTGGGAATCATGCTGGCCTTTCTTCTAGATTCTGTATTCGTAAAACAACCTCCGGGTTATTGGGAAGAACCAATGAGAGAACTGGAGAATGGGTAAAGTGATTTGCATAACGCAATGTATCCATAAATGGCTTATTTCCTTTTTCATGACTGAGTTTAGTTTAGATTTGTGTCTCTTAAGTGGCCAAGTCTGTGAGCTGGGCTGATTGTAATCGTCCTAACCCAAAATCCAAGATAGAGCATCCCCAATGGGAGACAGCGCTCTGCTCTCCTCTCTTCTCTTGTTTCCAGCCTAGCTCAGTGAGCATATGATCTCTAGATGCATACATTTAGAAGAATCTGCCAAACAAGTGCCTGAGGCAGCTGCATTTTTTAATATTCTAGAGGCATGGCACTGCTTTTTGGCCCACAGACTCCACATTTGCATTGCCAATCTCTTCCATGATGATCATTGTGGTGGGTAAGGATTCAAATCCACAGTTAAAATGCCATGGATTCAATTATGGTTTATTAATCATACGAATAATCGTCCTTTGTGAGGCAGCCTCCATGCTCTTACCTATTTTTTAAAAAGCTGTCGTGACATTTTTATTATTGATTTGTGGGAGCTCTTTATATATTTGATACAAGTTTGTCAGGTATACATTTTTACAGCTCCTCCTAATTTGAAGTTTCCTACTTCATTTTCCTGATGATGTCGTCTTAAAAGCAGGGATGTAAAAAAAGAACTAAGTCTAGTGATCTACTGTTTTGATTCATATTTAGTGTTCTTTTCATGTTCTTAGATTATCTTTGTTCAGTCTCAGACTGCAGGTATTTGAGACGTTTCATGGTTTTCAGTTTTATGCTTAGGCCAGCCTGAAGTTATTTTTGTGGGTAGAGAAGAGGGACCCAGGATTCCACATGGATGAGAGTCCTCCAGGTACCATTTGTCAAAAACATTTTCTTTTTCTCACTTAAAACTTCGGGAGTTAATTTTTATGATAAACTCTTTTTCAAGTAAGTTTATTTAAATAAAAATGCTTGTACCAAGTAAATTAAACGAAAACCAAGGCCGTACAGGTCACAGCAGCACCAAGTATTCAGAGGCTGTACAATCCCATGGGTTTTAACTCCTGTATAGATTCATAGATCCACTGCCATAATCAAAGACCGCAGAGTCTGATGCCCTCAAAGCTCCCTCACACTGTCTTCACGTCTGTCTCTGTTGACGCACACCCCCTAGATTGAATACTGAACATTACAGTAGTCCCTGACACGTGTGTCCTCTGATTGACACACACTGCCTAGATTATTGAACATACAGTTGCTCCTAAGATGAGGGCGTATGAGGCATTAACTAAAGAACACTTAACCTGACTGATTTTTCTATTGTATTCCTTGTAAATTTTTAGTTTTTACATCAGATTTATTGTGCTCTTCTAAAAGATTTATCTTCATTTTCTTTTAAGTGTCTGTGTCTGTATGTCACATATGTGGGTGCCTATGAGGACTTTCTGTGGGTGCTGGGAACTGAACTCAGGTCCTCTGGATGATCTCTGTGATGCTGAGCAGGCTCTCTGGCCTTCTCTTTATACTGTGGTCTTTTCTCCCTGATTACTTTGGGTTAATTTGATCTTTTAAAATTTCTTGTAGACTCTCAGATTACCTCTTTGAGATGTTTCTTCTTCCCATCACACACATCTAATGGGACACACCCCCCACCCCCGAACCTCCAGGTTTTAGATACCTTCTACTAACTTGGGCATGCTGTATGTCAATTTCAATTCACTTCAAGTAGTTCCTAGTTTCTTTTAGGAGTCTTTTTTTTGGGGGGGGGGCTCATAATTTACCTAGAGGTATACTGTTTGATATGTCAGTGTTTAGAGATTTTCTTCTTATCTTTCTTATTGATAACCAGCTAAATTCCGCTACAGCTTGGAATCTATTTTGTGTGGCCATTATTCTGCATTGGTCAATGTGTGTTCCACGACCCATGCCTCTGGCTTCCATTGGCATGGGCTTAAAGAATTTGTGTTTTCCCTTGTTGGGGAGTACATTACTGTAACTACTCACGGGAACTGTCCATTTATTGAAGAATTTTTGTTTCTTCATCTCTAAAATCAGTCTCTCCTTTCCTTCTTGTTTTTGAGATGTTTTCTGATTTTATTTATTGAAAAGAATTTTTCATACAATATATTTTAATCATTTGCCCTCCCTACATTTCTCCAAGATCCTCTGCACTTCTCTACCCACCTGACACTGTCCCACCCCCTCACTTTTTCTCTCAAAATCTTTCTTACTTCGTGAGTCAGAATTGTAAAGAATTCCAGTGCTGTCGCCCATCATATGTTTCCGGCTCTGCCAGGCTCAGGTCTAAGGAGGCTGGGAGGATGCAGGTGATCCACAGCCCACTACTTTGTACCTGGCCTCTCCCCTCTGTCTGCCTGCAACTTCTCACTTTGCAGACTCCCCTGGATGCTCTCAGATTTTGGAGTGACATTTTCGTTGGGAAGCTACCTCCTCATTCTCAGTTCATGAGGAAGCATGAAGGGTAGCCATCAGCCACGGGTCCTCATGCCATATCCTGGCCTGCTAATGTATTAGAGCCCAAGACTACAAGAGTCATTGTGGAATGGACACTGGACATGGGCTTCAAGTTACACAGCAAGAGTCATTGCTGAGACTTTTGAGTAGCCCAGAGAGACACATTACCTTTTCGCTGGAGTTGACTGCTGGAGTGAGCTCATGGCTTGGGAAGAGTTTACTTGAGAGCAAGTTGACACACAGATGAAAATGGTCTGTGCAGGTAAATGAGAGAAGAATCCTAATGAACTTTCTTTAGGGACCTAGATCCAGCCATTCCTGATGTCAGTTGGCATTTCTTACATTCTAGGCTTTTAAAGCAGAGAAAACAAAAACAAAAACAAAAAAACAAACCGGACCTGACAACAAACCATTTTCTCCAAGTTAGCCAAGAGTTAGTTGGTATTTCTATCACTTCATATTAAGGAGTCTCAATTTCCTTGTCTGTATCTGTATGTTTTAAGTCTTCTTTCAACTCCATAAGTTCCCCAGCCAGTGTTCAAGGAATCCATTGCCTTCTTAAGCCCGAGAGTAGCGCTCACTTCCTTGAGAGGGCAAATAGCGTATTTCATAATTCTCCAAACAGAAACAGTTGTCCTTGGAGAATCTCAGTGTGAACAGTGAGCAGAGAGAGAAGCTGGTGAGGTTGATATGAAAGGCAAGCTGTGCTCCAGGGCCTACTATCAGTGGCCAGAGCTCGTCTTACTTTGAAAGGTAAGACATCATCCTGTGATGGACAGAAGGGATCGCTGCTCCCTCTTTTACTGGTACCTAAAAAAAAAAAAAAAAATACATTGCCGGCAGCTCAGAGATGACACAGTGTATTCACTCTTGGAACTCAATATTCCAAAAGACATAAAATGATTTGAGAAGTGGAGGGGGAAAAATCGACAGACCTTTCAGGAACGGGAAAAGGAATATTGTTTCTCCGTGGTATTTTGCTACGTCTGTTAAAACTAAATCAAGATCTCAAATTATGGGAAAGGTGACATGTTTGGCTCGTAGGTGAAGTGTGTGCCCAGCACAGTTATTAGGAGCCCAGGACCATAGGGATCCTTTGTTGATGGGAAGGAGGGCTTTGAGGGAGGACCCTTCCCAAGGTCACATAGGAATTAGTTGCAGAGTAGCAGCTATGCTCCGCAGTAGATCCGCCTGCCTTGGATACTCCCCTGTGGTTCAGCCACATCCTGTCACTCATCCCTCCAGTGGTCCCTGAGGTATAAGTGAGTTTTTGTCAGGCAAGATCTGAGGTGTGAAGGAGGCAGTGGCATCATCAGGAAGGATTTTTGAGCACTTCTGTGTCCTACACAGTGTTGGAAAGACCTTGGCAGCCCAATCAATGGTCCATGCCTTCCAGGAGTTCCCAGCCCAGTGAGCGTGAGACATAAGTATATGCAACTTAGGCCTGGTATGGTTGGACCGGTGTTATTCTCCTGGCAGGATAAATCAAAGAAAGGGGTTCCCAGCCCTGCTGGGGACAGGAGCTGGTTAGCGAGACTTCTCCAGAGAAGTAAGGCCTGATGTTAGATCTTGAAGGTCATTCAGAGTTCTCAATGCTAGTGAGGCATGTTACTGCATTCTGAGGGAGGGAAGCATATGCCCTCCTTGCTTCTCTTGTGACATTTATCTTACAGTGGCCTTTGTGTCAACACCACGAGTTTGCTTGGTTTCCCAAAGCCCTTTTGTAGCTCTATTGGACATCCATGTGCCCCATTTTCCTACTCTGTCAAGAGAGCGTAACCACAACATTTCTTCTTGATAATTATTCAGCATGTAGAGATACTAACAAAACGTACAGAAAGATGTCCAGTGTACAATAAGCACCTAGTCCTTGCTTTGCTTTGCACCATCCTGTCGTTGAAGCTTTGCAGGCTAGACCCTTCCCTTCCTCCATGTACTTGCTACAGTATGCATTTGAGAATCCTCTGAGTTAGCTGTGCCGACAGACAACTCGCCTTGCGCAGCCTCCTGGCGATGATGTTCAAGGGTAAAGCATCTGAGCCAGCAAGAAGGGTCATCCAGGTATCTTCTTATGGATCCAACTGGCTTTGATGTCTTCTGCCAGCACCCATGAAAAATGAAGTACAAAAATTAATACACAAATGGTGCTCAACCCCCTTTCTCATCATCAAAATGTTCCTTAACTTCAAGTAGTGTTCATTGTCTAAAATAAAATCTCTACTCTGGCTGCTGGAAGCCTCTAGCAGCTTCGTGCCCACTCCCAGGAGGCATCTGTCCTAGTCCTCGGTCTACTACTATAACTGAATACCACACTCTGGGTAATTGATAAAGCATAAAGGTTTATTCGGCTCAGGGTTCTGGAGGCTGGGAGGTCCAAGATGGAGGTAGCACATCTGGAGAAGAGCTTACTACGGGTCGGGGATAGAGTCCTCAGGTGGTGCAGGGTTTCCCATGGAAAGACAGCAAGTTGCTAACTTGAATCTACGTATAAAACCACTGCATTATCGTCAAGGTTCCAGCCTTATGATTTCATCTAATCCTAATTTTATCCCAAATGCTCTGTTTACAGATCCACTACTGGATACTTTAGGGACTGAGTTGCAATGTGAATTTTAGAGGGGACAAATACCCAGAATGTGGCACATGTCTACTTAGACGTGAGTAGGTTGGTTTGTCTGAACTATGCTGGTATCGCATAGAGAATAGCCAGGCTTTAAGGAGCCTTGGTAATTAAAGATGATTCAGTGCTGGCAGAAGACATCAGGGCCACGTAGGAACACTGTGTGATTGGATCTAGTCATAAGGAGATACTGAATGATCCTTCTTGTTGGCTCAGATGTTTTACCCTTGAACATCATCACCAGGAGGCTGTGGAAAGGGGAGTTATCTGTTGGTGAAGCTAACCCAGAGGATTCTCAAATGCGGACTCTAGCAAGTACACGGAGGAAGGGGAGGAAGGGAAGGGTCTAGCCTGCAAAGCTGCAACAACAGGATTGTGCAAAGCATAGCAAGGACTCTTCCTTGCTTTTCCCAAATATTGCAGAGATCCAGTCATGCTGCTGAGGATGGCCTTGGGAAGAATAGAAGTGACAGAAGCCTAAAGCTGGTTGTGGGGCAAAGTACACAGTAGCAGATGCTGTCTGAAGCCAGGAGGACTTGGGACCTGAGCTGGGGGCTCTGTGCTTGGGTGTCTGTGAAGGACCTTCGTGCAGAGTGGAATTCAGGCAGCAGTGGCAACCTCAGCTTTTGCGTGTCACCTCTGACTCAGTGTTTTTATATGTGGCTTCCTGTTTATTCAATTCTGTCCCTGGTAACTTTGTGGTGAAGTGATTGTCAGGCAGCATGCCTGTCTCACATCTTTTAGAATCCCAGGAGGAGTAGGTGGAATGTGTCAGGGAGGGACAGTGTTCTGGAACAGGAGAGAAACTAATCAATGAAACTGGTTGCCAGGACAGCTCAGGGGGAAATCTCTGAAAAGGTAACATTCAGGCAGTTGTCTAGAGAGAACCTGAGGCTGCCATTTTTTAACTGCTGTAGAACTCAGAGTTGAGGCAAATGAGCTATGGAGAAGTGGTTTTTGGCAGGGCCTTGCTGGTTATCAGGACATTGGTGAAAAGAGAAGGCACAGAAATCTAACGTACAATTACTTTTATATATCAAGTTGGGCAACTGAGTGTTCAGATATTCAGTCAAATATCATTCTGGATGTGTTCACGGAGGTGCTTCTAGATGAGAGTTAGAGTTAGTTAGTCCTCCACAATGTGGGCAGTTCTTGTCCAGTTAGTTGAAAGTCTAAATAGACCAAGGATAGCAGGGGTCTCCTCTCTTGACTGTTATGTGCTGGAACAAGTTCAAACTCAGTTCTTGGGTCTCTGGCTTGTCAATTGTCAGACAGAACTTTCTTTAGACAACCCTCCAGGCTGATGGGGATTGTGTGTGGTGTCTCCTGGGTCTCTTTATATGTGTGTATACTCTCTTGCATGCATGTGCACATACATGTACACACACACATATGCACATAATGAATTTCTATTCATTTATTTCTCTATAGAACCCCAATCAATTTTGAGGCCTTGAGAGACAAAAGGCGGCCTATGAGCTAGGCCAGGAAACATTCTAGACAGTCAAAAGAGCCAAAGATAACCATTATGAAATGAGGCAGCAAGGCCAGGTGCAGATGTGTCTCAGTCCCCACACAATAGGCAGAATTCGCTGTTGCCAAGGACAGGCTGGAGCTACAAGTGGGTGGTAACAAGCTGATGTCATGTTTAACCACAATGCAGGCCTACCCTTCCATGCTGTTGCCAAGCTCTGCCCCAGAAAAGTGTATAAAAAGTGTGTACCTTACTAACCCGGGGTCGCCATTGCCCTGTTGGTAGGGCAGCCCCAGTGCAATGGATTCAATAGATCTCGTGCTTATTGCATCGTTCTCAGTCCTTGTGTCTTTGTGGGGTGGGCGGCCTAGGCATTTGGACTTCTGAGTCCAACACAATCAGATGGAGAACGTAATGGTGGAAACCAAGACACAGCTAGCAATGGACTTGACACTTTCTGCATATCCTTATGAGTCCTCAGGCTCACATTTCTGCATCTAGCCCATGGATCGATAAATAACAAATATTTATTGGGTACTTAGTCTGGTATGCAGTGATGGTGTATTTTACATGTTCATTTGTTTAATCAATAAACACTTCCTGGGTGTCTACTGAATGTCTGGAATGTATCATTGAACAAGATAAGAATCTATAAGCTCTTGAAGTTTACTTTGTAGCTAAGGCAATGTTGAACAATAAACAGTAGATATAACATTCACGTTAAGCAGGCAGCATTTTTGAGGGTAGTTTATTGCTATACAAATGTTAAGTAAGGAGCATTAAGCTTTGGGGTTAGGTTGCCACTTTAAACAGGTTAATCATGGAGCCCTCACTTTGAAGGGGGAATGTGAGCAGGGAATTAAGAAGCACGTGAAGCAGACACAGAAGAAGAAAGAGCACGTGCAAAGGTCAGTGCATATGAGGAAGGGGATGGGACAAAGCTGGTGCGGCTAGATGAGCGTGAAAAAGGAGGAGGTGTGTCCAAGAGAGAGGTCAGAGCATGCCAGGCCTTGTGGACCACTGGGAGGGTGGAGGTTTAAGAGGAATGGAGTTATGTTGGGGGCAGGAAATGAGATAGGGCCAGAGACGGCCATAGGAAGAGAATGAGGCCAGTCTCATAATGGCGAGCATGTTTTTTCTCATTTGTTGTTCCTATACATACAATCATCTATGTATCTGTAAAGCAGGTGGGAAATTGTCTAGGGGAATGAAAGGGATTAGTGGGGGAGGGGAGGAAGGGAGGAAAGGCAGGGTGGGTAGGTCCTGGAGGGGGGAGGATGTGTTTGACATACAATACATACCAGTAAGAAAGTTACACAGTGCAGCCTTATTCCAGCCAGAAGTCCTTGAAGCTTTCTTGCAGAGGGATGATCAAATTGGTCTTATTGTAGCCTAAACCTTTCTGCTGACCCCCATCCTCCTGGCTCCTCCTTTTCAGTGATCCAGGGGAGAGATGGGGATGGCTGGAACCAGGGCAGTGCTAGGTAGATGGATCAGCAATTGGAAGCGACAGGGAGAACACCAGTGTGGTTGAAGCAACGTGAGCACGGAGGGTTCTCGCATAGGGTGAGGTTGCATGTGGACCATCAAAATATCATGTAGGGAAGGGGCGGGGGGGGGGGGGAAGAGAGCTTGTTGCATGAGGAACTGAGTTCGGATCCCAGGACTCATGTGATAAGTTGGATGTAATCTCATGTGTTCTCGGAACTCTAGCACTTGGTGTATAGTCAGGTGAGAGAGACAAGAGGATAGCTGGACTTGCTGGACACCTGATCTTAGTTCCAGGTTCAGAGAGAGACCCTGTTTCAAGAGAATAAGGTAGAGATTGGTACACTAGGATGCTCAAGATCCTCTTATGACTTCCATACACACAAATATATAGGTGCTTATACCCCCTGCATGTATATACACTGCATACACGCGCGCACACACACACACACACACACACACACACACACACACACACGCGTGCGCGCGCGCACACCCCAGAAGTTATAAGACTACTTGAGGTGTGAGATGCAGTCAGGCTCAGTGCACTTTAGGCAGGAAGGATGTGCTAGTAGACAGACCTGCTGTTCTCTCCCCATTCTGAGGATTCTGAGGAGGGGGCTGGAAGGAGGGGTGCTCTAGGCATCGCATCTGCACAGCATGCCTGCCAGCAAGCTCATGAGCCAAGCACCTACTTCCACAGTGAAGCTGAGGAACCACTTTCTCAGGAACCAGAGTGAGAAAGAAGCACGTCCTGTTGTCTTGGGTGGTTCTAAGGTGTTGGACTTCCTGTGTTTCTGGTGAGTACCTGATTCGATCCATTGCAATTACAGCCCAGGGGATGGATCTCTGCTTCCAGTTTGTGAATAATCTACCAGGCCCAATTTCCTGACTTCTCACTCCTTAGCTGAGTTCTTCAACTTGCCTGACAGCCTTGACATTTCTATTCAGCTTGGACTTTTAAGGACTTCCTGGTCAAGTGAAAGGAAAGGGATGCGCCTGGAGTCTATCAGTGCTGGAGAAAGCATGTAGGGGTCCTCAGGGGCCATTTTCAGCAGATGTTTTCTCATAATCTTTTCTTACCACATCTTCATCTCCCCAGCCTAGGCTTCAATTTGTTCAGGATGTCCCACTGTGCTTTCACGCTTGTAACAGCCTTCGAGTTACTATGCTGACCTGGAAGTGAAGCCAACAGAAGCACAAAGCTGAGCAGGTATAAGGAAGGTATCTGGACACTTCTATGGTACCCCAAGATGCAGCCATGCCTGAGTCCAGGACTTCTGGATTACCAGCTGGTAAACTGTGCTCTTTTCTCCTTTTCCCCTTTTCTTTCTTCCTCTTTTTCTTTGTCTTAAGCAAAGATTCGATCTGAGTTTCCTGTCGAGTGTTGTAGCAGGTGTGGGTCATGATGATGTGGGCCTGGATACCCATGTGAACCCCCGTATGGAAGATGGAGGAGGAGGGGCCTTTAAGGAGCCAGTGCAATGGAGAGCTTTGACTTCTCAGTGTGTGGTCTGTGGTTCAGCAGCATTAACTTCATTAGGAACTTGTTAGATACCTCAGGCCTTTCCTCAGATTGCAGAATGGAAGTCTTCATTGCCTCATTTTAGAACAGAGATCAGGGGATGGTTATGCATTCAGATCTAAGGAGCATTACAGTCTGAATGGAGTGTGAACATGCCCCCCAAAGATCAGTGCTCAGGAAGCTTGGTCCCTAGTGTGGTGGGGTTAAGGTGATCGAACCCTTAAGTGGGCCCAGTAAGGGTGCTGCCCTGGGAAGAGATTTATGTAGTTATTGCAGGAAGGATCCTGATTGTTCCTTCGAGAATAAGTTCTATTAAAAACAAAACAAAACAAAAAACAACAATAACAAAAAAACAAACCAAAACAAAAAACCAAAAAAAACCAACAAACCCCAAAAACAAACAAACAAACAAACAAAAAAACCAATTCTGATCCAGAATCTGTTTGGCTTCTTGGGTCACACTATGTGATTGATTTCTAGAAGTTCTATCCACTGTGCTGCATTTACCAATCATCATCAAATATTGAACCAATGGGGTTTCTTTATCTTGGACATTCAGCCTCTAAACTATAGGATACAAAACCCCCCTTTTGTAATAAAGTACCCAGCCTCAGGGATTTTTGTTTTAGTGACAGAAAATACAAGACTCATTTCTGTGGAGGGCCAGAACAAATCTCTTTAGCTCCCTGAACCTTTGTGACTGGGTAGTTTTGTGGTTAGTTGAAGTTTGGGATCAGGGATCGAATTGTGACTTTGATTATTTATTATTGCAAGGACAATGGATAAATTTATTTTAAAACATCTTTGAGTCTCAGTTTTCTCTTCTGGAGATTGTAGGTAGTAACTGTAGATAATTGCCTGTGATTTAAGAAGAGTTCATGCTTTTCATTGGTGGAAAGTGCTTGGTACACTGTCAGACATAGGCAGAGAGAGAGCTCAGAATATGCCAGAAATGTTTCCCCTGCAGTTCTGCAGTGATTGCATTGTCTTCAACCCACCTGATAAGTTTTGATCAAATGAGACAACAGATGGGAAAACATTTTTGGAAGGTGTAAATTGATAAAAATGGAGTGGTTTTCTAAATCTTAAGAGAAGATCATTCATAAAAGTGGTTTCACGTGTATGGTTTAGTTGTTGGCTGGCTTTGACATGAGCCTTTGGACAGGGAAGGACCAGGGTAAAGGGGTAAGGGTCGGTCACCTTCAGAGGAGGGTACAGAGCTCTGAGCTGTAGGGTAAAGTGGAGGAAAAGTCATGGACCTCCCAGGAGAGACTGATTCATGACTTTTGGGCAGGGACCCTGGCAGGCAGGGAGATAAAACTAACCACAATGACACTCATGTGACACTGCATGTCAATCACAATGACACTCATGTGACACTGGCATGTCAGGAGCCCTTTGTCACATAGTTTCTTAGTCTGCTTCTGTATTAAGAAGTGTCTCAGGGGCTGGAGAGATGGCTCAGCAGTTAAGAGCACTGACTGCTCTTCCAGAGGTCGTAAGTTCAATTCCTAGCAACCACATGGTAGCTTACAACCATCTGTAATGGGATCTGATGCCCTCTTCTGGTGTGTCTGAAGACAGCTACAGTATATTCAAATAAATAATTCTTTTTTAAAAAGAAGCAGCTCAGGAGCTGGGGACATGGCTCAATAGGTATAGCTTACCAAGTAAACTTGAGGACCTGAATTCTGATCCTTAACTTCTGTCTTAGGATTTCATTGGTGTGAAGGGACAACATGACCAAGGCAACTCTTATTTAAAAAGGCATTTCATTGGGGCTGGCTTACAGTTTCAGAGGTTCAGTTCATTATCATCATGGCTGGAAGCATGGTGGCATGCAGGCAGACATGGTGCTGGAGGAGCCCTCAACGCCAATCTCCAGAGTGACTCACTTCCTCCAAAAAGGCCACACCTCCTAATAGTGCCACTCCCTATGGGCCAAGCATTCACACACATGAGTCTGTGGGGTCATACCTATTCTAACAGCCACAGCATTCATATAAAAGGCCAGGTGCTGTGGCTCATACCTGTAATCTTAGCACTGGGGAGGTGGAAACTGGAAGATCCCTGGGTCAGTCAGTTCAGCAACTGGTGAGCTCCAGGTTCAGCATGAGACACTGTCCTAAAAATTAAGGTAGAGAGGTAATTGAAGAAAAGCATTGGACGATGCCACATGTAAAACACGCGCGCGCGCACACACGCACACACACACACACACACACACACACACATGAGATAGAGAGAGAGACAGAGAGACAGAGAGACAGAGAAGAGAGAATCTTGATGTACTGTACAGACCTCAGAAGAACTCTAGCTTGGAGGCCTGACCTAAGCTAGTCTTAGTGTAGGGGAAGTACAGGGTGTACTGACAAGAAACCAGTATAAGACCAGCAGGAGGAGAAGCCCATGCCCTGGGAGCAGCTCAGGCTCTGTAGAGTAGCACTATCAAGCAGGAGGCTGGTGGTGTAGCTCAGGCCTTCTAGGATTGGTTCTGGCTGTGACTGAGAGTTAGGTCTCAGCATGTTGGAGATTGTCAGTGAGGTAGGAGTAGGTGGGAAGGGCCTTCAAAGCATGGCCAAGGCTCTAGAAAGAGAACTGCCCTGAAGGACTGAAGGAGGCACATGGGTCCTCTGCTCAGCCCTTGATGCTACTCTGGGACCCACCTCCTCGGCGAGACTGAGCCAGCTGTTTGAGATTCTTGGAGAGGAACACCGTTTATATAGTCCCATTCAGTCTGTATTGCAGAGCTTTTAGAGGACCTGCTTGAGGTTTAATAAGAAAGACACAGAGACATTGGTTGGCCTGATTGCTGGGCAGTCTCTCAGCTAGCCTGTAAATAACCAGACTTCACCATTGCATCTCTCCAGTTTGCTATCTCTCTACCTCTCTGCTCCTTCCAGTCTCCCTTCTGTCTGTCTGCCGGTCCTGCTACTCCATCTCCAGCTGCCAGGTTTGCAAAAAGCCACACTCCTTACCCCTCCAGGGTGTCCTCGAAGGCACCTTCCCCACACAGCTCGCCTTTCTTTTGGGGTAGATGAGGAAGCACAAGTATTTGCATATCCTACTAGTTTGGCACTGCTGGCTTAGCAATTAACAATTGAGAACACAGGGACGAATTTTTCATAGCCAGTAAATACAATATTTGTGGGTCATCTCAACATCTCCCCCTTTTAGTTCAAGAAGTTGCTTTGTCTCTAACGTTAGTAAACTATATATACAACAATTATGTATGAGAATAGTTATCAGGGTAAGAATTATATCTACCATATTCAGTCCATTTATATTTGGCACCTTTGGGAAAGCACTTCACTATTTTACTAGAAGGATTGTGTCAAATGAATGAGGGAAAGAAATCTGAAGCATATGTATCTTTTTTTTTTTTTTTTTTGGTTTTTCGAGACAGGGTTTCAAGACAGGTAGCCCTGGCTGTCCTGGAACTCACTCTGTAGACCAGGCTGACCTTGAACTCAGAAATCTGCCTGCTTCTGCCTCCCAAGTGCTGGAACTAAAGGTGTGCGCCACCACTGCCCGGCTTATGTATCTTAAATCGGTTTCCCACCATCCTTTAAGCCTTCATGTCCTCCAACCTTACAACACCTCCTTGGACCCCAAAGCTCTCTCACAGATCTTACAATTTAAACTTTTATATCTTTTCTGAGTCTGGTAACGAGGGAGACTGTAAGACAGACATGTAGCTCTAACTGAGAAAGCAGCTTAAGCCTTGGTCGCTATTGATAAACATATACAACTATGACTGTTTTGTCTTCAACCTCGTCAGAGACCTGAGAAGGATAAAGTTTACCTGAGTAAACAGAAAAGGCAGAACAAGCAGCTTCCAAATCTATAAAAAATGACAGAGACTTACTGGCTACCTGGACAGTCACCCAAGGGTCTTTAGTGGGACATCCATCTTTGGCTGCTAGACCCAGAAGATCTGACAGGCATCATCATCATCATCATCATCATCATCATCATCATCATCATTATTATTATTTTATTTTTGTGAAGTAGGAACTTGAGTGGACTGTCCACCTTATCCAGGCAAGGTAGGGCAATCTACTGCCCACTATCTTGCTTGTCCACAGTTTGGACAGCATGCTGTTAGCAGTCAAGGTTAAGGGCAGTTTATAGTCTGATGACCAGCTTTGCCACATTTGAGGCAAGATCCGGGTGGGGGTTCTTCTGTGCCCATCATCTTCTTTGGAGGAGATTAGGGGTGCTGCTGGGAGCTGATATATCTCTCTGTCAGAAAAGCCTCTTTTATTAAAACATCTTAAATGTCATATTCTGCAGATCACTTATAAAGTAGAGCTAAATAGATAAACTTGTCTGTTTCTAGTGACTTGGTTTTTGTTTAACGTTGAAAACATATACAGGAGGCTAATAAGGCTTATTCCTGCAATCAACTACATCAGTACCTAGCGTGACTACAAGTATAGTTCTGAATGCACTGAAAGATTTGATTATTTCTAGGTGACTGACTACTAATTTGTATCTCTAAATTATCCTTAACAGCTTACAACAGTAACTTTTAGAACACTAGGATTTTGCATTACATTTTAAGTGAGTTACATTCATGTTATATGCACATATACCTTCAACAAAAACTGATTCATGTATACAGTATGCTGTAGCAAATATAACCTTAATTTTCTATCATCATACAAAATCTATATCGACCTAAAATATTTGAGACTTTCTTTCTTAGTCTAAAGGAGATACACTAATCCACCCTTTTCTCTTTCGTTCTCCTCCCCAGTTTCATCCCCTAACATTAGATAGGAGAGAAAGAAGGATGGAAAGGAGAGAGAGAAAGAGATCCCTTTCCTTTGTTTCTTCCCTGACCCCAACCATTAACAACCCTGATCAACCCCCTTAGATGACAGCAATCATCCATAACCCACCAAAATGACAAATAACCACCTAACTAACCAGCTCTTGGGAATGAGAGTGCTGTGTTCTTTAGATTGCTTCCTGCAGTTTGGGAGCAACTGCGGGCTGGCCCAGGAGGAACAGGTCTTGGCCTTGACTTGAGCATTGTCGCTCTGCTTTCCTCATCTAGATATAGTGAGCAATACCAAGCCAGCTGAGAACATGGGGATATACTTTTGCATAGCCAGTGAATACAATATTTGCGGATCATCTCATAAGTTTCTATTCAACCTGAGGTCTGAAATGAAGACAGTACTGGAGTGAGGTTGAGCAATGCCCAAGTTCAACTTCAGCACAAGGAGGGCTTGCAGTGTGACTGGAATGAGCTAGACAGCAGGCAGACCTAGGTTTCTATGCTTCTTTCTCTCCAGTGGCCTGCTGTCAACAAGGTTCTCGATCTCAACAAGGTTCTCGATCTTTTCATCCTTTGAGATCACTTCCCCACTAAAAACATATCCTTTAGTGTGAGGCTAAATCAGTTGCAACCAGTGTAAAGCTCAGAGTGCTGGATGTGGACAGAGTAAGAAGCCCAGCAAGGCAGCTAATTATTGCTTTCAGAATCTGGTGGAGTAAGGATTTGTCTTAGGGTTTCTATTGCTGTGAAGAGACACTATGATCATGGCAACTCTTATAAACGAAAATATTTTACTGGAGCTGGCTTACAGTTTCAGAGGCTTAGTCCATTGTCATCATGGAGGGAAGCATGGTTATATGCAGGCAGACATGGTGCTGGAGAAGGTGCTGAGAGTTCATCCGGTTGGCTGGCGGCAGGAAGAAGCGGCCACACTGGGTATGGCTTGATCTTGTAAGAAATCCTGCCCCCATGACACACATCCCCTAACAAGGCCACACCTACCCCAACAAAGTCACACTATCTAATCATGTCACTCCCCAGGGGTCAATGGGGGCCATTTTTGTTCAAAGCACCACAAGAGGTTAAAGATAAAGAGGTTGGTAAATTCAGAAAAGTCTTCTCTGAGAACGAGACATCCTAGGTATGGGGAAAGAGACACAGATCCACAATTCTTAGGAAATAAGTCCACTGTGGTTGAAATCGTAGCAGATCCAGCCACCAAGGTCAGGCTATGAGGAAGCTTTCAGACAGGGTGATAACGAGAACCCTTTGCCTCTGGGCAACTCCTATCTTTCTTGGATTCTGCATGTCTCTAGGCTGTAGGCTTTGGGTGGCGGTTGCTGGCCAGACTGCCTGTTGCCATGAGGTAGATGCTGAGGAGGGGAGACTGAAAGCAAGCAGAGTGATCAGGTCTTCTGGTCTGCTGGGCCATGTATCTCCCTGTGAAGACAGTTCAAGGCTGGTAACTGCCGTGCCTTCCTACCTTCCCAGTTTATAAGTTCCATCGATCCTAGAACTATGCAACAGGAGGATTCTAGGAGCTATAGTTCTGGCTAGTCCAAACTGGGAGGACAATTATCACAGTTCTAGAACATTACTTCCCAAGGCAGAGAAAACTCGAGGAGGAGGAAGATGAGGTACTCTGGCATGCCTATTTAAGGTGACCTAAGGTGACCTGAGATGCCTATTTAAAGTGACACCCTGTGATCCTGGGTGCTGCCACTCATGTCCTGTGGGATCCTCTCCCCTCAAGTGTGGGCTTGGTGAGGGGACTTACTTTGAGAAACCAAACTCAGCAGAAGTGATGGAATGTGGCTTCTGTCCTCAGGAGTCTTTCCTGCTGTCTTAGTTTCATGCTCTGAGGCCAGTCAACTCCCCATTGGTTAGCTGATTCTTTAGGGCCCCACTTGACAAGAAACTGAGGTAGACCTGTGGCTTGTGGTAGAGTTGAGTAAGGATCTGAAATCTATCGTCGGAGGACCATCCAGGACTTGAACCTGCCAACTGTCACAAAGGCTAGTTTGGAAGCAAAATTTCCCTCTGCTTTCAGATGAGATCACAGCTCAAGCCAACAGCTTGTCTCCAGTCGCAAAATATAACTTGAGCTCAAGGGCCCCAAGATGGGGGCATCTAGATTCCAGACTCACAGAAAATGTGATACAACAAACAAGTATTATCATAAACTATTATATATCAGAAGACATTTTCTGTAACATAATTAGTATATGTAGGGGTCTCTGTGACCACCAAAGATAGCAAAGTAACATTCCACAGGAGGTAAGAAGATTGTTTGGTTCAATACAGCTAAGTAGCTGGCATTATTTTAGGCTTATTTAAGCATAATTTGGTGAATTTTCCCTGGTGATAATTAACTCATCCTGTGTGCACAACAAAGCACAAAATAAGCTAAATAAAGATTGTATGCAATGACATCAAAACTCTTTGTAGGTACAAGTGGCCCCTTCCATAAAGATGCATTCTATAGCATCTATAGAATGGAGACTCTCAGGAAATCTCCATGCAGAGTGGCCAGCTTCCTGATGAGAAGGTTATTTTGGGTCCATTTCCCAATCCTACCCTCTCTCTCTTTTCCTGTTCTTCCTACTCTCTCCTTCCCTGACCTGACTCCTTCTCTGGCTTCTCTCTTCCTCAACTTTTCTCCTTTCTCCTCTGAGGCCTTTCCCTTACCAACTCCTGCCCGCCCTTCCCTTCTCCCCTTCTCCCCTCTGTCCTTTCCTCAGTCCTGCTCTTTTCTTTCCCTCTCCCCCCTCTCTCTTCCTCCTTCCCTGGCTTGTGATGAAAGGCCTCCTCAGCCTCCATACCGATGAATTATGCAAAGCCTTCCAGCGGGTGTGCCTGGCATCCAATTAAGTCCTTGGCCAGGTTGATAACACAGACAGATTAAAATGTAATTCATTGGGCTTGACATTTAGGCCCCAGTGTGAGCGGCAGGGAAGAGAAACAACACCCTTGGGTACTTTGTTTGCATTTTGAGAGGAGGGGCTCTCTGCTACCTGTGCTTGCTTAGCTAATGCTGACTGGGAGTAGCGATGTGTTTGTGGTGGGTCAAGGGACTGGGGGAAGGCCCACGATGGGCTTTCAGCTGAAGCAGGCTTTTTTTTTTCTTGTTCCCTCCAGACTTTTAATTTGGAAATAATTTGAGATTTGCACAAGAGTAGCACTCCTAGCACAGCAAGTCCCCATGTCCTTCCCTGAGCTTTTGCTGATGCTCACGTCTTATGTAACCATGGAACAGCGATCAAAGCGAAGAAATTAACATGGGCACAATCCCATTAACTAAGCTACTGATGTGTTTTGGATTTCACCCAGTTTCTTACTAAGATCTTTTTTTTTCTCCTGCTCCAGGATCCAGGCCAGGACCTCACATTCCACAGCGGCCTTTTGTGATCTTGATTCCCCAGGGAGAACAGTTCCTCCCCAATCCCCAAGCCAGTGGCTCTCATACATCATAATTGTACCCGAGATTTTGCTTAAAGGGCACATCCTTCAGTAGACATTCAGATTCAGGAAGTCTCTGCTACAGGCTTGGCATCTTTACCCTTAACAAGCAGCCTACAGAGAGATGTCGACCCTGCCCTGGCCCCAGGCACAGTTGTCTAGTCTCAGGGTTCTTAATTTCTTTGCCAATTCACTTGTCTCGGGCACCATGTGGTGTCCCTCATCTTTTGGTTTAGGATAAGGCTGTGTTCTCTCCCACCCATCACCCCTAGTCAGATCTGTGGGGAGGGGCTTGGATTGCCTGCATTTCTCTCCTTTCCACTACTGTAGTTGGCCTTAGCAAAATCCCCATGCAAGTTCTACTTGGAGAGGCTGGCAGCTGGGACCTCTGTGCCTGGAAAGAAATCTTCATGTTGTTTTTTAATCCATAGAATAACCCTGCAAGGAGATAAGGGTTCTTTTCATTTTATAGAGCAGACCTAGGAAAGAAAATGTAAGAGGCATCGTTGAATTTGGACTTCAGATAATGCAGTACTATATTTTGATATTTTTATTCACACTGGAAGGTCAAATGTAGCTGAAGCTCCTATTTTTATTTTCAGTCTCAATTAAATAATGACCCGTGACTAGAGAGACTGTGGATAGAGTCAGACTTGGATGTGACAGTAATGGCTGTAGCAAGAGGTACCCTTGTGCTTGCCTGCCCAATGCCTGTCTTACCTGGGAGGCCACAAGCAACAGGATGTGAGGATTATGTGTAGTTGTACCTCATTGTTTCTCCAGGGTATGGTACACTAGGGCAGCAGGGATTTAATAAATATTTGCTGCATAAATAAATGGTCACACGCATTAGTGCTTTATACAAGTGAACATATAATGAATGGCTATGGGCATGAGTGTATATGTGAGTGTATAAAGAATCTCATGCATGTATGTAATATATGAATGGCCACAGGCATTATATACAACATACCACAAGTGTGTATAAATGAATGGCCACCAACTTGAGTGTGTAAGTGAGTATATATATGACTGTATCAATGGGTGACTGCAGACACGCGTGTACAAGTGAATGCATAGAAGAGGGCTCCATGCACAAGAGAATAGATGAGTAGTTACCAAATGCTATGCACATGCTCAGAAGGACTTGCTTCTGCACTGATGGTGGTTAAACAGTTAAGCTGGTTAGGAGCTGGAGGTCTGACCACCTGCCTCCAGAGACTGTACCCTATGAGCATGGGCTGTAAGCCAGTTTCTCATCTTCATGCTTAGCATCTCTGCTTTCTCAGTTGTGAAATGATGTCTCCTCCATAGATTTCCTTAACCCCACCCTCTTGAATAGGTTAGAAATAGGGCTAAATGAGTCTCACTGCTGGGCCCTAGATATTCCTTCCTACTTTGCTATTTCTTCTCTCATTTCTTCCTCTCATCTCTCCTATCCCATGACAATGTTCTGAGCACCCCTTTTGTGCTTGGCCTCTCAGTTTTGTTTATTTCTTTTTGCTTTTTGTTGTTGTTGTTGTTGTTGTTGTTGTTTTTCCTTGAATGCCCCCTTCCACACCGTCAGATGGAATCAGAAGTCTGGAGGAGCTGGCATACTGCGGTTCCTTGCAGACAAGGGAAGATGTTAGGAGCGCCTTGTATCTTTTAAAATAGACCTGTTGTCGTCGTTGTCGGAAGGTATTTTTAGCCCTGTGAGAGATTGGCATGCTCTCTCTACCACCATCTGCCAAAAGCAGTTGCTAGGCAACTGACACTGACGATAGCAAGGGGAGGATCTGGGGACTCTAGTGGCTCCGTCCTTCTGCACTGTCTAGTTCTTACGTGACAACAGTTTGGCCCAAGAGAATAAACACTCCTAACCTGGGAGAGTACAATTCAATTCAGTTCAAGGTTTCTGAGCTGAGCCCAGAGGGGACTGCCCAGGCAACGAAGACAGAGGGAACTGATGTTTCTTTGTTGCCCAGGCAACAAGGACAGTGGGAACGGATGTCTTTTTGGTAGGCAGAGCTTTTATTTAGAAAGGTCAGGTGCTGTTGCTCTCACTGAGCCAATATAGCACAGCCACAGCACTGTAGGGATGGGCCTGAGCAGGACATGGTCTGTTGGCAAATCGTCTGTCTAGAAGAGCAGGAGGCCTGGAATGAAGCAGGAGGCAGATGGCCGGGGTTCCTGGGCTCTCACCCAATTTGGTTTATTTTCCTCTGTGTGAATTGCCTGCTTTTCTCTGGACTCTAGTTGTCTCCTATCCGAAGTTAGGGTGTCAAACCAGGTAGAACACATTCATATAAAGGAAGGCAAAACAATCACAGAATCCATTAGCAGGACTTGGCATCAGATCTTCACTCTGCCTCTTCTGGCTTGTTTGTTAGTTCAGAGAAGCCTCTGAGACACAGCCTCTTCTGTGAAAGACAGACTTGCTCTTACCATTCTCTGAGAATTCAGAAAATAGTACTTTGATTTAGGTGCATATTGCAACACAGAAAAATAGGTAGATATCAATAAATTTCAAAGCAGAGAATGTAAGTCTCCTGTAATCACCTGTCCTCTTTCTTATTAACAGACTTGAACCTGGGCATGACTCCAGCCTTCCATGTAACAAAATTCTCACCAAAGACACCTGAAGAAGTGAGAAGGGTACCCCTGCTACCTCATGCACTTTCAGGAAAATTGCTTCTCTCAGAGTTCCTTGTAAGCCAGGGCACAGCTATGCCCTGAACACCCACTGACGAAGCAAAATGGGAGGCAGTGCTAGTGATGTGGATGAGATGGCAGAGCAAGAAGATGGCAGGAACCTGGGCTGTGCTGGGCTTGGTACAGCTCCCTCAACCCATGGAGGAGGGAGTGAAAGTGTAATGTGTGACGGGTCTGAACACTGGTGGGTGAATCGGGAAGGTGTGTTATCAAGTAGGCACCACAGTGGATGGGCAGAGGTGTGTTCTGTAGGGAATCTCTGGGATTCTAATTTCTGCCCAAGAGGGGGCGGAACTGAGGCAATGTTGCCCCGATGCTCATCAGTTCCTGGGAGTATCTCTTCCCTGGCACCTCCGGTCTTCTGCATGCTATGGGCAGAGTGAATGCCAGTAGCCTAAAGGCACTCCCTTAGGAATTTCCCGGCATATATAGTCCTTCCATTTTTAGTATGGTGACACAGAGCTCAGAGAAAGAAGCAGCTTGCTCATATACTAGAAGACATAACAGAATCCATATTTCCTGACCTCACGCAGGTGACCAGTGCAACCAACACAGAGGTAAGTGGTTTCACAGGATACCCATGATGCCTTTCACTTTCCTTGAGATAGCTATAGCTGCTCTCTGTTCCAACCCAGTGCTCTTCCCATTCATCCTGGTACCTGGATGCTCCACTGGTTGTTTGATTTGGTTTAACTTCCAGGCACAGGTTGGTGTGATGATGGGAAGAGGGTTGAACTCAGGAGGCTTGCCTCTGTATTCGCTGTCCTGTTTCATGGGAAAGGGCCTGAAGGGAAGACTCTTGTTATTCACTGCTTTCAGCTTTGCCTGCTTCCCTCAGTAGGTTGAGACCTGTAGGAAAGTGTGAGGGCACTTCAGATAGGCTCCCAAGTTCATCATGGAATGGAAGTGGAGGGCAGTGGCTCTCATAGGTGAGAAGATGATGTCGTTTTAGAATAAACTCAGGCAAATGAAAACTGCCCTTTTGATGGGGTTAGAATCTAAGCATCCCTCCACATCCTCTCCTAGGAAGACCTAGGATGAGTGCTTGACCTTTCAATGAGCTGTGGGAGAAACTGGAATGGTACAGGCCTACTAACTTGCCTGAGATCACTTGCCAGCCTGTGCCAGAATAGTAGATATACTTGGCATAGCACCCTTTGCTTGGCTTCCAGCAGAGCATGCTGGTGGCTCTGCCTCTTAGCCCTTCCGGTGCTGCTCTCAATGCTAAGATCTGCCCTACTACTCCTAAGCTGGTCCACCCAATGAGTAGTTTATATCAACACCCTAGTAAAATCTGATTTTGGGAGCTTTCCTCAGCTCTCATAGCACAGCCCAATCATGGTGACTCTCACATCCCATTGCTGGTTTTCCTTCATGTGCCTGTGGCTTCTTTTAAAGGAACAAAGCTCCCTTTCTTCTCATTTTTATCACATTTAATAGAAACAGCAGACATAAAGGAACTACATTTTCAACCTCAAGGTTTCTTCTCCCTCCCGCCAGGGTTGTGAGCAGATTGGTATGGAACAGACAGGCATTATGTGGAGGCTTCTTTCATCCCCCACTTGGCTTCATTGCTGACCATCCTGTTCCTGACTGCCATTTGGGGGAATCCAGACACTGTGTACAGCTGCATCTCAGTGTGGCCCATTTTGGCTGGAATTCAAGGAGTAATTACAGCCAAATGAGTATTATTACAACCCACGTCAATCAGCGGCCTTCTCCTCGAATGCTCTCATAAGGAAACAGGGACATGCTCTGAAAGATGCTGTTTGGTTTAAGCCCAAGTGTCTTTCTGGGGACCAGGATGTGTGTGCTTATCCAGAGGGAAACCAGCGCTGATCCTCTGTCGCCAAGTCTGAAGAGTATAATCTGTCTGATCTAAGACTGCAGATTCCTGGAGTTAGGCAGACCCCAATTCAAGTCCCACTTGTTACTTCCTCCCTCTGTGAACTTACACATGGGCTTAACTACTTCTCTACATCTCCATGTTCACATGGGTGATTCGTGGCTTCAGGGATTCAGCAAGATAGCCTGTTTAAAGTGCCAAAAGAGTTCTATGGTGATTTGTTAATTGAACTTCCTCTTCTCCTCATTCAGCAATTAATCAGCAGCTCTTTGTCCTTGGTTGGGGACGTGGTTCTGTAATTGTGAAGCTTTGCATCAGCACCTGGATGCTAAGGCACACATGTGTCTACATTTTGGGTCTCCTTTGGAACTTAAAGCAATGTGTGCAGGGAGACTTTCCTGGAGAAACTGGAGTATGAGGAAGAGTCATACTGAATGTCACATTGGCAACTGTTCTGTAGGGGGCTGGGATGTCCTGGGGAAAAGGGCAGGAGCAATGGGAATTAGGACACCCCCCCCCCCCAACCATAACGTTCCACCAACTTTAGAACAGTACTTTGGGAAACATCATAGGTGGTAAGAGAAAGACTTTATTCATCCCTGTAGAAGTTTGGTGAAGAAGAGCTTTTTGCCTAGGCCCCTGGTGGCCTGGTTAGAAAGAACATTGTTACAGTTTGAATCTGCAATGCCTACTTTAGGTTTTTATGGGAGGGTCCCTAGTTCTGGCTCTCTTTCTGCTTCCTGATCTGCATGATGTGAATAGCTCCACCTACATCCTCTGACAATGTGATCCTATTGCTGTGGCCTGAACCACCGTGCCAAGCGTTCTCTGTCATAGTGAAACTCTCTGAGACCATGAACCCAAAGAATTCTTTCACCCTTTAAATTGTTTCTGCCAGCGATTTTGGCCATGCTAACTCAAAAGCAACAAATAAAATTCATACAAAAACGGATCTACAAGCAGCCGGGCAACCTGTGTATATGCACGGGGCTTGGGCATGGGGCTTGAATCAATCTTGTAAATTTGCTCCATTCAGTTTAATAAAACATTCTCCTATCTTCTTTGGGTGAGAGATGGCATGGGGAGTTGGGGACCCAGAGAAGACAAAGTCAAGCTGTCACTCCTCTGCTGGGTGATGTGTGAGGTAGTACACTAATTTAGCTTTATGTTGCTATTATAATCATCATGGCCAAAAGCAATTTGGGGTGGAAAGGTTTACTTGACTTAGAGTTTCATGTCACAGCCCATCACTAAGGGAAGTGAAGGGAGGCCCTCAGCAGGAGCTGAGTCAGGAACCATGGAGGAACCTGCTTACTAGTATCTTCCCAGGCTTATGTTCAGGTATCTATTTTTCATTTGTTTTGGTTTTAGAGATTTTTACTTTGTTTAATGTATATGGGTGCTTTGCCTGCATGTGTTCCTGTGTATCTAGTATCCTGGGATGCCAGAAGATGGCACTGGATCCCCTGGAACTAGAGTTACAGAAGAGTAGCCACATGGGTGCTAGGAATCAAGCTTGGGCCTTTGGAAGAACATCCACTGTTTGTAATCCCTGAGCCATTTCTCTCCAGCTCCTTTAGCTGTCTTTCCTATACACCTGAGGACTACCTGCTCACTCAGAAGTGGCACTACCCACAGTGTACTGGGCCCTCCCATGTCAATCAATCAATAATCAAGAGAATGTCTCACTGACATGGGACAAATTGATGGAGGCAAATTTTCAGTTGAGAGTTCCTCTTCCCAGATACATCTAAGACCAGGTAGACTAACACTGTCTAGGACAGCAGTAGACAAGGAAGAGTCTACCACTGAGTCACATGCTGTCCCTAAATAAACAGATGTCAATTGAGCCCCTGTCCTGATTCCATGCACTGAGCTGGGAAGATATCCCCTGAGACTGCACTTGTGCAAAACATTGACTCTGGCAGACAGAGGGGCTTGCAAGTTCCCGGGACATTTTTATCCCAGGCAGTAACTTACTTTTCCCTTACCGAAGGCAGTTATCCTTAAATTTAGTAGATGTATCTTTGCCTTCTCCCCTTCCTGTAAAAGAAGTACTGTCCTGTGGTCAAGAACTCCCAGTTCAAACAATCTCTTGACAGAAGTCCCAGGCTGGTCTGGTGCCAGAGTCCTGATGGAGGCAGGTTTCTTACTCGCTTCTACTTCCTGTATATTCTTTGTCTTCTTGCTTGTACCTTTCCCTTGACCCCGGTACTTTGATAATGATCTGTGCTGGTACACTCATGCCCTGGCCTTGGACTCCACCACCCACATCCCCCTTCTGGGAGCTTGTATTGTAAAAAAGGAGTTGCCCATGTAGGCATTTCAGGAGACATGTGGGAGACAGACATTTGAGTGATGCCTTTCATGTTTTCTTTAAATTAAGGGATGTTAAGATTGCACCTGATAGAGACCATGATTTGAGGTTGCTGGGACTTGTTTGAGAATGTGTTAAGGACCTGGGTGAGGTCCAGAGACCTGAGGTCCTTCTGCTGGGTCACAACCATTTGCTAATAGCCCTGCCTTCCCCTCAACCTTTGATTATGGGGGAGAATTTAAGATCTAAACCATAGCATCAGGATTTAGAGAAAAAAGCCACGTGGTCCCCTCTTTCAAACTCTCCATGTCTCCTATGGGCAGGTCCTTAAGATGTCAGCTCTTGGGGAGAGGAAAGTGATAGACAGTCACGCCATCATGCCATTTCTTCCTACCCAAGGAAGGGGGACAGTCATCTTTAGGACTTGCCAAATGTCATCAAGTATCGGGTAAGAAAATCCCAATTGCTAATCCATGCCCTCTTGACTGTATCCTCTCCCAGGTGCAGTCATCTTTCAGGAGTAGATGCTCACGTTTTTCAGAACCTGCCTTGGCTGACTAGGTGGTGAGGTTTTCTGTTTCATTATAGGTGGAACATAAAGCACCGGGCATCTTTAGTAGCTTTTGGCAGGCGAATTATCAGAGCTGTGCTCAGCGTCCAAATGTAGAGTCAGAAGTCTCAGAATCAAAGGGAAGTCATTTTGTTTGAAGTCAGCTCTCAGGTCATCATATAGCACTTCTGTCATTTACAGGAACCAGGATGAGGAATTTTGGCTGCAGCTGGCTGTCTTGTGCTGGCAGAGAGACAGACCCGGAACATCCAGAACCTGATTTGTTGGCTTCAAAATTAAAATAAAAGCCATTGATATGGAAGAACTAAAGAGGGACAGCTCCAGTGGGTCAGTGTACTGTTTTCAGATATTTTGGCTTGGCCTGTATCCCACACAGAACGTGAGAGGTGCTGGTGTTTGCCATGGAAACGGCCAGAGGGAAGCTGGGAGGATTTAGAACTTGGCAGGTGATTCTAGCCTACACTATAGCTGCACAGGAAAGATGAGTGACACCTACATTGCTAAGAAGTCTGGAGGAGCCAGATCCCAGCAGCAGGTGCATCTTACCAACGATGGGGAATCTGTTCTCCAAACTGTAAGGCTGGGCAGCTTGGTGCATTTTGGACACGTGGGGTTAATTTTAGCTTCCCATTGAAGCTTTAAAGCCAAGTGAGGAGCTTAAGAGATGGCTGTGTCAGTAAAGTAGGGCTTGAGTTTGCATCCCTAGTATCCACACCAAAGCCCGGTGGTACTCCTACGACCTTAGTGCAAGGGGAACACGTAGAGATAGGGAAATCCTTGGAGCTTGGTGGTTAGCCTAGCCAACCAACACATGTGTGTCCGAGCTTGTGCAAAATAAACTTCTAACAGTGTTCTCAACATAGTATGTACTTGACACTATCTGTCTGTTTAGGGAAGAACCCTCTTTAGTTCCTGGGTTTCCTTGCCATGCCATGAGTGTGTAGAGTTAGTTATACTGCTAGTATATCTTAGTGTTTAGAAGTCAACTTCTAAAAAAAAAAAAAGTATTGTGCTCTTGGACAGAGATACAGGTCCTCAGGATTCAATACTGGTGCCAGCACAAGGTATGGAGGTTGAGTATAAACTGGTAGGTGAGCACAGCTCCTCCTGGCTTTTGGCTGAAGGAGGGTGAGCTAATATCTCGTGCCTCAGCCTAGTCCCCACTAGTTTGCTTGCTCCATTTCACCTGGGTGGTGACCAAGCTCTGGGAAACAGACTTTTCCCTGGGCTTTGGGTTCGAGTCCCTGGAAACATCTATAGTATCACATAGTAATTTTTCCTGGACTCGAGTTCTCCTCTTCTTGGTCAGGCTCCTTCCCAGATTTTATTATGGGATGGCACTGAACTCATTCTTCCAGACTGTGAGGCTCCTCTTTGTCTATCTGGGGCAGAGTTTTTATTCCTGGAGAGAAGAGTCGTGTGCTTCCCAATGATTAGCTCAGCTGCCTTTTCTCTCTGTCAATGTGTGTGAGAGGGTCTGAATCTCCCTTAATTCCCTGCAGCTGGCCTCACTCTGCTTGGGGATATGATTCTTTTGTTCCCTTGTTTTTCTCTTTAAGCAATTTTTTTTTTTTTTTTTTTTTTTAGTTCTGGAGGGGTGTCATCTGGAGTTTTTAGGGAGAAACATCTCCCTCTCTGAAACCTCTGGGCAGGACATTAGAGTTGCTGGTAGGAAAGAGGCCGTTGCTTGTGATTGGTGAATGAGCCTACCACCAAGAAAGGCTTAGTAGGGCAAGGGGGAGAGCCTTTGAATCTGTATCCGTACTCTCTGCTGTGTGATCTTGGGAAATCCCTTACCTTCTCTGGGCTACATTATTACTATCTGTAAGGATGGGTTTGAATTTAACTAAAGGTTTGCACTTAAAAACAAAAGCAAAGCCATCAGAGGCCTCATTGAAATCAAGATAAATTAGGTGTGATTGCTGGTTTTATTGGTTCAAACAGTCAGCATCATACATTTAGCTCAGTGTTTCTCAGCCTTTTTGATCTATGGACCTTTGGGTCCAGATGGTTATAGGAGGATGTCCTATGCACTCACAGTGACTAAGGAGGGCCCGAGAAATATTCAGATGTTGACAGAAACCCCGCGGTGGGCAACTGTCATCTCTGCAGAGAATTAGAACTTTAAGAGATGAACTGCTAAAAGATGAGGGTCTGAGGAGTAATGAAAGGGATTTATCTCGGCCCACTCTCAGGGGTCTTCTGGTGAACCAAGTTTTCAGGAAACAGAGTTTAAAAATCAGTACATTCAGCATCTCAATAGTCTCAGCTCAAAACTTCCCTATGGCCCCAGGATCCTTATGTGGTTTAGTAAGCTCTATGCCGCTGCTTTAAAAGAGTCAACCTAAGGACAAAAGACTTGACTCATGTTCCAAAGGTTTTAGCCCATGGTTATTTGGCTCTGTCTTTTTGTTTCTGGACCTGTGACCATGCAGGACATAACAATCATGGTAAAGCAAGGAAGCTAGAACAGAGGGAGAGGAGAGGAGAGGAGAGGAGAGGAGAGGAGAGGAGAGAGGGTAGGAGGGAAGGAACATGGGAGAGAGGGAGGAAGGGTGGGAGGGAGGGAGGGAGGGAGAGGCAGGCATTCCTCAGGGATTTACTCCATTCAACTAGGTCCTGCCTCTTGAGTGTCCATTGCCACCCAATAGTCCATCAATTTATGAATGTATTGAAATCAGAGTCCCCATGATGCAATAAATTCCTAAGACTCTCACCTCTGAATATTGCAACACTGGAGACAAAGCCTTTAATACACAAGCTTTTGGTGGACATTGCATCTAAACCTTTAGATATGGACGGAAACACACTTTCTTGTTTTATGTGGCCCTGAAACCTCTGGGTTTTGAAGGTGAAGAGGTCAAGTGAAATGGTCAGTATCCTCAAGACTGTGATAAAACTTGTCTGGGATTGGGAACTTCCTACTAAAGAAGCCTGAAGCCATGGATCCAACAGTTACTAGTAGGAGAATGGAACCTAAGTACAGATTTTCTGGGTTTCTGCTCTAGATTAGATCTGGGATGTTGCTTCAAGGCTTGGTTTCTTCCAACCCGTGGGTGGTGGAACCTTTAAGAAGTGGGGCATAGTAGGATATCTTTAAACTACTGGAGGTGTGTCCTCCAAGGAGACTGTCTCTGTATGAAAATGAGGACATAACCGTGCCAAGGTCTGAGGAGAAGGATTTAATGTAGAACAAGAGGGAGAGAACAGCTAGAGGCATCTGGAAGAGTCCAGAGCAGGGAGGGAAAGAAGTAGACTTAGCTTGGTTAACAGTCTGAACTGGGTCATGGGACAAGAGAGATGGTGTGGAAGGGGCAGCAAAAGAGGAGGAGAAGAGAGAAGGGGAAGAGGACCAAGAAGGAAGCTGAGGACTGAGAGAGCAGAAGGAAGAAAGGGCAGAAAGAGAGAGAACCAAGATAGTGCATGGCCAAAATGGAAGCCCCTGAGCAGTAGAGGTTTAGGGTAGGGGCTGGGTACGCCAGTCAGGATGACTCTGTAACAGGTACTTGCTGAGAAAGCCTAGAGGGCCAGCATGTGCTTGGGTATGCTACGAGGCACCTCAATTGGCCATTTGTCCTGATATTATTAGGGACCAGATAGTCTCTTTTCTGTTCTTTTTGCCTCCGTGGCTGGTATATGACAGGCATCTGGCTAGCCTTACCTTATGTTCTCACTATGATGCACTCCCCCTTGCTGCAGGCCATGAAATGGCCAGGCCAACTAATGGGAACCTGAAAAATCTTCAAAACTGCAAGTCCACATAAACTCCCCCTCTTCCAAAGTCAATTATCTCAGATAGATTGTTATGGTAACATAAAGTCAAACACATGTATCCCAGCTTAACTGCCTTTTCTCTGCCCCAAACCTGTCCAAATCTCAATCATCTTTATCACGTCTTGTCTTCTGTTAAAGTTACCAGCACTTGCATGAACCTCTTGGCCCAGATCTAAGTTCTATGGGCTAATCTTTATGCCTCAGTATATCTGTATGCTTCCCACCTCCATCTAGGTTTTACACATTAGCCACTTAGTGAAATTAATGGGCTGGGGGTATCAGTCCTTTCCAAGAATGAACAGGTAAACAATGTATTGGTATATGATGATAATGCATCCCCTTCCATTCCTTCCGACCACTGGACATTTCTCATTCATCAATTAGCCATTATCCTGAATTCATCGATTCAAGGAAGAATGGGTTCAGCATAAAACAGCAAAAATGATGAGAGTTGGTTGTAGAACTATGAGGTCCCAAAGCCTTAGACTCCGTAGAGTAGAGAAGTCTTCTACTCATGAGTACGTTTGTGATTGAAATCAAGTGGTAGTGACAGAGAATTCAACTCCATGGTGTGGTGTCATGTGCTTGATGTAAAAATTGTTTTGAATTGGAGAAGAATAGAGCTGTTTGTGGTGTTCCCAAGTTTGTGGACCAGGATTCCCACACATTCCTATGCTAAGCCCATGGTGTACAACTGTTATCTTTTGATAGATTCCCTTTTGACTGGTTCTTTCCTGGTGGAAATCAGAGAGGATTCACCTGGACTGATGAAAGAGCTTATACCATCAGCTGACAGTGTTTTCAGGGCTAAATCTTGAGCTAGGATGTTTGGTCACTAGATGAGTACAACAGGCTAACCAAACATATTAGTCAGTGTTGGGAAAATGTTCAGACAAGCATATGTTGAGTACAAGCTGAGCACTGTTCATCTGTACTTGACAGTGAGTGAATGCCTGGTCCTGACTTCCATCACTCTGGGTATATGGCCAAGGAGTTGACTGTTTCTCATCCATACTAATAAATAGTCACCAGAACCAGTTAGAAATGGGACTCACCCTATTAACTTATTCTGCAGATTACTGAAATGTAATTTACTTTAGGGAGTGAAGGAGCCAAGCTCAAGGGGTATCTTCACTCAAACAGTCTCCCGTGTTCTCCCTTCTCAGTACTCACCACCATGTAGCTACTGTTGCTTCTGTTTTATAATAGAGTTCCCCACCGAAGAAGCTTTAAAAACTTATAAAGTATTTTCTGGTTGTGAGCCTAGCCTTTAATGGCTGAGCCATCTCGTCAGCCCTATTTTCTGGACGCTATATTTCGTATTCTCCTTTAGAAATCTCTGCTTGTTCTAATACCACAAACACATTCTCCTGAGTTCACGTTTAAGTCTACAACTCATCTTTAACTGATTTTTGTGTGCGATGAGTTAGGGTGAAAGTTCCTTTATAGTAAGTGAGCCTTGACACTATGTAGCATAAGTCTCCAAGCATTTTTCAATATGCCTTGGTTTTTTCCATATAAGATTAGAATTACCATTTCAATTTCCAACCAAACGAAATGAAACAAGCCAGCTGGACTTTTCATTCAGATTCAATTTATAGTTTAGTCTGAGAAAATTGACATCTGTTATGATTAATCTTCATCATTTACTTGCCTGGATTTAGAGTTATTTAGGAGATGGGAGAAGCTCGTTTCTGGGAATGGCTGCAAGGGTGTTTAACTGAGGGGAAGACCAATCCTGAATCCAGGTGGCTATAGTCCTAGATGGACTAAAAGGGGTAACGGAGCACTTCCAGTAGTGCATTGGCATTTCTCCTGTCTGCTTCATGGCCTGCTACGTGAGCTTCTATGCTCTACCATGATCTACCCTCCACTTCGTATGGAAAACTCTGAAACTGGGAGTCCAAGTGAACATTCCTTCCTCAACTTGTTTCTGTGATATATTTTGGTCAGAATGAAATACAAGCCTCTTACCAGAGTCTTTGAACCCATGAACACATTTTTTTCCATCATTAACTGAGATCTCCTTTAGTTTCTCTTAGAAATATTAGGTAATTTTAGGATAGAAATTATTCAGATCTTCCATTTAATATATTGAGTATTTGATATTTTGATTCAACCATAGTTTGCATTTTGAAATGTTCAGCTTCTTTGTTTGTAGAGAATCAAAAATTGATTTTCATATTAAAAGAACATTCCCATAAATTTAATAAGGATTGTTTTTCATCTATGGTAATAAGTAGTCAGCAGAACTAGTGATAAGTTTGTTTAACTGACCAGTGATAGCTTGTTGCAGTGAATATACCATTTCAAATCATGAAATTACTGTTGATATTTTGTTTCTGAAAACCAACCAACCAAGGATAAACTCATTTCAGCAAACACACCTCTGAGTGTCAGCAAATAAATAGTAGGAAGACCGAGCAAGCATACTTCTACTGAAGAAGTCAACCCATTTATTCTATTTCAAAATCCATCTTACCCTGAACTCTTGTACAATTTTCCTTGTGATAGTTTCCATTGATTCTTGGGTAATTTACCAATGTGTTAACTTTCAAGGTGTAGAAATTTTATTATGTTTTGTTACTGATTTATATATTGTTATGAGAGAATATAATCTTTATAATTTTAAAACTTTGTGATTTATTAAATCTTGTTTTAGAAATATTTCAGAAGGTAGCTCAGCACATGCAGGCATGGTATGTTAAAACTTCCAGGGAACAAAGTTGGGAAAGGTGGATAATGATGTCAGATGATGTGGGTGGTAGCTGAAAATCTCCAGTTCAAAAGAAAGGAAAACAAAGGGCATTGGCAAACAGATCATGGATAAACCAAGGTCTATCTTGGAAGGATTGGAGGTTCTAGGAACTTTCTCCTTCCCAATGAGAGGGACGGAACAGGATCAGGATTAAGATAAAGAGAGCTTCAGAAAATCAGCACTGTATTCTCAGTAAAAGACATTTTAAATAAAAAATAAAAAAATAAAAATAAGAGAAGGGAGTTTGCAACAGAGGGAGGCAGAACACCAGGAAGCACCTTATTTTGGCATCCAACTGTAGCAGTGGAAAGATGCCATTAACAAAGACCTGTGGTATGTCAGTGGCTTGGTGGCCCCCAGATATCAGACCCTATATTTCACAAACTTCCAGCAAATCAAATGCCATGGGTATCCTGAGACTGTGAAGAACAACCACTCAGGGGCAAAGTAAGCATTTGGAACCAGACTCCAGAAGTCTTATATACCCACGTTTGTGATCTGACCTCCCAAAGGACTACTAAAGGGTGAGAATAGCATTCATAACTCTACTCTTTAAGAATGTCCTAGAAGTGTGGCTAGTGTCTGTGTCCTGACTTGACAAAGGACTACTCAGTTGTGTGGCAGATACTGAACCCATAGCATATAGTATATAATATATAGTACCAATAAGTTAGTGGCCACAGTACTATCGGTGTTTCTTTCCTTCATAAAATGATTAAGTTTTTACTGTATTTTCATAGTGAGCCTACCCTTTAATGATGATTTTTTGCAGACAATATTTTACTCTCAAGGGAATAAAAAAGATAGAGCCTGATAGCCTAATTGTGCCTAATTCTCATTTAGAAGAAATCAACAACTTATCTGTACTACGACTTGAACACTGCAAGTACCTCCACTGAAACCATAAGGTATTTAAAAGGTTAACCAATGATCTAATCCAAGATGCACAAATCCTAGTGCAAAATAAAAGAAACATGAAAAACTAAGACAGCATGGCACTTCCAAAACTTCAACCTGTAGTAATGTCCTCTAATGAGAATGAGTTAGATGAACTCCCAGACAAAGAGTTCAAAAGAGCAATTACAAGTATGTTCAAGCAAATTAAGCATAGCACAAATAAACTCCTTAATTAATCCCAAGAGAGTTCAAACAAACAAATGAATGAAGTCAATATTAAAGTGGATGAGAAATACTGAAAAGAAAAAATAAAAAACCCAAAATAAATTGAAATAAGTCAAGTAAAAAAGCTCCATGGAAAATCTCACCAATACAATGTATCAGGGGGAGGACAGAATATCAGGGTTTGGACATGGTGGTGGATATGGAACATTCAGACCACGACAAAGATAATACGAACAATAAACAGACCATTTGAGATCACTGGGACCCTATGAAAGGAGTAAATCTATGAACAGATGGAGAATGATTTAAATGTTAAAGATACAGAAACTTTCAATAATGTTCTCTTGAAAAATGTACAATCTAGAGTTGTTAATATTTCATGTATTTAATTAGAATGAATAATCAATTCATTCTGTTCAAATCTCTGTCTTTAGTGGTTATTCTTGCTTATTTGATCATCTGGATGGTTTTGTTAGAACTTTGTGACTGTTTTCTATCTTTCCTTAAGGTCAGTGTTTGTTTCATAATATGGAGGCTATGTCGTTAGGATTGCTGTACAGTCCTAGTCATGTCTGTGGGTGTACATGTATGGATTCAGTCAAGCATGGACAGATGATATATATTTTAATTGTGTAGACTTTCTTCTCTTGTCATTGTCCACTAAAAATAAAGTAACACAACTACTATACAAGGCTTTTATTGTAGTGAGCATTATATACAACCTAGAGATGATTTAAACTGAAGAGTGTAGAGCCAGGCAGTGATGGTACATACCTTTAATTCCAGCACTTGGGAAACAGAGGCAGGTGGATCTCTGAGTTCAAGACCAGCTTGCTCTACACAGTGAGTTCCAGGATAGCTAGAGCTCCATAGAGATACCCTGTCTTGAAAAACCAAACCAACCAACCAACCAACCAACCAACCAACCAACCAACCAACCCTGTTCCTGCTGTTTGTTGGAATATGTTGCACACAGCTCTTAGATCTAGTTGGTTTATACTACTTTTAAAATCACTGATTTCTATGAGTTGCTTATATTTAAATGGTCCATCTATTATCCAAAGCAGCACACTGAAGACTTCAGTTATCATCATCCAACTGTCCCTTCAAACCCTGCAGATTTCTACGCAGTCTATTTTAGAGCTCTGTTAGTTGTATACGTATTTATAATTCTTATAACTTCTGGTGGGTGGATTGGACCTTCATCATTACATATACCCTATTCTTTGTATTTTAAATAGTGTTTGTGTGGTGATGTATGTGTGTGTGGAGGGTCTATGTGCTTAAGGGAGAGTGCACATGAGTTGCCTAATATACAAAGTCAATATTATCATAATGATGTCTCATTAGAAAAGGGACGGAAAACACTCCCTGCGTGTTAGAAATGGTGCTGAGCATGACTCAGTGCACAAATCACCAGCTGACTGGACTGGCACCAGTAGGCCGCAGGGAGTCCCTTGTCTCCTAGTCCTGTCACACAGATGTGCACCACTGCGTCAGCTTTTGTGTGGGTGCTAGAGGTCCAAACCCAGCTCTTCATCTTTGTGTGACAGGCACCTTAGGGATAGTTTTCTTTGTAGTTTCTTCCATTCTACTTTTGTGTGAACTATTTTTCATATGTTGACATTATTTGTTGAAAATTATACGTACTGAATATCCTAAGTCAGAAGGTTTGCAAACCAATTCTCCCTATTCTACCCAACTTTCTGTCATTATAACAAAATAGCCCTGAAAAACAGTTTAAACAGAGGAAAAGTTCACTGGTGGTTTTAGGGACTCCAGTCCACAGTCACTTGGGCCCATTGCTTTGGGTCTGTGGCAAGGCAGAATGTCATGGTAGGAGCTCAGGACGTTGTGACAGAGAAGACTGCTCACCTCATCACAGGCACCCCACTCACTCCTCCCACTGTACCCCGTTTTAGAGGTTCTGGTCTCTCTCAATAGCGCCAGCAGGCAGCTGACCAAGCCTTAAGCACATGAATGTCTTTGGGGGGGGGAGGGGGAGATTCAGGATCCTAACCAAAACCCTTCCTCCACTGAGCTGGTTGATAATGTCCCATTGATTTTTATATTCACTGATTTATAAACTAAATTTGTAAAGTTTTTATGCTGTGTCCTCTGTGGCAACTGATTGATGTCTCTATTTGGTCAGCTTAGCAGTCAGGTGGAGATTTGGCAGGGATTTCCTGTTTCTGTTTCACTTTGCTTTCATTTTTATTTATTCTGTGGAGTTTAAAGTCAAATAAATGCACATACCATGGAGGCTTTAGATACAATACCAAACAATGTCGAGACAAAAAACAAAACAAAACAAAACAACAACAATGACAACAGATCATTTACACAGTCCTTGCTTTTAATTTTACTTTTATAAAGGTACTAATAACATACAAGTCCTAAGTCCTCACAACCTGTTTACCAAGCAGTGAGACAGCAATGAGTCACAGGACAGAGGACTCTTTCAAAAGCTGCAGAAGGCCTAGGTCCAGCCTGTGCATGCTCTTTGGTTGGTGGTTCACTCTCTGAGAGCCCCAAGGGTCCAGGTTAGAGCCCCAAGGGTCCAGGTTAGAGCCCCAAGGGTCCAGGTTAGTTGGTTACATTGGCTTTCTTATGAAGTAACTATTCCCTTAGGGGCTGCAATCCTCTCTCCTATTCTTCCATAAGAGTTCCCAAGCTCCATCCACTGCTTGGCTATGGGTGTCTGCCTCCGTCTGAGTCAGTTGGTGGGTCCGGCCTTTCAGAGGACAGCCATACTAGACTCCTGTCTGCAAGCATAACAGAGTATCATTAATAGTGTCAGGAATTGGTGCTCGCCCATGGGATGGGTCTCAAATTGGGCTGCTTATTGGTTGGCTGTTCCCTCAGTCTCTGCTCCATCCCAAATCCCTATATCTCTTGTAGACAGGACAAGTTTTGGGTGGGAAGTTTTGTGGGTAGGTTGGTGTCCCTATTGCTCCACCGATCCACTGTGATTCCTGCCTGGCCACACAGGAGGTAGCCTCTCCAGGCTCCATATCCCCAATGCTGTGAGTCACAGCTAAAGGCACCTCCCCTATCCCAGGTCTCTGTCTCTTCCTGGAGATGCCCCCTACCTCCGCCCCCTCTACCTGCCCTCCCACCCCGTCAGTTGCAGATTTCCATTCAACCAAAGAACATACATGGGCTGGACCTAGGTGTCCCTGCACATATGTAACAGATGTGCAGCTTGGTCTTCATGTAGGTCCCAAACAACTGGAGCAGGGGCTACCCCAAAAGCTATTGCCTGTATGTGGGATATGTTCTTTTAGCTGGGCTGCCTTGTCTGGCCTCAGTGGCAGAGAAAGTATCTAGCTTCACAGAAACTTAAAATTCCAGGGTGGGGAGATACCCATGGGGACCCTACCCATGTGCTCAGAGGAGAAGGGGGGGGGGGAATGAGAGGATGGTGGGAGGGGATGATTGGGAGGGGGCAGTGAGCAGGATATAAACTGATTAAGTAGGAAAAAAAGCCATAGCAGCAGTATTTGGTGAATGGCTATGCACAGACCTGGGCGGCAGGGTGATGTCAGGCATTCCTCATGCTATAGGTAATGGGTATGAACCAACAACTGGAAAAACTTGGACTTAAATTTATACTGAGAGAAGATAAAATGTTAGCTCCAGAACACTTTTTATTCTTAAATTTATTTATTTATTCACTTTACATCCCAATATCAGCCCCTCCTCCCAATACCCCTCGTGCAGATCCCCCCTCCCCGCATCCCACCCTCCTCACCCCCATACACTACCCCTTCACCTCCCCCCCCCAGCACATCAAGCTGTTTAATTCTGTTCCATAAGCTAACACTTCTGTAGCTGCCTGAGAGTCAGCCTGCTTCGAGGGCTGCTCATTAGCTTTAGGAAAGTCACCTTCAAATACAAAAGCACTCAGTCTGCCAGTGAAGAATCTACATTTACACTGATAACTGTTACAGCAGAACGTACCTTCTGGGGAAAATAGACTTTTAAAAAGATTGTATTGTGGGCTTACAATAATTTAAAAAATCATTTTCTTTGGAAAAGGAAAACACGATACTCTCAGATCTTTCAATGTCCTTAAGATGCCAGTGATTTATAAATTCTAAACTTTAAGCAAAATTCTAATTTTGAAATGGTTAAGCCTAATCTAAAATAGAAAAGAAGCCAGCATCTCTGTGAAATGGTCACCCAATGCATGATAGTATCTGTTTCCACTGCGAAAGCCATTCAGGTCTATTATTATCTTCAGATAAGTGTTAGGTTCCTCATTTAACAGTGCCGGTCAAATACTTAATGCCTGGAACTACAAAAGCCAGAAACAAAATCTTCCAGTCGTTTGAGATATTTCTTGTGTGTGCTTAAGTCTGCCTTCAGCACTCAGGTCTCAGGCTGGTAGTCCTGGGTTCTATAAGAAAGCAAGCTGAGCAAGGCAGGGGAAGCAAGCCAGTAAACAGCACCCCTCCATGGCCTCTACATTAGCTCCTGCCTCCAAGTTCCTGCCCTATGTGTGTTCCTGTTCTGACTTCCTTTGGTGATGAACAGCAGTGTGAAAGTGTAAGCTGAATAAACCCTCTCCTCCCCAACTTGCTTCTTGGTCATGATGTTTTTGCAGGAATACAAACCCTGACTAAGACAAACTACTACTGGGAGTGGGGTATTCCTGTGACAGCCTGGCCATGTTTTGGGGAACACTGTGGAAGAATTTTGGAACTTTGGGCTGGAAGAGCCATTGGATGTTAAGAGCTCTGTGGGATGTTCTGTAGGAGCTTGGAAGATAATGTTGAGAACAGTGCAGAAGATGGAGGCCTGGCTTGTGAAATTTCAGAGGGAAGATTAAAGACTCTTATCAGGGCTGTTGCTGTTTTGATTGTGAAGATTTTGTGGTTTGGGTTAGCTGGGACTGAAGGATCAGCTGTGATTAACAAGATACCAGAACTACTAAGTAAAACCTTTGCATTACTGGGACAACTGATGCTGGTTAGCTGGAGCTAAAAGAAACCAGCATCACTGGGGTGAAATATTCTGGGAAGTGTTTTCTAGGAGCACAGAGAAGTGGTGTTTCAGAGGCAGCCACGGCTGTATCTTGTGTTGGCAGCCAGACTTGGTAATATATAAGAGTCACCCAGGTGGTACTGGTTTTGAAATATGAAGAGGTAGCAGCTAATGCTTGGCACTGTGAGAAACCAAGAGAGGCCATTGGTGAATGTGCAGCCTCAGTGGCAGTTGAAGGCACAGGACTGAAGGTCATGCAGAGAAGTTGAGGCTTAGCACCATGAAAAGAGCCTATGAGAAGTGTGAAAGTACAGTCCAGTTGCAGCAGAAGACAGCAGTGTTTTGGAGATGCCAGTACCATGAGATGACCACCAATAACAGCAGCAGCAGCAGCATCTGGAGTCTAGAAGACAAGCTGTGCACTACAAAGGGCAGGGCTGGAGACATGGAGGACTGGAATTTGGACAAGCTCAGAAGATCATGAGTGGATCCCAGGCACTGGACAGTTAGAGTTTGCTTTTGCTTTTGATTGTGACTGTGCCTTGATATTTTTCCCTCTTGAAAAGTATTTTAGCGGAGTCCATAGTTAAAAGACTTTGAATTTCAAGAGCTTGGATGTTTTAAAGGGATTGAAATTTTAGTATGTAAGAGTTTTTAAAGACTGTGTTACTTTTAAAGTTATTTAGATCTTGGGGATGAATAAGAAATTAAGGGTTGAGGCTTAATCGTGATGTGTTTGTGTGTCAAGTTGACAAGGGGTCAGGTGTGCTGGCTGTTTTTTTGTCAACTTGACATAAGCTGGAGTTATCCCAGAGATAGGAGCCTCCCTTGAGGAGATGTCTCCATGATATCCAGCTGTAAGGCATTTTCTCAATTAGTGATCATCATGGGTGGTGCCATCCCTGGACTGGTAGTCCTGGGTTCTATAAGAAAGCAAGGTGAGCAAGCCAAGAGAAGCAAGCCAGTAAGCAGTACCCCTCCATAGTCTCTGCATCAACTCCTGCCTCCAAGTTTCTGCCTTGTGTAAGTTCCTGTCCTGACTTTCTTTGGTAATGAACAGCAATTGGAAGTGTAAGCTGAATAAACCCTTTTCCCCTCAACTTGCTTCTTGGTCATGATGTTTTGTGCAGGAATACAAACCCTGACTAAGATACTGCCCTTAGGTAACTCCCTCTGAAAAAGCTGTGGAGGACACACCCAGGGGTGTGACTTTGAAATCAAGCTTTGCTCTTGCAAGTCTCCCAGTCTCCAGGCTGTCACCCCAAGCTGTCATATGACAGCTGTTTTCTTGCCCTGGAGTCCCCTGGCTTACAGGATGACAATTATTTTTTTCCATTTTTAAAATTAAAAAAATTTTTTTGTTTGATCATGTTCTCTTCTCTGAAGCCCTCCTAAATTCTACCCAATTCCCTATGCACCCAACTTCATGTACCCGCCCCATTAACTCACAAAACATCGAAATGAAAATCAATACAAACAGAAATCTAAGAAGACAACAACATCAACAGCAACAACATCATCAACATCAACAACCCCTCCCCCCCAAAAAAACGAAACCCAAACTTAAACGAAAACCCCACAAATCAAAAAACCATAAAATTTGCTTTGTGTTGACCAACTGCTTCTGGACGGGAGTCTGCCTTGGAGTCTGGTTGATACATCCGGTGACACTCCATTGTAACAAAATGAGCTTTACCTTTCTCCTCAGGTATCCATTGTCAATAGCTTCTTGGTTAGGAGTGGGGCCCTGTGTTCACTTCCCCATCTTAGTGCTGGGAGCTTATCTAGCTTGAACCTGTGCATGGAACTAAAATATGATCACCGTTTGTTGTTAATGAGGTCTGAACTGCTCCTTCTACACAAGGGCCCTCTAGTAGGAGTTTGAATTGACACTTCTGAACTTGCCAGAGAACTGGGGAGTGGGAGAGGGTGCCAAAGGCTGCCACAGAGCTCTCCTCTCATGACTTAGGTATTTTTCTTTTCTGGATTGAATGTTTATCTGGTTTTGTTTTTGCACAGCTTCAGCTGCCCGACAGAGCTCAGGTAAAATTTATCCTGACAGTTCTCTTAGCATATCCACTGACTCATGGCAGAATGGGCTCTGGGAGTCCTTCCTTCCTTGATGGTTTTCTATGATTATTTATTAGTAACTTCTCTCTAGATTTACTAGACTAGGATATGATTAGCCTTTAGATAACATCAAGCCGTGGGCTGAGGACTTGCTGATAAAGTACCCTGATTCTTTCTTCCAGTATGATCACGTACTCTCTCGGCTACTCCCCGAACGCGCCTTTGCTCTTTATGCTTGAGGCTAGCCTTGCAGTGTAGGTGTTGGACAGGCAGTTCTTTCCCCCTTTCATCTGTTCCCATCTTCTGAACATCTTCCATTGTTGCTGCTAAAAATAGCTCCCATTCTTTTTGTTCTCCAGGGCTCCAATGCGTCTCCTATTTTCTGCCTGCTTTTAACCCTTCCTCTTTAAAAAGCTTTTGGTTTTCAGACATTGATCTCGGCATACTAAGTAGCAGTATTTTCCTTTGAATTAATCCTGTCTAGAATTTGTTGAGATTTTTAGACCTGTGAATGTCTTTTTAAAATTAGTTTTTTGGGCAATATTTTTTTGAAGTAATTTTCAGTTTTACTCTCTTCTCTTCTAGACTCTAATACTGTTTTGAGATAAGATTTTAGTGTGTAGCTCAGGCTGGTGCTACAACCTTCCTGCTTTTGTCTCATAAATGCTGAGATTACATCCACCACCCCAGCCTTTTCTGGTCCCCAGTCTCACGCAAATGTTGGACTATCACACATTTGCCCTGATCTGGTAGTACTTTGGATTTCTCTTTCTGCCGTTTGCAATTTGTGCTTTAGTTACGAGACTTTGTGTTGCTGTTTTCAGGTTTGCCCACCCATTCTCCAGCTAACGTGAGTTTATTAACAAACCAGTCCAGTACAGTATTTATCTTACATGCAACAATTTTTATGCTTCAGAATTGTCATTACCAATATTGTAGCATTTTAGTTTTGCCTGAAAATTTTCATCTTTCTGCTCATCTCATCTTGCCCATGTGCTTGTCTTCCATGTGCTTATAGTAGTCATTTTAAAGTTCTTATCAATTACTAATATTTCCGTCATTTTTGAGAACCGCTTTTATTGGCCTTATTTGACTTATGATTGCAAGTCATGCTTTCTTGTTTCCTTATGATTTACATGGTTTTCTACCTTATACTGGACATAGTAACTACAGTTGCGCTTCAGTCAGCTTAGTAATCGCTGACCTCTGGTTTCACTCTTTTGGCAGGGGTGATCCAGTCTTTTCTATCTGTGGGGCTCCGGCAAGCAGCACTGTGAGCGTATGCCATTTCTGTTTCTCAGCATTCTCCTAGGATCCTCAGCGCCATGCTCACTCCACAAACCTGTGCCCAGGGAGTGGCAGCCGGAAAGCCCTTGTTGGCCTTGTTTCCAGACTTTGATCTGCTGGGCTAACCCACCTTAGCACTGGAAACTTGGATGGTCTGATTCTGTTCCTGAGCGACTGCCTGTCTGGGTAGTTCATCCTTCTTGCTGTGATCCCCATGTGGCTATCTTTCAGCATCTGTATTCATGAGCACGCATCAGGAATGCTTTGTTCTCTTAGTGTAACTTGCTTGAATGAGGCTTCTTTGTGATCATCCACCTAATCCTCAAAGAATGAGTTTAAAGAAAAATCCATAATTTTATAAATTTATCCAGTGTTTTCTCCTTCCTACACCAGAAGCTATAATAATCTTTCATGTTTTAACAGGGAGGATAACTCCCATGACTGACTTTACAAGCAGAACTGTATTTCATAAGGTTTTTGAAAAGCCACCCTGATGACTGCTCAAGGTTTTGATATTAGTCCAGGGCAGCCTGTTACGTGGTAACCACATGGACTAATCTCTCTAATATTAAACCAACCTTGTATGACCATGTAGCCATAGAGAAATCTAACAAAATGCTTGAGTTTCATTTGCTTCTAATTGACTTTAAGATTCATCATTTTTTTGAGGTCACACAGCTAAAGGATTATTGTCCATCTGCCAACAACTTGGTTATGGGTGATACCTCTGAAGATGGCCAGTCCATTAAACTGTTATCTTTTGTTCTCTCTCTTTACTCTCTAGCATAAGGCTTTGTTTTGTATTTTAATGATTAAATGCAAGGTTAGTTATTCATGAGAAAAAGAAATACGAAGGACACGTGGTATAAACTCACCTCTTCTATTCTCCCTTTAGATTTAGTAGATTTGCATATCTGATAGTCTTCAGATTCAAAATGTGGGTGAAGGGCTTGCTAAACTTGCTATTGCTGTTGTCGTCGTTGCCGTCATCCTCCTCTTCCTCCTCTTCCTCTTCTCTCCTCCTCCTCCTTCTCCTTCCTTCTCTTCTTCTCCTCCTCCTCATTAAACAACAGACTAACGTTTAACAAGAACCAGCAGAAATTATAGGCACTAGGCTAAGATTTAAAATTAGATTTGTTGCAATGATGTCTCTCTAGAATGAGAAAAGAAAAACATTCTCTGGATGTCAGAGATGGCTATTGAGACCGGACGCATGACTCAGCCATCTTCCTTCCCAATGTCCCCGACTCCCCTTTCCCCTCCCTGAAAAAACCCATCTTGTGTTCTAACCCCTCTTCAGTGGTCTTTGCTTGAGAGAGTGTAGGTTGTCCTCTCTCTATTCTCAGGACCGCCCTTGGCTAAACTGATTTCCTTCCTATGAACTCTCATCTCCTAACAACAGGCTTTTGAGGATGGAACATGTAGATTTGGGTCCTCTACCACCACAAACAAACCTCAGCTAATCAGTATGCTGCAGGGTGGGAGCTGGGGGATCTCTGACACCTTCATGGCTAAAAGGCAGTTTGGCACAGCAGACCTTGGTAGCCAGCGTTGGTTCAACAAGTTGGACCCTGAGTGGTTTATCTTAGGCATACTTAAGTATAGGAAAACCTGGTAGAAACTATTTTTTGTGATTTTTCTATTATGATACTATAGGGACTGGCCTAAGATATTTTTTTATGGTTTCATTTACTTTATTTTACATTTAAGAGTTTTTTATTGCTTCTTTTCTGAATTTCATACCTGCACCCTGATCCCACTCATCTCCTATTTCACCCCCTGCCCTTGCAAATTCCCAAAAGAAAATAAAAGATAAAAGATAAAAATTAGAAACCAAAACCAAACGAAACCAAATCTTGCCTTGGAAGTTGTGGTGTGTCCCACAGTACACCCTTTTGCCCACAACGCTTTGCTTGCAGATGTTTGTTGCAGTGAGTCATTGGTCTGGTTTGAGGCCTCTGGCTTACTGTACCATCAATACTGGATCCTCACTGGGACTCCTTTTGTATATCCTGCTGTTGCCCTGAGACAGTGTGCATGGATGTCAGAGATGGGTATTGACCCCAAACCATGACTCAGCCATCTTTCTTCACACTGTTCCCCACCCCCTTTTCCCTCCCTGTGAAAGCCATCTTGTTACCCTGACTCAATCAGATAGTGGGTTGGTCTGATGCTGTTTGTATTCTAATGCTAAATACTGGTTCCTCAAGATGTGGTTGCCTCCATAAGCAGATTCTCATGTACTCAAGTGATGCCTTGTGAACCTTCCCCCAATTTAACTGGTCAACAAAAGGCCTGTGATTGGGCAGTGGAGGGAGAAAGGTTGGACTGGAAGTTTGAGAGGTGGGTGCAGGGAGAGATGGAGAGAAAGAGAAGGAAGATGGAAAAGGAAGCTGCCAATGGACCAGACCAAGTGGCCAGGAGAAATAGCAAGTAACAAGGGGATTTATAGCTGGGGAATATGTTAATATGGCCCTAGATATACCCAATATAGGGCATTTGACTTATAAATAAAATATCTGGATTGTGTGTCTTTTATACGGGCTTATTCATATTATAAATTTCAACTACATAATTCCACAAGCACAACAAAGTATACCTAAACCTTTTCGAGGAATAAAGAAAGCTAAATACAGACCAGATGGAAGCAGATGGAGACTCTTTGTAAAAATGTGACACCTTCCATAAAGATGAGTTCTAGAATGACTGAGAAAAATCAAGTTTAGGAGAAAGGTCTGGAGATGGGTCTTGTTCCAGAAAGTCTCTGGCCACACAGATAGTGCAAAGGTCCCCAGGCTAGAAAATACTCCAGCGCCAGCCTTCTAAGCAGAAACCAAGTTTTGCATTCCTTGCCTTGAAGGAACAACCTTGTGTGTAGGTTCCCCTACAGTAGTGATTCTCAATTTCCTAGTGCATCAACCCTTTAACACAGTTCCTCATGCTGTGACGACCCCCAACCATAAAGTTATTTTCATTGCTACTTCATAGCTGTAATTTTGCTGCTGTTAAGAATTGTAACGTAAATCTCTGTATTTTCCAATTGTCTTAGAAGATTCTTATGACAGGGTCATTCAACCCCCAAAGATGTCATGACCCATAGGTTGAGAACCCAGTATGGAAGCATGTTTATGAGCGCAAAGACTTCCATGACCCCTACAGTATGCTGTTGTATACATTACTATATCTGACATGCTAATTTATGAAAGGAATTATCACAGATATTGAAGGGAGTGATCTATATTTGATTTTTATTCTAACATAAGGTCTTTGGTATGTTTTGAATGAAGGTTCTGTAACCTCATTAGAGCACCTGCAAATGTTATAGTCACAGTTTTATCACTGTGACCAAATACCTAACAAACAATTTAAAGAAAGGTTTATTTTGGCTCACGGGTTTAAAGGTGCCAGTCCATCATTGTAGGAGGGCATGGGAAAGCCAAACAACTCATAGCACGGTGTCTAGGAAGCAAAGTAAAAGAATATTGGAAATGGGGTGGGATAAAATATAGCAGCCAAGAAAAACAATCCCTCAGTGACCCACAACTTGAGTTAAGTTTTAGTTCCCGCCTTTCACTGCCTCCCCCAGACACTATTATGTTATGAATCCATCAACGGATACGAGCATTCACTAAGCCAGAAGCTTCATGGCCCAATTTCTCATGGAAATGATCTCACCCCTCCACCCAGACATGCTTTCCTAATCTCTTAGGCATTTATCCATCTAGTTAAATTGACAACCAAGATTTGCTATCACAAAAAAGCATTCAATATTTTTGTTCTCTGAAAGAGTTCCTGCCATGTTGACATAACTGATCTTTAAATGCTTATCCCTCCTCCAAATCATAAAAAAGATAAAATAAAAAAAAAATGTCTATTCAGGATTCTTTCATATTTTCCTTCTCAAATTTTACAAACAATAAAAATGCAAGAATTATTTACTTAGATTCTCCTTGGATGCTTCTTAGGATTTGAGACTAGATGATCTGACTTTCCTTTTCCATATTGAATGTTTCTTGTAATCAATAACTTCAGATTCACTTTTTTCCAGGCTCTCTTGGGAAGCCATTTTCTGTGTTTCATGGTCCTTCTTTTCTTTTCATGGCTTTTCTTCTCAAGCTGATTGAATATGTAGTGGAAGGCTGTCTCTCTTGGGTGTTTGCAGGATCCTCTCAGCCTAAGAGACATTTGGATCCTAAAATCCTGGAGCCCCCAAGGGATACAAGCATGTCTTTCTATGACAATGGGATGACAAGTGGATGAGAACCTCTGGATACCTTCAGTCAAGTCACTAGAAGGTTAAAATGATCATTCCCCTCAACAATGTCTAGGGCTGGGAAAGGAGGCCTAGTGTTGAGCTCATGAACAATGTGCAGTGGTTTAATCAATCATGCCCATAGAACAAAACCTTCTAGTCCTATAATCATATGCTTGGTGAGCCTATGACTTGTGGCCACTGGAAGTTCCTGGAAATTGTGGAGGGGGGGATAGAGAAGGGGGAGGGGTAGGGAGCGAGCTCAATGCCTTTTCAATGTACTTTGTCCTTATACCTGGCTGCTTGTCATTATCTTTTATAACAAATGTATCAATGGAAGTGCTTCCTTAAGACCTCTAAACCACTCTTAACTGTGCTCTTAACTGCTGAGCCATCTTTCCAGCTCCTAGTTTGTAGTCTTATGGGGCCAAACCCTAACCCAGTGGAATCTGTTGCTCTAGGCAGTCAAATTGAATTGTGTTAGAACACATCCAGATGGCTTTCACTGGAGAAGTGTTTGATGTAGGGATAAATACCCTACACTTTGGCTGATGTGTTGTGTTGAATGCTAAGACTAGAAATAAACAAGCAAGCAAGCGAACAAACAAACAAAAAAATCCTTGTTTTTTGCTTTATCTCTTAGACTCACCAAGATCTAGTTCATGTCCTTCAGAGTTCTGGTACAGGATTGAAATATTTTGCTGAGTTTGGGTTATTCTTGGCCACTTTGCATCAGTGGTACCCTTCATCTATTGAATTCATTTACTAAAGTCCTGGTCTGCCAGACATAGAGATGGTCAATGGAATACTAAGGAGATTCAACATATTACAGCTCTTGTGTGATCTGTAACCCAATGTGATGGTTCATTTTGATTGTCAACTCAGTGGAATTTAGAATCTCCTAGAAGATGAACCTCTGTGTGTGTCTGTGATTTCATGGGCTCTGGTCCAAGACTGAGTACCAAGGAGAAGCTGGAGCTGAAGAGATGACTCAGAGGTTAAGAACACTTACTCTTGTTCTCTAGCTGGGGACCCAGGTTCAGTTCTTAATACCCACATGGTGGATCACACTGTTCCATATCTCCACTTCTTGGGCATCTGATACCTTCTTCTAATCTTCGCGGGTACCAGGCATACATGTGGTGCACACACAGAGGAACACACAGAGAATATATCTTAATAACCATTATAAAAAGTAGGAAGCCAACTGAGCATCAGCATTCACCTCACTCTGCTTCCTGATTCTCACTGTGAGCACAGTGGGACCAGCCATCTCACACTCTTCCTGCCTTCCTTGCTGTGACAAAACTCACTCTCAAACTATGAGCTGAAATGAACTCTTCTTTCCTTACGCTGCATTTGTTGGGCATTTTTTCATAGTAACAAGAAGATAATTATTATATTTTTAAAAAGCTCTCTTATTCACTTGCTCTCTTGATTGCTTGTCTTCTTGCTCCCACTCTGTCCCCTCCCCCTTCCCCATTCCCTTTCTCCCTTTCTCCACGTGCTCATTGCCAGCCTCTACTCCTCTACTCTCTGCCTTTCTCTGCCTCTACTACTCTCCAGACTTCCCTCCCTATGCCCTGAATAAACTCTATTCTATACTATTAAAAAAAAAAAAAGAAAGAAAAATAATTACTATGCCTAGTGAGAGAGGCTGAATAACCTTATGGTTGAAACTAGCATCAAACAGATCCATATTTGAAGACCACCTTTACCACTCACTGATCTTTGTGACCTTCTTTTAACCTGACAGTGATCAGTTTCTGATCTATAAAAAGAAGAACCAAAGAATCACTTCCATAATATTTTATGAAGATTTAATAATGCAAAGCTTGTCACATTGTAAAGACTGACACAGAGTTTGTCAACATGAAGTGAGGCTGTGCTTCCATGGAAGGGTTTGTTTAAACTTCAGCTGAAATCAGAGGGATCCAAAGGAATTTATGTAAAATCCCCAAGGCATCTGCTTGTGGGGCAGCTCTTTGAATCAGAGAATAGGGGGTTCATCTTCAGAGATGTAGTATATTACTGTCGCAGCTCCCCTTTACCCCATCGGCAAATATTGAGGGGGCTCCTGCTATAGGCCCTTCTTTTAGAGCTAGATAGATGGCATATAATTTGTTTGCAACCCTAAGGATGCCATTGAGTTTGTTTTCTGTTGGCCATCTACTGCTGGGCATGCAGTCTACCCTTAAGAGCAGTTTATTTTTCCACTGAAACTCCCTTGGAAAAGACTACATTTTAATTTGTAAGTGGTTATCAATTGGAGACAACTTCTGGGTTAGGGAAGGGGGCATGTGTCCATTTCTCTTAGCTCTCGGACCTCATCTGGTGCAGATCTAAGCAGGTCTGTCTGCATGCTGTCTCAATCTCTGTGAGTTCATATGAGCTTTGATCTTGTGTATTTTGAGGGCCCCGTTCTCTTGGTGTCCTCCAAACCCTCTGGTTCTTACATGCTGGGGTTCCCTGAGCCTTGGGCAGGATGGATTTCATGGAGACATCTCATCTAGGACTGAGTGTTCCAAAGTTTCCCTCTCTCTGCATAATGCCTGGCTGTGGGTCTCTGTATTTATTCCCATTTGCTGCAGGAGAAAGCCTCTCTGATGGTGGCTGAGAAAGACACTGGTCTGCTTCTCTGGCTGAAGCCTACACACATACAAACACACACTCACACACACACACACACACGTACACATGATTTTATATATATATATATATATATAATCATTATCTAGTATTTTTCTGTATGTGTGCATGCCTACATGAATTTATGTGTAGTGTGTGTACAGGTGCTTGTGGAAGTCAAAGGCTGTGGAATTTTTTGGAAATGGAGTTACAGGCAATTGGGAGGGGCCTGATTAGCACGGCGAGAACTGAACTCAGATCCTCTGCAAGAGCAACAAGTACTGCTGAGCCATCTTTCTAGTCCCAATCAGTTCTTAATGTTAACTTAAAACATAGGAGATTTTTTTTTTCTGAGTCAGGAATCAGACTTGCACGGATTTCACAGTTGTCTTTGTACACTTTTGGTGAACCCTCAGTGCATAGGAGTGGAGTTGGGGGCAGGGGGAGGACAGCCAGCTGGAGTAATTCAAACCTTCATGGATTTGTTGAGTGCCTTTGTTTCAGCAAAGTGTATCCACCAGTCCCTGGTTCTGACCTTGAGAAAATCCTTTACTGTTTCTTGAATAGAGTTGTGTCCAGTAGGAATTTAATACTTGCTCATGACTCACCATATGAATGTTCACGAGGTGACTACCCAGGAATCTGCGCATTAGATGGATATTTCCCAAACAAACTATTATGGTTTTCAAATCATAGATCCTGGTACCCAAATCTCCAAGGGATGGAAGGATGCATTTTATCTTCAAGCATTTGAGAAATCCCATTTGAGGCTCTCAACTAAATGAGGTATGAAGCCATAGACACAGGTGGGGCTGTTCCTGGGTCTTGCTCTGGATCCCCAGGATCTACCAGCAGTTTGCTAGAGCCTGTACTTATATAGGAAAGAACATTGTGCTAAGCAATCAGAACGCTAAAGACAAATCTGGCGGCATTGGCATCCTAACTCCACCTCTTTGGACCTTGATATATTGGTATACCTTGGTATATAGACTGGAAAACCTAGGTATATAGTTGTAAAGGGCTGACTCAAGACACAATTCAAGCCAGGAAAAAATGTTTTGTTGAGGACAAAGCATTAATTTTTTAAAAATTGAAATATTTTAAAAACTTGACCCTCAACACTGTCATAAGACAAAAATGTGTACTGAAGCTGAGAAGTCACTGTAACTTTAGCAAACACGTATTTTGTTCAGTTTGCCAAAGTCCTTACCATGCCCTCTTGCTTCTCTCCTGGTCATCTTCATTCACTGCAAGTCTGCAGCCTTTCCTGGCTTCTGTCAGCATCTGATACAAATTGAATATAAAATATTTCCTACAGGATCAGGTGTCCCCAGCTAGTGATGCTATTATAGAAATTATAGAAGCTTTTGGGGCTGAAACAGCTGGGGGAAGTTATTCACTTAGGCCAGATCATTGAGGATTTCTTGTCTCTGGCTTCTTCCTATGTCCTCTCTGCTTCCTGCTTGGTAAAACCTTCCACCATCACATATGCCAGCTGCCATGAATCCTTTGAAACCATAGGCCCAAACAAACCTTCCTGTGATTTCTTTAGATTGGGTGTTTTATTACAATAAAGGGAATATCTGACCCACATGGTGCCTGCTTGTGAGAGCCCCCAATCGGCAGATCCTAAGAGTTCTTCCAACTTCTGTCATCCTATGAGTTCAAATCTATAAGGCGCTGTTCTCAGGACAAGTGTTAATCATTACCTACTCCGTATGTAAATCAGAACAGGAAAGTCCCGTTTGGCCAATTCTCTGAAAATCTCGCCTAGATGTTATTCTTGATTTCTTCTGCATCCTGTGTCTTACCTGTTTAGCGCCTGTCTACTCACAGGCAGCATTTTCTGGTCCCTGACTGAAGTTCTCTGAGGCCAGGAGCAACTGTGGATATCCAGACAGTTCAGGCAGGCCAACCAGATGAGTGGGGACTGGGTGTATCCTGGAGAGGCCTTAATCTGGGTCATTTGGATCTTCGCAGCCATCATCAGGGGTGAGATGGCTGGTGGAAGAGGAAGGCTCTCAGGCTGTGGGAGAAAGGCAGGATTTTCTATTAGGGGAAATGAGCCTATTTCCCAGAGGTCTCAGGGGGGTGGGCATAGAGAGGGATGTGTAGACCTTGGGCTCCTCATACCATGTAAGGAAAGGTACCATCCTGGGCACTGACTAGACATGTGGACTGGAACCTATGCTCTATGATGTTGGCTGTGGAGACAGGACTTGACAGAAAATGATAGAGAAAATGATGCCAAGACTCCTGGGTCCTGCTAACTAAGCAATTCAAGGCTTCATGCTCTGTGTAAAATGTAAGACACTTGCGTGCCTAGTCCCTCAAAGCAACATCTTCAAAGTCTTGTAAGTGGAGGAGATGATTTTGGTTGTCATCATGAGAATTTTTATTTGGACATTCTCACTGACATATGTTCGTTTTCATATGTAACCAAAGCAGCTGCCTAAGTCATCCAAAGAGTGACTCTATAGATATTATTGCTCAGGGTTCAGTCTAGGCTGAAATGTAAAGGCAGTTTACTTAGTTTGTAAAACATTACCGTCCAGAAACTGCAGGTGCTCACTAACGTGTGGCGGTTTTCTCATGCGTATGGAAATAAGATTGTGCTAGACTCTGCAATCCATTTGGCAGGGTCCTGGCATCTACAGAGCACCAAAGAAAGGGCAACCTTGGTGTGGTACAAGAGTTCTTTGGTGTGGTGGTGGCCTCTCAGAAGCAACTGAGGCAGGGCCCTGTGGTGGTAGTTTCCAAACAATCCTGAAAGAAGAGGACCTTGTTTCAGAGAGAAGGTCCTAGCTACGGTAGCCTCTGGGTAGAGAAAGAGCCCCAGCGTGGCTGATTGTCTTCCTCTTTCCAGCCAGCTTCTCAGTTCTCCCTCGTGTTTCCTCAGGGTCTGTGACTGAAGAGCCACAAAGATATACCAAGCTAGGATGGGTGCAGGGGAAGCAAGCCACTGTGATGGGAAGACTCGAACCCGTGAACGTATTTCTTGGGATCCCCTTTGCTGCACCCCCTCTCGGACCTCTGCGGTTTTCCAATCCACAGCCTCCGATCCCCTGGGATAATGTGCGAGAAGCCACGACCTACCCCAATTTGTAAGTTGCAGGTGGCTTGTGTCTCTGGGAACTTGAAGAGATTATAAGGGGACAATGTAGGTTGTGATGTCCGGGAACAGAGGAGAAGAAAGATGGACCGGGGGTGGGGGGCACAGACCTGGGTGAGCATTTCTGTGTCTCAGCTCTCCCACGATGGATGCTCATCAGAGTTGCTAGGGCATTGTTAAAAATGCATGTGTCCCTTGGTCTCTTCAAAGCTTCCTGAGTCAGACACCCCAGAGCTAGGCCTTAATAGTCTGGAAGCTCTTTGGGGTTCTGAGTCCTCAGCAGGTATAGGAAGTGCTGTGATGGGCTCCAGTCTTTCAATGAAAGGGACTTTCCTGGTGTTTCTTTGTGACCCTTCACCCTGGGCTGACCTGTCTGGGTGAGGGCCTCAGAGAGCAGAACTACAGTGTGACTCTGTGTGTGTGTGTGTGTCTGTCTGTCTGTTAATGTCTGTGTATCAGTGTGTATTTGTCTGTTAACGTCTGTGTGTCTGTGTCTGACTGTGTTTGTTAATGTCTGTGTGTGTGTGTCTGTCTGTGTCTGTGTATATGTGTCTGTCTGACTGTGTGTGTTTGTCTGTGTCTGTGTGTATGTGTATGTCTGTGTCTGACTGTGTGTGTGTGTGTTTTATCTGTCTCTGTCTCTGTCTCTCTCTGTCTCTCTCTGTCTCTCTGTGTGTGTGTGTGTGTGTGTGTGTCTGTCTGTGTCTGTGTATATGTGTCTGTCTGACTGTGTGTGTGTGTTTTATCTGTCTGTCTCTCTCTCTCTCTCTGTGTGTGTGTGTGTGTCTGTCTGACTGTGTGTGTGTGTTTTATCTGTCTCTCTCTCTCTCTCTGTGTGTGTGTGTGAGTGTGTGTGTGTGTGTGTGTGTGTGTGTACATGTACACATTCTCTTAACCCCCATAGTCTCAGTTGTGTTTTATGTAAGTCCGGGCCCACAGTGGGAATTCCATACATGCCTGTGGAATGGCTTTCTAAATAGCTGCTGCCTTAGTTTTTTTTCTAGTCCCCATGACCAAATTGTGACAGAAAGCTACTTAAGGGAAGAAGGGCTGATTTTAGTCCGTAGTTTGAGCAGGCATGATCTATCATTGTAGGGAAGGCTCAGCAGAGTCTGTGGCAGCAGGAGACTGTAGCTGAGACGCCTCCCATCTGGGCCAATGAGGAGACAGAGAGCAGGGTTTGCTTCTGCCCCTTTCTCCCCTTTCCTTCACTGTGAGACTTCAGCCCCATAGGATCCATGTAGGGTAGCTCCTCCCAGGGGAACATCTCCTAGGAGATTCCAAACCAAGTCAATTGCCAATGAGGATTAGCTGTCCCAGATGCCTCTGTGACACAAGGGGGTTGGGAGGCAAGTAGCTCCCAGACAGTGAAGAGTCCCAAGGCCAGGGGAGTAACAAGTTACATTAGTTGTGGAAGAGTTATAGAATGCTGTGTAGGGCAGGAAGTGAGGAGAGACTCTCTTGCTGTTTGCCTAAGCTCTAAAGAGCCCCAGGGATGTCCAATTCTTTTGGTTTTCTAAGTCCTTAGGTTGAGTCACATGGGTCCCAGGCTGAAGGAGTACCTTGGTACCAGGCTGCACCACAAAAGATGACTTCATGTGGCTCACATGTGGACTGGAAATATGACAAAACTCATTAGTTGGTTTATTTATTTGCTTTTTGCTTGTTTACCCATTCAATTATTCATTCAATTCATTCAGAACCAACTCGAGAATCAGATACCATTAGGTCTTGGGCTAAAGAGATTCTTCAGTTTATTATGGATTGCATCTTTGTAATTTGTACATTGTAAATTGAAAATATATTTACTTCGCCCACCTACCCTACCCTGCATCTTCCTCCAACTATATAATACACGGATACGTGCCTCTGTGACACTATGGCCATTCACCCATACAACCGAATAGCTCCCATCCTGGCCCACACAAAGCTCACCCAGATAAAAATCAAATCTCAGCATTTGAAGTTTTGTTTCTATGGATTATATATTGATTTTTTTCATGTCATAAAGTTGAGAAACCCACAGGATCATTGTGTGTTGGGCATTGTCATCACAACCTCCCTGGAGGAGCATGTAGACCAGTAATGACAGAGGGCAGAGAAAAATGATTGATAATTAAAATGTAAGGAGCCAAGGCAGCCACTAGGGGTCAGAGAAGACAGCTGAGAAGGAGTGAAGAACTGCTTTAAGGAAAGGTCAGGTGTGCCTCAGGGGAAAGCAAGGAGGCCTGAATTTATGAACGACAACATACAAAGAAGCCAGGAGCTAAATGCCCCAAAAGGAATGTATCTCAGTGCTGGTTTCTCCTTGTTCCCAGGTGTTCACTCCTCTATCAAGGAAACAGTACTAACAGAGCACTTAAGTATGTTGGAAATACACCCCCCCCCCACACACACACAGTTTCACTTAAATCACCCCTTAGCCCTTGGCTAAGATCAAATGTAGTATGTTCTTATTGTTAGTGTATGTCAGGCTCTGTGCTAGGACCTGTGAGGTGCAGAAGTGATTAATCCAGACTCAGAGGCTTTTTTAGCTGCTCACAGTTGAGCTGGAGAAGATGCTCACGTCACATGCAAGCCTAGGGCAAGGGCTAGGGCATAACCCACATTCTGGTGGTGTTTATAAAGAAGAGATATGGTGTCTTGGTAAAAGCGCAGAAGGCTTCTTGGAGGAGGGGTCTTTGGACTGAATCTGAAAGGAAGAGAGGATAGTGAACCAGAATGTATAGGGAGAAACAATCCAGTCAGAGATAGCTTATGCGAAGCCTGGGTGCAGGAGCCTTCCTGTATCTGTCTGGGTTCCTGGTATGGAGGCTGTCAAAAGATCCTTTTGCTTCTCTGGCTGTAGAAGAGAGACTGGTGGGAGAGAGCCTCTGCAAAGCAACTCAGTGGTGGGCACAGACTGGGTGTGCGCTTAGGGTTAATGACACAACTATCCAGGAACTGAATTAAAGGGGCTCATCACATGTTAGTTTGCTTGCTTGTTTCTAAAAGAAGGGAGCCAGGGCACAATCAGATTCTGTGCCCATAGTTTTGACATGCCTCTGTGCTCAGAAGGACACCTGGGCCTTGCTTCTGTCCCAGGAACAGGCTCCTCCCAGGAAGGCATGCTGGCATAGATGCTGGACAGATTAATTCTCCCCCTCCCTCTCTTGCTCCTCTCCCTCCTCCTCTCCCTCTCCTTCCCTCTCAGGTGCTTTCAGAACTTAGAGTGGATATTCATACACCAAAACCTGCTCAAAGTGCGTTACCCTAAACTTGGAATGTCAGAAGACTGCCTGTACCTCAACATTTATGCACCAGCGCACGCAAATGAAGGCTCCAGGCTCCCGGTAAGGCTGCCCGCTGCACTGGGGGTTCATTAGCAGCAGGTCTTGGAACCAGCTGGGCATGGGGCATCTGGAGTTAGACCTAGCCTCCTATTGGGCAAGAGGAAAAGTCCATCGCACAAGTAACCTTAAAAAAAAATTCACAACGCCATTGTCCAAAATTGTTTTCACTGTTACTTTATAACTATATAATCTTGCTGTTACGAATCATAGTGTAAATATCTGCATTTTCTGATGGTCTTAGGAGACCTCTGTGAAAGGATCATTTGGCTTCAGAGGGGTCACAACTCACAGGTTGTTAACCGATGTTCTAGAGGCTGTGAAGTTGACAGTTTTAACATCACAGCTTTTGCTCTTATGAGCCTTACAGTGGCTTCTGTCTTTCTGTGAGTCACAAGCTTAGTGGGCTTCAGTTACCTGAAGTAACTGTCAGTCTCTGAGCATTTGGACCGAGCCAACACTGTTTTAAAGGCTTTGACTACAGACTCCTATTTGGACCTCACAGAATCCTTCTACATGAGGTAGCTAGTGGTTGGGGGACTGTCTCGGGGTGGTTGGGTAGCCTGTCAGCACTCACTCAACTAATCCAATCTACTTACTGAGATGGTAAGGGTCTATACACTTACCCCTGGGTCTATTCAAAAGACAAGACCCTGGAGCCTACTTGAAAAGAAGAGTGAGACACTTATATTTTGCTCAATTAAGAAAAAGAAAGAGAAAAAATCCAACAAGCATGGGAAAGGATTGACTGAAATGATTCTGCCTCTTCAGGTCATGATATGGATACCCGGTGGTGGCTTTGAGGCTGGCTCAGCCTCCATCTTTGATGGGTCTGCCCTGGCTGCCTATGAGGATGTGTTGGTTGTGACCATCCAGTACCGCCTAGGAATATTTGGCTTCTTCAAGTGAGTCTCTTCTAGTGAATGGCACTCCAGATCATAAAGGGAAACTGCAGCAGCTGCAGGCCATCTACCTTAGGATGAATGAACCTTCAGTGGCACTGAGTAAATTAAGTCCTAATTAGTTTGGCAATTTAGCACATTAACATAAAACCTCTCAAATCCTAGCAGTTTAAAAAGGCCTCTTTCTTATTGAGGACAGTCCAAGTTTGTACCCCCGAGGAACAGATGTCCTTCAACATGGTCAACCAGGGCCCTAGGACCTTTCCATCTTGTGGCTCTGATGCAGATGCTCTGGATCTTGAACAGACCAGCAAAGAAGAAAGCACACAGGGTCACACAGGAGAAGTATGCCTGAGTCAGCCTCAAGGAGGCACTTACCACTCTGTTCACATACCACTGGGTAGAAGGCATTCACAAGGCCCACAGGGCTGCAAAGGAGACAGAGACAGAAATGTAGCCTAGTGGTGGGACCTGGAATTTTGTGAATCTGATAGTCTGGGGCAGGTCTGATTGGGAAGGGAGCTGGATGCCATGGTGTTCATGGAATTTGGAACTTTTATCTTTTAAAGACTGTGAGGGTCCTAGAAATGGCCTGCTCAGAGAAATGTAGCAGGAAGCATACTTTGGAAGAAACTAGAGGCTAGACCGTGCTTAATGGTTGTTCATTAACAAACGGGAGGCCAGTAAGGAGGCTACTGCTAACTTACTGAATCTATAGAGGGTTGAATCATACTAGCAAGAGGAAGCAAATGTAACTCAGTGTGCCTGGCATTTATCTTTCCAGCAGTCCCACACAGCAGGTTCTATCTTTATCCTTAGTTTCATGAGGAATTTGAGGCCAACTGGTTAGATGACTGGCCCAAGGCCTCCCAGAGAAGCAATGAATCCTATGCTACACCTAGAGATCTTAGTGCTTTCTGTGAGATGGTTCTCCTTCAGGGAGGAATGAAACCGTTATGGGGCACACTGTGGAATGAAGGTTAAATTGGCAAGGCTTAGAGAAGGCTGAGAATCAAAACTTAGCCTTAGCCAGCCATGGTTACAGACAGACAAAGGGATGTAGGAGGAGGAACAGGTTGGAGAACTGGAGGATGGTAGGGGATAGGATGCTGAGATTTCTCTCACAGGATGCAAACCGCATGGCAGCTCTGAGTCCCAGTGTTTCTGTGTTCTCTGTTATTTTCATGTGCTTCCCTATGAGTTGCTCAATAATTCTGAGAAGCATGCAACTTTCTGAGACACATGCATGGAGTGTGATTAGGAGAGTGGATTCTGGAGGCAGCATCATTGACTCCTAATTCTTTCTTAATCTTTTTGACAGGGAGATTTAATATCTCTGTGTCTGAATTTCCCAGTCTATTTAAAAGGGATGAGTGTCATGGTGGCATACTCGTAGATTTATCTGAAAAGAATTGGCCCAAGCATGGCCATAGGGTGGTGAGTCACTGCCCTATCCTCTCTGTCCAATATGGAAGGCACATGGGGTAGTGAGGTGTATAGCCTAGACTTGCTCCACTCACCCTTCAGTGCCCCCTGCCAATGGCCCATGCTGAGGCCCCAGTAATGCAGCTTCTAGAAGCTAATCTTTCAGTAGCAGGGCAGAGAAAACCAGAGAGGCAAAGAGGACAGAGCCATCTGTCTCACGGGCTGTGGAGATTTTAGGAGTCTTAGCTGAACATTTCTTGAGGCCATGCTGGGCACACTTGCTGCAGTGGGTACTGCCTTTATTGTTTATAAGGAGGTAATTTGGGATTTTGTCACTCATTGGAATTTCTCTGTCTAGGAAAGTCTGGCTCAAGTGGCAGAGATAACTCTTAGCAGCAGAACATTTTAGGGATCCCTGGGTTAAGGAGAGCCAACAACACCCTAACACTAGGCATAAAATATTTCCCGTGGACTTCTCTTAAGGACAGAACTTCCACCGTTCTTGAGGAGATCCCAGAAAATGAGGACTAGGCCTAGTACCCTCAGCTTATGCAGGGCTCTGGTTCTCAATGTCCTGTCAGCTCACACCTGAATGAGACTGGGACTGAGGACCTGATCCGACAGGGCAGGACTCTTAGCAAGAGTCTTAGCAGGACTCTTGCTAGCCAGCTAAGAACTCTCACTTTGCCTCTTGCTCTAGCACACAGAACCAGCATGCCCCTGGGAATTGGGCCTTTCAGGACCAGCTGGCGGCCTTGCTGTGGGTCAAGGAGAACATCAACTACTTCGGTGGAAACCCTGACTCTGTGACCATCTTTGGTTGCTCAGCAGGCGCCATAAGCATTTCTAGCCTCGTGAGTTTTCTGCTTTATGACTTGGCTGTGATGGGCGTGTGTGTGTGTGCTTTACAATCATAAAGACAAGAGACATCATCTACATTTGGTTGGTGCCCTTGGGTTGAATACATATAATATAACATTTTTTATTTTCTTAGGGTTAAAAAAAGACTCTTGTATAAATTCGTTGAGAATTTTATTTGTGCACACAATGTATTTTGATTATAGCCATTCCCCCCCTCCTCTCCTGAGCCCCTCCAAGAGCCACCTCTCCAACCCTTTTTGGAATAAGCCATCTAGTTCCTTGTGTTGCCCGTATCCACATGGGTGTGGAATGCTCTACTGGAGCAGAATACACAGTTTAAAGAATACATAGTGCTTCACAGATAAGTTGTGAGTCTGGGGCACAGTCTTATTTTGTGAACAAGATAGCTGTCACCAGGAGAATTAAGATAAATTCCTAGCCGGGCCGTGGTGGCGCACGCCTTTAATCCCAGCACTTGGGAGGCAGAGGCAGAGGCAGGCGGATTTCTGAGTTCGAGGCCAGCCTGGTCTACAGAGTGAGTTCCAGGCCAACCAGGGCTACACAGAGAAACCCTGTCTCAAAAAACAAAACAAAACAAAACAAAAAAAAGATGAATTCCTAAGGTCACATAATGAGTGATGATTTGAGAGAGAAAAAAAAAATCCCTGTGTTTGTAGAGTCAAATCTCTATGATCTAGTCATCTAGACTGGTAAGCAATTGTTGGCAGTTCTCTCTCTCTCTCTCTCTCTCTCTCTCTCTCTCTCTCTCTCTCTCT
>JADRCH010000063.1:7270225-7299250 GCA_019843965.1 Rhynchomys soricoides | reverse complement strand
TCTCTCTCTCTCTCTCTCTCTCTCTCTCTCTCTCTCTCTCTCTCTCTCTCATACACACACACACACACACACACACAGAGGGCAGCAGGTGGCATCATAGGGTGGGAGCCCCTGAAGGAAGAGCATCACATCTTGAACCAGGAAGTGATTCGTGCAGTTGGGCCTGCTTAATTCCCACTCTCTCCTGAGAGCTACTCAGGTCCTTTCCAACACCAATGTCCCTCTTTGGCTCTACTTTTTTCACATTATTTTCCAATACTGCCATCCTGGAGACCAAACACCTAGCATCTGGACCTTCTTGGGGGCAGGAGGACTCACACAAACCAAAGCATTGTTCACTAGAGAAACTCATTTAAACATAAATAATGAAAGACATGGAAAGATCTGCAGATGAACATTCATTTTCCCCCTGAGAACAGGAAATAGGAATTGTCCTTTTGGAGCTGCTCAGAGTTTGGATGTGGATCCTTTTGTATAACTCAGCTGCAGAACTCATTGCTTTGACTACGGTTTGAATATTTTTCCCAATCAGCACCCATTTAAACATATTTACAAAGTAGCTTGTAGTTTGCAAAGTAGCTTGTAGCAAACGGTTCTTACATCGTTGTAACAGAATAGCAGGATTTTATAGTTCGCTCTAAAATATTTCACTCTTATCTATACCAATTTGACAGTGATTTCATTTTTGGCCACCCATATTTACCAATTTTCCCCCTAGACACAATGCTTTCTTTTCATACATGAAGTCCACTGGTTCGTATGATAGTCGCTTGACTGTGTAATCACAGTAACTAGTGCAGCTGACAAGACAGCATTATAAACAGCATACCTTCACACAAGACTGATGGGAATAGAAATGTATGAATCTGCTAGAAAATAGACTGTCCCCAGTAGTCAGCATTTCCCTGACATAAATTACATCTAAATCAGAGACCAGTTACATAGGGGTTAAGAGGGTTTCTGCTGTGCAGTGGCCACCAGTACTCAAGGTAGTTTACAATATTGCCTTCTAAGGAGGACTATGTTAGCCCACTTTGTGTGTATGATAAGCGCCATCCTTCGTGAATGAAATTGACCAGGCACTGAGTAGATGTAAGCAATCAGGCAACCTCCGCGGAGGGGGAGTGGCTGGCCGGGAGTGGGAGGGGCTGGCCAGGGAGGGGGAGGGGCTGGCCAAGGAAGGGCTGGCCGCAGAGATTGCCTCGTGTTCATTACTTCTTCCGCCCTAAATAAAAATATCTACGACACAGATGCAATTTTTGCTACAGTGTTTCAGAGGAATAAACCGATGCTTGGAAATATAAAGTGACTTGCCAGTAGCAAGGGAATAAAGACACTGACTTAAGAATAGCTGACTTAAGTGTTACTAAAGCCAATTGTGGAGGTACATGCCTGAAACCCAGGCGCTCAGAGACTGAAGCAGAAGAATGGAGGGAGCCTGGGCAACAGAGTAAGATCCTATCTTAAAAGCAGAAAGAAAAGAAAAGAAAAGAAAAGAAAAGAGCCCCAACCAACCATCCCCCCCCCCCCCAAAAAAAGAAGAAAAACCAAGAAAATGAGGACTCAAAGAGGTGAAATAACTCATTTAAGTTTGAACTCCCAAGCAGGGCTCTCCAGGCCACAGCTTGGATTCCAAAGCAGGCTTCCTGGGAGGGTGTCTGTAAGGAAGGAATTGATGCTTGTAGGATGGGCATGATTCCGGGATAACTGCTTCTGGATCTCCTACATTCTCTTTCTAGATTCTGTCTCCCTTGAGCATGGACTTATTCCACAGAGCCATCATGCAGAGCGGAGTGGCCATCATCCCCAGCCTGAAGAGCTTTGATAATGAACTGAAACGTGATGTAGGTATACTCTTATCTCTTAGTGCTCAAAAGCCCACAGACTGCCCTCTTCTTATCATATGCTTAGATTTCCTTACTGACCATATCCAACGAACCTCATGCTAGTCCAAGGGCTGCCTTGTGCCTATATGGAAGGTCTGTTCAACAGGAAAGGGACCAGCTACACAGCACAGCACAGCACTATTGTACCCATGGCTGTGTGTATGCATGTCATGGAGCAGCGGTCCTCAACCTGTGGGTCACAACCACTTGGTGGGGTGGAGTCAAATGGCCCTTTCACAGGGGTTGATTAAGATCATAAGATAACAGAGACATTTATATTATAATTCATTATTATTTAATTTTATTTTTTACACACTGTAGCTGTCCTCAGACACACCAGAAGAGGGCATCAGATCCCATTACAGATGGTTGTGAGCCACCATGTGGTTGTGGAATTGAACTCAGGACCTCTGGAAGAGCAGTCAGTGCTCTTAACTGTTGAGCCATCTCTCCAGCTCTGGAGAATTATATTATAGTTCATAACAGTAGCAAAATTACAGTAATGAGGTAGCAATGAAAATAACTTTATGGTTGGGGGTCAGTACACCATGAGGAACTGTGTTAAAGGATCACAGTATTAGGAAGGATGAGAACCACTGTCACAGAAGGAGTCCAGCTACACAATGCGACATTACTGTTGTGCACATATGCGATATAGTTCTTAAATATTTGGGGGGGGGGCACAAATCAGTCCCAGTGGTCTTATTTTGTGCAGTTAATCTGTGCCTGCCATATTTTATGCTACCCTAGAGTGCAATATTGAGAAAGATTCTGAGGCTGTTTCCAGGGATGTGGTGCAGTGACTGATGGAGTTTAGGAAATGCAGTAGGGAATGTGTCCCAGATATTTGTTACCCCTGGAAATTAGTCATTCAAGTGGTACAGTGTTTTTTTTTTTTTTTTTTCCTTCCTTGCTTTCTTTCCTTGTTTCCTTCCTTCCTTCCTTCCTCCCTCCCTCCCTCCCTCCCTCCCTCTCTTCCTCCCTCCCTTCCTTCTCTTGAGGTGGATATCTCATTATGTTACCTAGACTGATCTCAAATTTCTGAGCTGAAAAGACCTTCTAATCTCAGTCTCTAGAGTATATGGGGCTGAAACTTAATCAGTAGAGATAAACTCAGCACGGATCCCAAGTCCTGCCTCAGCTGATGATTGGCACTCCCAAAGCTATCTTGAGGTCCAAGCTCCATTTAGCACCCCAAGATCAGAACCTTGTGGCATCGTAGCTAAGTCTACAGGACTGGTATATCTGTGACTAGGAAGGAACCCTGATTCCAATCCATGGCCAGAGACTGACAACCCCTTTCCCCAGCTCTGGCAGCCATTAGAATTAGGATAGCACAGAGCTGACCTCAATGTAGCAGCATTGACCTACAGCGAGTCAGGTGGCATGCTGGACCTCACACAGATGGACCACCTGTGGCTGGTGGAGGCCCCTTTACAGGCTTTTGTTCCCATGGATACATTCAGTACCACTGTCTGTCTGTCTTCTCTGTAAACAGTTGCAGGTGATTGCGGATGTCTGTGATTGCAATGTATCAGACTCCAAGGCTTTGCTGAACTGCCTGAGGGAAAAGTCTTCTCTGGAGTTGCTGAGCCTTGGCCAGGTGAGGAGGGAGGGGAAAAACTGGGGGTGGGTAGCTCAGTAGATGGAGTGGCTATATAGTCTATCCCTTTTATTTATTTTGATCTTTTTTATCTTGGTTTTGATCTATTTTGACAAGAGAGGGGTTGGAGATTTGTGACAACCTCTGACTGTTGTAGGGTTTCAGACTCACTCTTACAAGTGATTTGAAGAACATCATGGGATAGGGACATTGCTCAGCCTGGGTTGCTGTTTAGACATTGAAGGCATCACTCTGGGAAGAGGGCCATGCTTGCGCCACGCGATCCTCAAGCTAAAGTCAAGACCCAGATCTGGGAGTTCTAATTGGAAGTAACTTTTTTCTCGTTGTAATAGAATATTCTAAAATCTCAGTTGCCTGGAAAGGAATGGTCAGAGAGACGTCCACTGCTGTAGGCATTCAACCAAAGTCTGGCTGGCATGTGTGGCTTTCCATCATTAGATGGCTAATTGAACTGGATGGATTATAATAGACCTTCCAATCTTGAGACTCTGCGAGTCCTTGAATGATTAAGATTGTTGCTTATCAGACTCAAATGTTTGTAGCTACATGGCAGGGATAAAACATCTGCAGTCTAGAGTCTACAAAGTGGGTAATAGTGAGCCACCAATGTAAGCTCCTGCATGGCCCCTTCTACCCAATTTCCTAAACAGGAACCTAAAGAGAGAAACTAGGATGAGGGCTGATGAGATAGCTCCTCCAAGAAAAGCATTTGCTGCCTAAACCTGATGACTCCAGTTCAAGGCCCGGAACCCACCTCAAGGTGAAGGGAGAGAACAATCCCACACAGGTGTCTTCTGGCCCCACAAAGACACTGTGGTCTGCACAAACTGAATGCCACAGCCCCTCCCCCACGATAAAAAATTCCAGAGAAAGATCAGAGATAGTTGTTGCTTTCTGAGGTCCAGCATACAGAACATCAGTATCACCTGGGGCAGTCCCAACGACAGCCTGCTAGATTACCTTTAGGAATTCTCTATTCAGCAGACCCGAGGATTTGTGTATCTGATAAACTTCCAGATGCCATTGATGCTGGTCTATGAACTCCCATTGAGAACTACTGTGTTAGGCTCTTATTTCTCCTTGAGTGATATTATTATTGTTGCTTTATTATTTAGCAGATGAAAAACCATGCACAGAAAAGTTATTGGCTGAGCCAATAGCATTTTGCTTCTCCTTATTCTGAATGCATTTGGACTTCTGAGGACAGTAGATTTTATAAACAGAAACAACTGTTGGTTTTCCTTTTCCTTGTTGCAGAAAGCAAAGTCATTCACCCGAGTGGTCGACGGTTCTTTCTTTCCAGACGAGCCGCTAGAACTGTTGTCTCAAAAGACATTTAAAAAAGTTCCTTCTATCATTGGCGTCAACAACCATGAGTGTGGCTACCTATTGCCTATGGTAAGAAGTCTGCCTGTCTTCCCTGCTTCTGCCTCTACAGCAAGGCAACTGTTTGCTCCCATAGATGATTCCCTGTGTGATAAGAGTTGGAAGCCCGTTGATATTTAGGCAGCAATAACCTTCCCACTGACCAGAAGAGGGGTCATAGTCTGCTTAAGAGGGGTTTATTTGGCTTGTGATTTTGGCCAATAGAAGTAAAAATAGTACGACTCCAACATTTGGAGATGGCCTCACATGATGGAGAAGTAGCAAGGCTGCATGCACAAGGGGTCCAGCATAAAGAGGCTGCCCTACTTTGTAACGACTCACCCTCTTGCAAACTAACCAGGTCTTAGGGGAATTACAGTCATCTCTTCTAAGGACGGTGCTCCTGTGACCTAATTACTTTTGCCAAGGTCCTACCTCTTATAGATTTACCATTGTACAATACATTTATAACAAGAACCAAACAATCACATGTAAACTATAGTCAAGAAGAACTGGGGTCTGGAGGATCAATGGTGTGTCCATCTTGGCCCTTATACTGATTTATTGCAAAAGAAGCAACTGCATATAGAGGAGAGAGTTGGATCCATTTGTCTTTACTATAAACAAAACAAAACAAAAACCTCTACAATTACAATCAGATTTGGGAGGCTTCACTCCTTCAAATTATATCTGGTCTTGGTCAGACGTTTTTGACTTCCAAGAACCCGACAACATTTGCTTCTGCTGTAGAATTATGAAATGTCCAGAAGTTGTATACACTTATAAACCCCGAACCTTTGATAGTGGACATCCACAGCTTCCTGCTTCCTGTCAGGTCACATTCTCCAGAGCCATATAATGGGTATGTATAACTCAAAGGTGCTGCTTTCAGAGCATGCTCAGAGCAATGAAGAACACAGGGTGGGGAAGAAATAATCTTCAGGAGTGTTGGAGGGCGATGAGGATAAGCCCTCTGAGGAGGGATGGATGGTTGAACAGAAGCCTGGGTAAGCAGAGTGAGGGGCACTATCTGGACCCTGAGAAAAGCCTTTCATCTGCTTTAGAAGTTTGGAGGGGAGGTCAAGTTCATTATGATGTCAAAATTCACTTACCTAGACCAACCTCTATGTTTTAAACTGGCAGGGAGATAGGACTAAGAAATAAAGGAATCAGTGACTGTAACCACTGTGACCAGTTCTCTGAGTGCCTTCCACATACCAGGCACAGACCACCTGAACGAGAACTTGCAAATTCAGAGGGTGAGAGTAGTGTTCCTGTCTCCTAGCCAATAAGGAGACAGTGGTGTGTAACTTTGATGCATTTAACCTCTGCTTTTCAAGATAGAAACACATTAAATAGCCTGGCATATTGCAATCTCTCAGTAAATGCTAGCTCTTGAAAGAATGCTAAGGGGGAGTCAGTACTCAGATCTGCACCATTCAGGGGAGACCATGCCTATGGGTTTCAGCCAAATCTGTTCTTGTTCACTGGAGACCTAAGGCAAATCAAGTTCTTAAAATGTGTCTGTGGGAAACAATCAGGGAAGAAGATGACAAGTAAATTTATTTGACTAGTGAATTGTTGGTCTACCTGATAATGTTTCTAAGCTGCAGTACTGCCAGGAAATAATCATCAAGTAATTACGAGGACCTTCTGCCATGTAAGGACAGCCACTGTGAGTGCTTTCCAAAAAAGCAACTCTCTATTCAGCTCTTTGTGGGCAGCCCATTGTTTTCGTCTTGCAAGTGAGGAATCTGAGATATGAGGAATTATTTGCAGATTCACCACAGCCCTCACCCCAAGACCCCTGAAAGATCCTCAACCTCCAGACTCACCACCCTTTATAGCTCACCACCCTTCTTACTGGTCGTGACTGAACAGGTTGGGGAAGGAGAAAGTAACAAGCCACTGGTTTCTCTGTGAATCTGGGGCCAAGGCCAAGTGTGTATCAGTTCAGATCACCATAGTGAAGTGAGTCTTGATGTCTTAAACCATGGAAGTGCATCTTCTCTCAGTTTTGGAGTCCCTGGTGCCTGAGACCAAGCTGTCACAAGTTTGGGTTTTCTCTGACTTGTGGATGGCCACTTTCTCACTGGGTTCAATATAGTGTGTCCTTATGCTTGGATTCCTAGTTATCTGTGTGTCTGAGTTTCTCTTCTTGGGTGCCTTTAGTGGCCTCATTAAAATGGTGTCACTGCTTTAAAGACCAAATACTTTTATGTTCTGATGTACGGAGTTGGGGAGGGGTGTTCAGTATATAAGTTTTATCCAGTTGGTAGCCCATAACCACTGGGGCTCTGCAAGACCACAGGTATGACAGGGAATGACTGCCTTTGATAAGACATGAGAAAGGGACATTTATTGATCAACTGATAACCGACTACTGTGCATGGCCACCTAGGGCTGAGGGGGCTCTTGTCTTTTCAGTCTCCACTGTAAAAAATTACATGTCCTGGTCCTGTTTTGCTTTTTGATGCCCAGATGGCTCACAGTGAATACCCTGTTTCTCTCCTCAGAGGGACACTCCTGAGATTCTCCTTGGCTCCAATGAGTCTACCGCTCTCACCTTGATACATGTTTTGCTGGTAAGTAACTGTGGGTGATGTGGCTCTCCAGAGAGTCATTGACTTGGCAAATATCCCTGCCTCACACACATGGCTAGAGCTGAGAGTACAGACATTCCACAGTAACCAGTTAATTGATGCATTAATTCAGTAGACTCATCACTGGCTCACAATCCCTTATTCCCACAATTCTTAAGTCCCACGGGCTCTAAAATCCCAAAGGCTTTTATTACCCTCATATTAGCCAAAAGTGAGCCTTTTTACTTCTAAGCATTCATTTTCTTTATTTATGCCATTATTCATCTGTTTTGGGGACATATTAATGTGGAATTTGGGGTATTTTCCCCCAAGAATGTTACATACTAGCACATGTACTGAATCACCAAATGATCATTTGAAAAGATATGAATTATGAAATATACAGGGGCTAGAATTCTATATTTACTATGTGCCCATCAGGCATTGTATTAAGGTCCAGCATTAACAGAGTTAACATTTCAGATTTTAGAAACAAACATAGCATCCATACCAGGTCTAACTCTATAAACACGAAGGATGTGGGGATCAGTCTATCTCTCTCCTTTCTTCTCCTTACTTTTTCTTTCCATAGTATTTATTTAGCATAATCGCAGTGCCAAAGTTCATTGCCAAAATTCATGGAACATACATGTACTGGGACCAAACACTCTAGCACTTTCCCTTGCAATGAGATGTGGTGTGAGGTGGACAGATATGGCCATGACTGTGACATTGAAGCAGAACACTATGGCCTGTGAGGTCCACAGGGGTATCTGGTAGCTCCCTGCAAGGAGAGAGAGTTTTAGCAAGTCTTGAGTGAGTGGAACATGGGAGGATCTATCCGGACCAACCAGGAGCTGGAGAATGTGGAGAGATTGGCCAAGGAGGTGAGTGCAGCCAGAGAGGACCCATGAGACTGTAGGATGCCAGAGAGGGAGCATGAATTCATCGAAGTGCTAAGAAACATGGAAGGTTTCCTCTAGCTGCAGAGGTGCCTGCCTAGGTGGGCCAGGGAACGCATTAGCCCCTGGGATGGAAAGAGGGATGTGTAGTGAGTCTTGACTATCTAATGGAGTGAACTGAGTCTGAAGATTGAAGGATAGTCAAGCTATAAATTGAGTAATGGGTTCTCTCCAGCTGGATGGTAGACGCCCCTTGGAGGAGATTTCCATTGGTCTGGGTCATAGGGAAAGGGACACTGGAGAAGAGGAAGGGCATTTCAAATGCTGAATGTATCTTGAGCTGAATCTCAGCAAGACACCAAATGACTTAGAAGCAGAGCTTGTCCCAGGAGCAGGGACAGTCTTGTGGATGTGTGGCCAGTGTGTCATATACCACTTCCTACTTCTTGAGCTCGATGTGCTGCTGTCAACACCTGGAAATTCTCAATAACTTTGGGACACAAGACCCCAGCTTTTAATTTTGCAGTGAGTGCCACCAATGTGTACTGTGTGTGGCCCAGGCCCTGGGGTTTGAATACAGACTTGTGAAAGAATCCTGGTTCCATTTGTTTGGACTAACCATTTATTCTCTTCATGTCTAAGTTTCCAAATCTGTGGTGTTCTTTTTAAATGCAACCTAGGATTGCTATGTGGGTGAAATGAGGCAATGCATAGACAGTTATTTGCCACTCTGCCTTCACAGGCTAATAATTAATTAACAGGTTGGCCATTGTTGACTTGAATTTCCTATGATCATGAATTTTTCTTTTTTCTTTTTCTCGTTTTCTTTTCCTTTCCCTTCACTTTTCCTCTTCCTTTGTCCCCCATCCCTCTGTCCCTCCATCCCTCCATCCCTCCCTTTTTTCCTTCTTTCCTTTCTTTTCCCAGCATATCCCCACTCAGTATTTGCACGTTGTGGCTAAAGAATACTTTCATGGCAAGCATTCCCTGACTGACATCCGGGACACTTTATTGGACTTGTGTGGAGATGTGTTCTTTGTGGTTCCTGGACTGGTCACAGCTAAATATCACAGAGGTGAGTCCCTGAAGAGCATCTTTTAAGGACACAGACAGTGAGACAGGAGGTCATGGGGTCCATGTTGCCCACTGAGGACCCATCCCTGGGCTCCTTCACAGTGAGGATCTATTGATGGAACAAGATTACTTTGTGGCTCAGGAACATAGACTACTTATTACTTCAGTCCTTTACTTTCCTCACTTTTCTCTCTGGAGCTGGTTGGGGTTTTTTGTTTTTTGTTTTGTTTTGTTTTTTCAAAACATCTTAGCTATAGGAGTAAGGGGGAAAATAAGATGGAAGAAAAAATCCTTGGGGAACGGATATAAAGGTAATCTCCCTTCATCTGGTCCTCTCCCTCCTTTCCCCTGTGCTACCTCCTTTCCTCCCCCTCCCTCTTCCTTCATTTCCCCCCCCCCCCCCCCCGTTTTCCTTGTAACAAATACTTATCAGTGACTTCCTTTGCACTTGATTCTGTTCTATATCCTGGAATTTTGGCAGTGAGCAGAATAAATACCCTGCCACTGTTCCAGTGAGAAAGACTGGAATAAATAAGTAAGCAAGTTAATATAGACTGTGTTCAATGTTGATAAGTGCAGTTGCATCAGGGAGGGACAGACGCCATGGGCCAGGTTGCCATGGGAGGTCACTGCTGCGTTTCGCTGTCTCTTAGTGACAGACAAGGTGAGGACCGTTGAGTTGACTGTTGAGTTTGACAACACAGAAGTCACTGGTGACCTTGACACTGACTAATTGAATGATAAGAGAGTGGAAGACTAATTTGAATGGTTCAAAGGAAGTGGGGCTTGGGGGATTTATCTGTAGACCCAGTATGGAACAACCTCAATTCTTTTGTAATAGTTTTGTAGAGATTAACAAACTAATTCTAAAATTTTCATGAAAATGATGGGATGGCCAAATGAATCTTGAGCGAGGGTAACAAAATTAGAGGAGAGCCAATTGATTTGATTTCAGGACTTACCATTGAACTAGGGTAATTGAGCAGGCCCCACTCCTCACTGAGGAGCTACTGGCAAGGGACAGCTGCTGGGGTAGAGAGAATAATTTTTATGGATGTGGACTCTGGTTGGTTGCCATGGTTTGAGTAGGTCACCTCACCCGTGCATATATGGGCAGCACTAACTGGGTTAGTAGGTTATAAAGTTAAAACCCATGAAGTTGGGGGAGGTAAAAAGGGGAAGAGCGGGCAGGTGTAGTCTTATTTCATTATATACTCGTATAAAATTCTCAAAAATAAGGAAATATTTAAAAATGGAAAGCACATTCATTTAATCTCAGCACACAGGCACACATGCACACACACACACACACACACACACACACACGCTCAAATAAGTCTAACTGAAAGGACTGTGATGTGAGCCCCTGTTTTTCCTTCTCTGCTCTGTTTGTGCCATCGGTCCCAGAGGTTTATGGAAATCTCAGCTGGCTTACTATCTCATAAATTGATCACTAAGTAACAGAAAATAACCCGTAGTGGCCACTTAGAACAAATAACAAAAACTTTATAAAGTTCATATAGAGAATCAGTAAAACAAAACAAAACAAAACCCCAAACTCAACAGCACCCTGAAACAAAAACCCAGCAGTTAGTAGGATTAGAAGTCATCATATCTACACCAGAACTTCGGTTGTTATTGTTTTGTTTTTTTTTTAATTAAAGTAGACAAAGAAACAAGAACCTATGGCTTACATGCAGATAGAAACTGTTTTTGAGGAACTCCAAATATTACAAATACTGAACCAAAACTTTAAATCAACTATTTTGAATATGAAATGGCAGGTATGCTAACTACTGTATCACTACTACTTGAGAAAAATTTACTTTTTAAATATGTTCAAATATCTAAAGGAAACTATGAGGCTAAAGTACCACTAAATAGTGGCCATAAAGAGATAGAATTTGTTTCTTAAAATTGAAAAGAAACTGAATAAAGTAGCTGAAGTGACCATGTTACTCTAGGGATCCACCACAGCTCTGAGCACATGGAAGGAAGAGCATTGGAGACACTCAGGCTGAAAGAGAAAAGAATGAAGGAATGAGCAGAGCATAGGAATCCTGTAGGACAATTTGATCAACCAAATATATGTCTAATAGGATCCCAAGAAAGACAGGAGAGAGAAAAGAGGCAGGAAGAATAAGTAACGGACAAAACGTTCCAATGTTGTTGAAAGTCTGGCATCCAAGAATGTCCACAAACCCCATAAAGAAAAAACTTAGAGACCACAAAGAGACGCATCATAGCTAAAGTCAGAGACAAATAAAGGAGCTTCAAGGACACAGGAAAAGAGTTGATATTTGTCATCTGTGAATCAGATTAGCATAGGATCTATCAAAAAAATGATGGTGGTCAGAAAGCATGGGGATGACATATTCAAAGTGCCAGGAGATAACATAGCCAAGAATTAGATATCTGGGTCATTCAGAAAGGAAGGAAAAATTATGGCATTTCCAGGTACACAGAATGTAGCTAACAAACTTACCAGAGAAGGAAAGGGAGTCCTTTAAAGATTTTAAGCTGAGACAAAAGGATGCAGAAAGCATTTCAAATCCACATGAAAAGGCAAATAATGCAGTGAAACTACCATGTAAGTAAATATGCAAGTCATTCTTCATCCACTTTTGTTCACAACATCCCCTTACGTAAATGATTTTAAAGACAATTGCAAAAAACAATTGTAAATCTGTTAGAAAGATGAAATATACAGAGATATAAACTCAGTCTTAATAACATAAAAGTTTTAGGTTATCAAGAGTAAATTGATATTAATTTGAACTTGATTATTAAAACTCAAGATGTGAATTACAATCTTCAACATTAGTTTAGAAAATAACTAAAAATTCCCGGAGTTAAAAAAGCAAGAAGTGGACCAAAATGATGCACTAGAAAACTCTAATGCAAAAGAAGGCAGTGATGGAGCTACTAAAAAAACAAACTTCTGTAAGCGACATAGAAAACAAATAGCAAAGTGGTGGAAGTTAGTCCTTCTCTCTTATGAGTTATATTAAATGTAAATGGACTAATTTCCCAATAATCAGAAGTTGAAGAGGGATTAAATTAACTGTGGCATGTGCTATTGAGAAGAGATTTCCCCTGAAAACCAAGGATACATGCATACTGGCTGATGTGAAAGAATGGAAAAGATATTCAAGGCAGATAGCCACCAGAAGAAGCTGGGCTGCTGCGTAAGTCAGACAAAATACATCTGGAGACAGGAAGTAGGACGAGGCACAGTGAAGGGCAGTATAAAAGGTCAACTATACCAAGAAGGTATCATAATTTATAACCTATATGAGCCTTAAGATAGAGCCACAGAATATACGATGAAAAAGTGACAGGAAAACTTGAAGGGATAGTTTAATTATAATAGTTGGGAACCTTAGCATCTCACTTTCAATGACAGAACAATTCGGCAAGATGTGAAGAGGGAAATAGATGAGACTACTATAAATCAGCCAGACCTAACCCTGCATAAAGAACATTGTATCCAACAGCTTTCAGAGTCTCCATTTCTCTCTTGTACATGTAATGTACAGGATAAACTACACATTTGACCCCAGAACAAATCTCAATGAATCCAAGAAGGTAGAGTGTGATCACAGTGGAGTGAAATCAGAAATCAACCAGAAGTATGAAAACTCAAACATGTAAAAATTAAACAACGTAGATTTTACACTTAAAATATTGTGTCAAAATGCGTATGACAAAACATTTAGTACTTTAACCATTTTATATATTTCTTATAAGTGAAATATATAAAGTGTCATTTTTGTCTAGCTTATTAACATAATGCCTCAAGGTTCATTTATTCACTGCCATATATGAGAATTTCTTTCTCAGGCTGAAGAATACTCTTTGCCCGTATATACCATGTTTGTTTATGCATTCATCAATGATGGTTTGCGTGGATCTACCTTCTGATTTTGGTGACTAATGCTGTTTGAACATAAGTAGAGAGATGCCCATTTTTTTTTTTTTTCGAGGCAGGGTTTCTCTGTGTAGCCCTGGCTGACCTGGAATTCACTCTGTAGACCAGGCTGGCCTTGAACTCAGAAATCCACCTGCCTCTGCCTCCCAAGTGCTGGGATTAGATGCCCATTTTTAAAGATGCATATTCCTGGACCACACAATCATTCCATCTTTTGAAGAACTGTGATGAGAACTAATGATGAGAACAGCAGCACCTCAGCTGCACCAAACCCTGCTTCCTGCAGCATCTGAAGGAATAACTATCACACGCACTGTGCCTGTGTTGGGTTAATGGACATGTTCTGTTTGGTGGGCAAATGATTATGCATAGATTTGCAAAAGCTCAGATTCTACATGTGAAGCAGGTACATTTGACTACGTGAGGAAGAAACAAAGGAAGAGAGGGAATGAAATAAGCGTAAGGCAGATGTATTGTGCTTGTCTTGTTGGAAGAGATGCCGAGAAATGAGCCGATAACTGGAGAAAAATTTGAGAGCAGGTGTGTGTTTTTGCACGTGAGTACCGGAGTGCTCAAGTATGTGTGTGTGATGTTATAGAGACAGGACCTTTGTAGGAGGAGGGATGGAGGTTGCATGCATGTGGACTGTTTTGGAACGAGGGAAATTCTGGGTGCCTCCAGACTTCCGAACCAAGGTGAATGACAGGAAGTCACAAGGTGCACCTGGGCCAGGTATGAAAGGTTTTTTTCTGTAAGTAGAATTCTTTCCTTCTCATGTGCATAGGGTTGTCACATCTTTGCCACTAGGAGTAAGAAGGCTGCTATAGAGGGGAATTCCAACCTCAAATAAGTAAGAAAGGGAGAGAAGGCAGGCATGCAGGCACACAGGCATGCAGGCATGCAGGCACGCAGGCATGCAGGCACGCAGGCATGCAGGCATGCAGGCTAGTTTATATAGCCTCTCTGAGCTAGCACACCTTTGGGTCTGTAAATTTGGTCTTGACAGGTAGGGATGCAGAGCAATGCCTACCTGATGTTTTCTGTCTTTTTTTCTTTGTTTCAGATGCTGGTGGACCGGTCTATTTTTACGAGTTTCAGCACCGACCCCACTGCTTTCAAAATACAAGGCCAGCCTTTGTGAAGGCCGACCACACGGATGAAATCCGTTTTGTCTTTGGAGGCCCTTTCCTGACGGGTGACGTGGTCATGTTTGGTGAGTAACTGGCTGTGGGCTCCTCTTGCAGGGACATGGAATGTGGAATGTGGTGAGAAGAGTCAATTCCCCCACTCACCCCACTGCGCAAGAGTCAGTAAGAGCTGGTTGGCTGGGATTTCATCAGCTCAGTGTTTTATAAGCATATACATGTATAGCATACACACACACACACACACACACACACACACACACAGAGGAGGAGGAGGAAGAGGGAGAGGAGGAGGGAGAAAGAGAGAGAGAGTGAAGGGGAGAGGGGAAGAGGGGGGAGGGAGAGATACTGAAAAGTTACAAGCAAATTTCCCATAGGAGCAACCACTAAAACATTTAGTTTAAAACACCATGAAATGGAGGATCTTAACTAATTCAGCCTTTGACAGAGGATAGAGCTTTTGTTGAGATTTGTGGATTGTGGTTTAGTCATTTTGTTTATCTATCCATCCTTATTTTAGAAATAAGGATGACAGAGCTACCCTTAAGGTGTTTTTGTTTTGTTTTGTTGTTTTTTAAATAAGGATGAAGCTAAATGGTTGCCATAAAGCAAACAGTGAGCACTTAATACATGCTTTTCCTCAGCAGTGGCCTCACACTCTGGGTCAAGAAAGGCCTCTCCAAACTGGAAACAATGATTAGCCTTAGTGTTGGGGAGGTAAATTCCTTGAATTCTAGAGTCTCTAAAGTCTGTAAGAAAAGAGCAAGCTACTAAAAATGAACAACTTATGGAAAAGTAGACATGTGAATGGCTTTTAATGTATACAGCCCGCTCAATTTCAGACATTGCAGAAAAACAGCAGACAACCCTTGGCCAGTGAATCGTTTTTTCCTAAATCCATCCTTGTTTGGAAGAACGGTACATTTTAGCTGGTCTATTCCAGCAGGTGTGGGAAACAGACAATTTCAAGAAGGCTGTAAACATTTATAGTGTGTACAGTTCCTAGCCTATGAGTTCTGTGTTCAGAAGTTTTGGGTAATCATATCCACATGTGCAAAACCAAAAACATACACGAAAGCATTGCCTTCTCCAACAAAGATGAGATACCATGTAAATATCTGTCGCTGGAATGTTGGATACACGTACTATGCTTAATACTTTCTTAAGTGCAATTGCACATACACAGATTTGAACATTGAATATTATTATGAGTTTACAGAACAATTGGCAGATTTACAGCTGACAATGTAGAACTTAAAGATACAATTTCCAGATCCAACTTCTATACAACATGCTGAACATGTGCCCATGCAAGAACAAATGCATAGAAAGGTGTGTCCACCTGTGCCATGTGCCCATCTTTCTGAAAGTATCTATTGGTAGCATGCATTGGTAGTAAGCATTGGTAACCATGCTTGCCTTTGAGCTGGCAGCTAAGTTTCTGCAAGGAAGTGATGAGAGTAACCTGTCCTGTGTGAGTTATTGCAAGTGAGGCAGAGGTGATTTAAAGTATTGGGGGATGCAGATGCTATACGCAAAATGACATTGTTTTATAGATGGGCTGTAGAATCCTTGGACTTTATTATTGTTGGAGGCATCTTGGAAACAACCTTTAGCAGATAGCAGTGGATGGCTGAAGAGAGAGTGAGTAAGTTTGCGAGAGAGACACACACAAAGACACACACACACAGAGGCAGTCACACACAGAGAGACGGAGAGAGACACACAGAGAGACAGACAGAGAGAGACACAGAGAGACAGAGAGACAGAGAGACAGTCACACACAGAGACACACACAGAGACAGAGACAGAGAAACAGAGACACACAGAGAGACAGTCACACACAGAGACAGACACACAGACACAGAGACAGAAAGACACAGTCACACACAGAGAGACAAAGAAGTATAGAGAAACAGAGTCTCTCTCTCACATACACATGAGAGAGAGAGAGAGAGAGAGAGAGAGAGAGAGAGAGAGAGGAGAGTGCCCTGTATCCAAATGGGAATGGATAGAGCAGAGGACCAATGAGAAAGATGTGCTCAGCCTGCATTGTATGGAAGCTAGAATTCCTTGGGAGATGCCTCAGCTGCATATTGGAGCTAGGACTTAAGGGTTCAGCGAGGGGATCAAGGCATGACTGGGCTCACCAATGGGAGGAGTCTTGGGATCCCTGTGAAGCAGGTAAACAGCTGCCTTTCTGTTCATCTCCTACAGAGGAAGCCACTGAGGAGGAGAAGTTGCTAAGCAGGCAGATGATGAAATACTGGGCTAACTTTGCCAGGAGCGGGTGAGTGAACCAGCCAACCTCCTTGCAGTTGTGGGTTTGAGGATGGCCATCTCACTGGTGTTTGTTCTTGCTTTCAGGGATCCTAATGGGGACGGCCTGCCTTTGTGGCCAGTCTACGATCAGAATGAACAATACCTGAAGCTAGATGTGAACATCAGCGCTGGACAGAGACTGAAAGACCGGAGAGTGGAATTTTGGACAGACACCCTCCCACTGATCATGTCTGCTTCCAGAGCCCTGCTCAGCCCCACCTTCTCCTTAATCCCCTTTTCACTACTGCTGCCTTCCCTTCTCTCTGTTGCTTCTTAGATGTCATCATTGGTTCTGATTTTCTTCTCTCTAACTTTCTCCCTCAGCCATTATCCCCGTCTCCAGTTGAGCTGCTTTCCTGAGGATTTCTCTGTGCTAATCTGCTTTAGCTGGTGTTTTATGGGCTTAGGGATGAACCTCATAAAATTCTTTTCAACATCAAAAAAATTCAATTTGTCTTGGAAGGTAATGAAATTTTCTCAATGAATCTGGAGCAGGGCTGGCTCATTGCTTGCCGTATAATGATCCATTACTCATCTGAAATAAAATCAGAATGCAAAATGTATGCAGGGAACACAATTTAATTTGTGCTCATAAATCCCCTCCCATCCCTAGCACTCAAGATACAGATATTGGATACAATGGGAGCCCCTTAGCCCCAATGCAGTGCAGCTTTTAGTATGAGCCACGTCTTGGTACCTCTTGGTTTGAGCTGTGTCTTAGTGAGATATGTGGGGGAGGGGCACATGCTGGAAAGTGTTCTGCTCTGATATCATTCAAGGTCCAGGGGTGTGGAGGTCTAAAACCAGACAGCAAAGGTCAGGCCAAGAACGAGCAAAGAGGCTTCGATGATGTGGTTAAAGGTGATTCCACAATTCATCAAAGCTACACCAAGTGCATCATATACACCAGGTATGTCCCCAATGGGTTCAGTGGGTTTTAGGGAAGATCCACACCTCTGAATATCTTACGGTGTATATTTAGTGAGTGCTACTCAGGCAAGGCAAGGTGGGTTAAGATTTAGAAGAAAGGGAACTTGCTTTACAGCAAGGCTGTAGGCTTTCTCTGGAGAACTTACATTTACGCTAGACAAGGTGGAATCAAGTTAGCCACCTGGCAGGTGTGTGTGTTTCTTTGCCACCATTCAAAAAAAGTAAGGTGACTCTCTTACTCTGTATATCCCTACTGTACCTGCATAACTGGCCACAGTGTCTTGGTTTTGCTGTGACTGCTTCGGGATTATACAAGATGTACAAACAGCAGGCAGGTTTCTGGGATGCCAGTAACTTTGAATTTATTTGTCTCAAAGATCTCCAACTGACAGACTGGCTTGGACTTGTAATTAGCACTGGGCTAATTTTATTGGAGGAACTTTGTATTCAAAGCCATCTTTCCAACTTCTCTAGGAAATAAACGCAAATTCTGGAGTCAGCAGAGTTCTATTCCCATATGCTAGGAACCCATGGACCACTTTGGTACATGCTGGAAGGCAGGGCTTCCTCAAGACTGCTGGCATCATCCAGGAAGCTGTGATGCTCTTCCACAGCAAGTCTCTCTGCCTCTACTTACTCTCTGACCACACCAACACTGTGGGCTGTCTCTAGCTCAAGTGGTTTGGGAACAGGTGGATCAGAGATACCTGGATCGCTTCATGGTCCTAGAAAGAGGTCACTCCATTTGTAAGGGGGCCGGAAATTCCATGACCCTGGAAGCTGTTGAGAGCTCTTTCCTGTCTCAATATTTGGAAAAACTCTCAGTGAGAAACACTTACTTAAAACAAAAAAATGTTACAGGGTTGGGGAGTGGTTCAATCTACTGAGTGCTTGGTTTCCAAGTGTGAGCAACAGACTCCACATAAAATTTTTGGATATGGTAGAAGGCACCCCTAATCCTGATGTTGAAGAGGTAGAGGACCCCTGGGTCACTGGCCAACCCATCTAGCCTCATCAGTGAGTTCCAGGTCTGTGAAAGACACTGTCTTAAAGGGTGTGGGCTGCATTCCTGAGGGAGGGTGACACCTGATATTGCTCTTTGTTTTCCACATGCATACACATGTGCCATGTACACACATGTGAATGTACATGTGAACGCACATGTGAACACACATGTGAACACACATGTGAACATGCCTGTGAACACAATGCATTATGTTACTACTACATTAAATGATACCACATGTTTCATTTACACTGCCCATGTCCAGCATCCTTGAGTAGGGTTCTAATTTTGGCAGCTGTCTTTCTAGTGACATTTCCAAGCCACCCAGATATAGAATCCTATCCCTTTCTCTTCACATGCAATCAGATGCATTGTGGATTTGACATATAAATGAAAGTTTGTGTGTCTTAGTTAGAGTTACCATTGCTGTGAAGAGTCACCATGACTGAGGCAACTCTTATAAAGGACGACATTTAATCAGGGCTGGCTTACAGTTTCAGAGGTTCATTATCATCATGGCATGAAACTTGGCAGCATCCAGGCAGGCATGGTGCTGAAGGAGCTGAGAGTTCTACATCTTGTTCTGAAGGCAGCTAGGAGAAGACTGCCTTCCAGGTAACTAGGAGGAGGATCTCAAAGCCCACCCCAAAGTGACATACTTCCTTCAACAAGGCCACACCTACTCCAACAAGGCCACACCTCCTAATAGTGCCACTCCCTAAGCCAAGCAAATTCAAACCACTACATGATGTCTACTTTTTTTTCCTGTTTGGCTATGACCCCCCTCTCGGGGGTGTAAAGGAATCATTTGGATGAATATCCTAGCATCCAGTGGCTAACCAGTCTCCAGTCACAATAAAGTAGAAGCTCTCTGCATGGACACTGGAGATCTGTATTTTCAGTTCACAGATGTCTGATGCTCACTTTAAGAACCCCAAGTTCATGCTCAGTCTATGTATACTTTCTCTCCAGAAGTCTGTTTTAATATCCTGGGCCACATAGTTGCATTTTTAATCTTTGGTGTCTTGAGACATGTTTCATGTAGCCTGGTCTGGCCTTGAACTCAATACATAACTGAGAGCAACCTTGGACTCCTACCTCCCAGGTACTGGGATTTTTAATCTATGCCTTCACTCCTAGCTTTAAAGGTGTAATTTCATGATCTACTTTGGGAATGACTATTTTCTTATTTTAAAATAATATTTATGGAATCAAGATTTTTAAGAACGAGGGATCATGTAAGGCCAGGCTCTTTAAGTGTAACTCTCCATGAGCTATTTTAATTCACCAACTGTAAGAGCCATGACACTTCCTAGACAGTGTGCAGTACATAGCAACCATCTACGCTTTCCTTCATCGTACAAATCCAAAATATGTAATAACTTTATTATTTGAAGCTAAATATTTATATTTATATATTTTATAGAAAGCCTTTTAAGCTACTCCACTCCCAATCTTGGGCCCCATTCATTAAATCAAAACAAGATCAAGATTTAGGAACAAAACACGTCTTTGCCTGTGAATTTCGTAGTGTCCAGCAGAGGGCAGCACGACAAGGAAAGGGTGCTTCCTCCTGCTGGAGGCTCTGGGCAGCTGCGGCAATACTATTCCATCTAGGGTGGAAGGCAAGCTTACCGAACTAGAAAGAGCAGTATCTTCGTCTTTCATTTTTTGCTGTAACATTTGGCATAGGAAGCGGTGTTATCCAAAAGGCTAGGCTCACAGGCAGAAGAGAGGTTGAGCAAGGTCTGAAGTGTTTTGTACTTTCCGTAAAGTTCCTGAAAAGTCTCAGGTGAGACTGATCGATCTTCCTTCCAGGCCTACGTTTTCTTCTGTTCCCCAGATGGCCTGCGGACTGTTGATCGTTTGCTCAAGTCAAAAGCCCAATTCTTCCCACCCAGCCTCTGGTCAGACATGCATATCAGCTTCTATCTTTCTCAGAGGTGCGGAGAGAGTAAGGATTGTGCTTAGTCTTCCACTGGGGAGGATCCATACCTGGTACTTCCCCAGACGTCTTGTCCACAGCTGAGAGGGAGCCCATTTTGCTCATAACCTTTGTTCTCCACTAAAGTTAGTTTAAGTGTGCTTCATTTGTTCCCTCCTGGGAAGGAAAGGGCAGAAAGAAAAACAAACCAAAACCAGAACGGCAACAACAAAACAAGAATATAAGAATGAGGAGGAGGAAGAGGAAGGAGGAGGATGACAACGACAATGAAGAAGGAGGAGGAGGAGGAGGAGGAGGAGGAGGAGGAGGAGGAGAAGGAGAAGAAGAAGAAGAAGAAGAAGAAGAAGAAGAAGAAGAAGAAGAAGAAGAAGAAAGCAACGATGACAACAACCTATTTTGCCATTTGAGTGTGTCAAAATACAGAACACACTGATGAATGTTGGCTTGAATGGGTTGGAGCTCATTTGTAGACTTAAGGGTGACTAGTAAGGGGACCTGCTGGGAACGGTGCTATGAGAGGGTAGAGGCAAGTGTGCAGATTAGGGAAGGGGCTGACCAGCACACAGTGCACTTATGATGATAAGGTTGCTGGGGTACATGTAAGGACCTATGGGGACAGCGTTCATGCTCTGATCTGCTGGAAATACTTAGAAAACAACCCAGAAAGTCAGATTAGTCCATCTTCCGTTGCTATAACAACATGCTCGAGGCTGAGAGGCTCTCAAAGATATAAAGCTGATCGAACCCAGGGTCATGGGGCCCAGTAGCATAGTGTTGGCATCTGCTTGGCTTTGTTGAGGACTTCTGAGTAGATGACACTGCAGAAGTGGGAGCATGTCAGGAGCCATATTGGGACAAGCTAATAACTAGCTGGTGATGATCCTGAAATGGCCTGCTTCAGATTATTATACAATCTGCGACAAATTCACCCTTATTAAACAAGGCAGTAAGGGATTCATTTTAGGAAAGATTCCTGCTATTAATATGCTTTTCCTGTTATCATTAAACATATGTAACAATTACTAAGTAGTAGCACACCCCTTTTGGAGCAGATCTCTGCAGATCCACGAAGATGTACTGTCTTGTAATGATGCTATATAGACAAATAGATGACTTAAGTTTTTATGGTGATCCTATAAGAATTCCTAAAATTATATCAGTGATTATTAAACTTTTATAGTGGGACTGCTATTAGGTCCTTTTCTGATAGTCAAAACTGCGATGAGAACTCTGCCAGTCTTACAAGTGTCACCAGTTAATTGCTTTTAGGAACCAGACTTTCTCCTACTCAGAGCACATTCCAAGAGGTTGTAAAACAATTAACAAAAGGTCATAAAAGGAGAACTAACAATTTATTATAGGTGCTAGGACAGAAGATAAAATATTGACTAGGTTTATCTATACAAAACTTCACTAGTAACTTAGTTATGGTTTTAAACCTTCAGTGAACCTGTGGAGCTGAGACAGGTGATGGATGTTTAGCCAGATAATTATTCCTAATGAATATGCATGTAAACATTCTCTGTTGTAAACTTCTATTTCAATTTATGATTTGATTTTTTTGTGTGAACTTGTAATGAACTTTGTAACATGTGATCATGTATTCTGAAAGATGTTTAAGTGCTGAGGACAAAGAGAAGAGAAGGACTGAGCTGAGGAGGACTGAGCTGAGAGGGACTGAGCTGAGGGGGACTGAGCTGAGAGGGACTGAGCTGAGGGGGACTGAGCTGAGGGGGACTGAGCTGAGGAGGACTGAGCTGAGAGGGACTGAGCTGAGAAGGACCTAACTGAGAGGGACTGAGCTGAGAAGGACCGAGCTGAGGAGGACTGAGCTGAGGGGGACTGAGCTGAGAGGGACTGAGCTGAGAAGGACCGAGCTGAGGAGGACTGAGCTGAGGGGGACTGAGCTGAGGGGAACTGAGCTGAGAGGGACTGAGCAGAGAGGGACTGAGCTGAGGGGGACTGAGCTGAGAGGGACTGAGCTGAGAAGGACTGAGCTGAGGGGGACTGAGCTGAGAGGGGAACTGAGCTGAAGAGAAGTTTTTAGACAGAACACTTTTTAAAGATAGAACTATACCCAAGAAGAAATTAGAAGTATAGGCACCCCATTGGGAGAAAAGACATTTAGAGTTAGAGCATTATTGTGACATCAGAGCAGGAGAGAGCAAGATTAGAAGGAGAATGCAGAGTGGAATAACTTAGAAACTATAGGTAACATAAAATACTAAGAGAGTAATTTGCTGAATGCAGAGGGAAAGAGGAAAAAAGAAGACGCTGCAGAGAGCAGAAGGCACAGGCAGGCTTCTCCTTTCCATGGCGGAGAACAGGTCCCACGGTAAGGACAAGGCAGGCTAAGTCTTATTAAAGGAACATAGCTTTCTTCTTACAAACGTGGGTTTACTTCATTTAACATTAAAAGAGTGGAATCCTTTATTTTTCCCCTTAGATAGCTTTCATAGGAAACTTTTTACAGTTTAGTAATAAATGCTCTAATCATTTTTTAAGTGTCCCTTTTTCTTCCTGCGAGGACTAGCAGGCTGAAAGTTAGAGCCCAGCAATTCCTGCTGAGATAGAACAAAGGCCACATTACTTAATCCCCTGCTGCTTAGGGTACAGGTGTCAATCTCCTAAACCAGCAGCCTTTTACCCTCAGAAAGAGCAAGAAAGTTTTTAGGATTTTTTTTACGAGTTATCATTAGCATTTCAGTACAGTTAGAGAGCTAGAAAGTCCTGAGACCCTCAGACTTTAAAGCCTTCACCAGAGTCCTACTCTGTGCACTCCACACTATCCTCTCCATGCCAGGAGGCTCCGGCAGGAGCATGTTCAGAAGAGAGCTCCTTAGGGAAGACAGTCTCACCTGTGAACAGCAACATCAATCTAGTCTGTTCTTCCACAGTCAACAAATACCACAGCTGAAAGAGTTGGAGAGTAGAGCACCCTGTCCAAATTACTGTCCCTTGGCTGGAAGACCCAGAGAGAAGCCTTGCTTTGCATAAGCCTTGAGTTCCTGGCCTGATTTCCCTCAGGGATGGACTGGGACATGGAAGTTGTAGGCTGAAATAAACGCTCTCCTCCTCCCCAGGTTGCTTTGGGTCATAGTGTGTAACAGTAATGCAGCCCCACCGTGCCCAGCACAGAATCTAGAATCTGGACGTGTGCAGAGACTAAGGCATCTGGCCTAGGTTCTGACAGCAACCGCTCACTGAAGCTCAGGAGATGACTGCAGTGACTGTGACCCGTGACCAATCTAATGACTTTCACCTAGCTGGTGATGGTAATCAAGGTAGTTGTGGATATGTTACCAAGTGACTGTCACTGGTTCATTTCCCACACAAGCAGTTTGTTTTCAGGTATGGATCGTTTTGTAGGCAGAGTATGTTGTTACTATTTTTTATTTTATCATCACTTAATTTTTAAGTGCACTGACATATTTCCCACATTTACCTTTAGTTTATTGCATGTAATAATGGTCTTCCATTTATAGAAATGAGTATCTGAAATTAAAAAGTAATTAGTGCATTTTTTGATACTTTATTTACATTTCAAATGTTTTCCCCTTTCCAGGTCTTCCCTTTGGAAACCCCCTACTCCATCCCCCCTCCCCCTGCCTCTATGAGGATATTCCCCCACCCACCCACCTACTCCCATCTTCCCTCCCTGGCATTCCCCTACACTGGGGCATCTAACACTCTCAGACCCAAAGGCCTCTCCTCCCACTGATGGCCAACATGGCCCTCCTCTGCCACATATGTGGCCAGCATCATGGGTCCCTCCATATGCATTCTTTGGTTGGTGATCCAGTCTCTGGGAGCAAGGGGGGGAGGGAGGGCTGACCAGTTGACACTGTTGCTCCCTCCATGGGGCTGCAAACTCCCTCAGTTCCTTCAGTCCCTTCTCCAACTCCTCCATCTGGGACCCCATGCTCAGTCCAACAGTTGCTGTGAATTGAATCATGGAATACTACCCAGCTATTGAAAACAATGACTTCATAAAATTCACAGGCAAATGGATGGAACTTGAAAATATCATCCTGAGTGAGGTAGCTCAGTCACAAAAGAACAAGCATGGTATGTACTCACTGATAAGCGGATATTAGCCTAAAAGTTCGGAACATCTATGATTAATTAGTGCATTTAAAGAAATTTAAAGAAGACACAGTGACAGACGGTATGCTGATACGGTGTGAACCTCCAAATATAAAGCAGTAAGGGTCGGAGGGGGGTCGGCTTCAAGGATGAGACACCCCTTTGAAAAGCATACACTGGCAACTTATTTCCCCCTCCCCCAGGTCCCCTCTCCTGAGTGTGCATTCAGCTGTGGATTCATCAAAGGATCGTTAAACTGCCCAAGCCAGTGCCCTCATGATCTATCCACTCGGCTCAATAGGACCATGATCTGGGGCCAAGTATTTAACACTTAAAAATTTAGCTAGACATGTGATGGTGAAATTTTAACATCAACAGCTTGGGTGAAGTGCATGATCATGTCCGAACTTGAAAGCCTAAGACCGGTAGATATACCAGACCACAGAAGCTGGGAGATGTGTCCCAACATCCTAGTTGAGTAACTTTGGGGCTTCAAGTTGCTCTACAGTGTTGCACCTTCTTCTTAGGGTCCACATAACCTGATTATATCTGATCCTGAGGTTGGAGTTCTACAGTGGAGAAAGTCTTGTATACAAAGATGGATTTGCTTATGTGCATCTGCTATGGACTTGTTACAGACTGTTCATATGAAAGAGAGTAGACATGACTTGGTGGCCCTAAAGGATTCTTGGAAGCCCTTTGAAGGAGGGAGGTGTTTTCTGCTACATTAGATGATGTAGTTGGTCTGTTTATGCAGGGTGGTGATTGAGCTTTGGGGCAGGAACAGCACATCCTTTAAGGGGAGCACAGAGAGTCAGAGAACTGTTGCAGAACCATGACGTGGTCCCATGTTCTGATCCTGGTCTCTATCTCTGCTTGCATAGCTTATGGTGAGTCACCTGAAATATAAATATATAGAAGCCCTGTTCTAGGAAAAAGGTGGGAAGAACAGAAAGGGGTGATGGTTTTGGTTCTGCAGTGTGCTTTACTCTCTGAACTTGGACTTGGAGGAATCAGAGATGTGTCCAGATGTGATTTTTCAGGTGACCTTAGGCAAGTGCATTTCCATGGGAGTCTCAGTTTCTCCCCCTGTGTAATGACAAGGCTCCTCATCACACACTCCTACTAATCATGGATTCTGTTTTCCTCCTCTCCTGCTGTAACCTTGGGGAACTATCATCCCTGCATCCACCCATGCCAGAATCCATGCTCCAGACACCAGCTTTATTGGGTCTCATAGCCTGGGCCATTCCTAACCTGAAATTGGAGTTGAAGGAGTTGTGTCCAACCAGACTCAGCCATGAAATATGACTCAGAAGACCATAAAATCCCTGAGATCTCCGCAGGCATCAAGTTTAGGAGGCCAGTGTGCTAACTGCAGGTTTCACACAAGGGGATTAAAAGGGATTGATTGGATTATTTCCCCCTCGATTCTTAGTCTATTTCTAGATGGATCTAAAATATTTAAAGTAGATATTCAAAACATTTTAGCAGAATACTAAAGTGTCAACCATTTCCAGATGGAACATAGGTCTAAATCCAGCTCAGGCTGTTAGCTGTGTGCCCTTAGGGCAGGCATTTGTTTTTATGTGCTGGATGACCTGATGTTTAAATTAGGGATAATATTTATTAGGCTGTAGTGAGAAGAAAATCAGTGCTTAATTCTAGAACACTTAGGATAGGCTAGAGGAGGGTACACACACAGGACATGAGTATTGTCAAAAGGCCCCAGGTCATTCAGGAGGTATCGGGTGGGTAGATTGTGGGCAAAGGCCATTATGTATATTTTTATTTTTTTCTGGAAGGAAGTGGGGAGGTAGAGGAAACTGGTATGTAGGGCTGACTATGTGGAGTTATTTCAGAGGACTTTGGGGTTATATGGGCTGTTCCTAGTTTTCTGTGTTTAGTTTTGGGTGGCTGGAGTGTGGATTCTGGCATGGGTGGATACAGGGAATGATGGTTCCCCCAGGCTACAGCAGGAGAGGAGGAAAATAGAATCCATGATTAGTAGGAGTGTGTGATGAGGAGCCTTGTCATTACACAGGGGGAGAAACTGAGGCTCCCATGGAAATGTACTTGCCCAAGGTCACCTGAAAACCACACCCGGACACATCTCTGATTCTAGAATTTAGTCCAGGGCTCATCTATCAGAGCCAGGACAGCCAAAGCCTCTCTTGGATTTTATCTTCTTTCTGGGCACATGATGCCACAAGAGGCTGGTGCTGAGTGCAAGGCAGAGCTAGGAAGGACTTGGATTTTGAGTGGGATGCAATTCTGACAATGATGACCTAGTCTGCTTTCAGATCCTGCCCTTTCTTCAGTTAAATAAGCATAGTAATGAGCACCTAGCAAGGTCTCTTTGAGGAATCGATTGTACAAGGGGTTGGAAACCACACCTGTCACACAGTAAGTACCTGATGTGTGTACCTGTCTACTTCCTATTACGTAAGTGGCAATTGCTCATGGCTTTTTCTTTGCCCTTCCTTATGGAATTTATTCCCCATGGACCAAGCACAAAGGCAAGCTGCCAGGCTGCTGACCATAGACATTCAGAGCTATGGTGACAACTCGTGAAGTGGGAATCTGGGCTTGTTACTTCATTTTTAGAGTCTTTAGTATCAGTGATTATTTTATGGTGGAGCTATGTTCTCTGACTTAGATTAAAATCATTGTAAGTCAGAACACAATAAATGACTATCTAGACATGACTCCCCGAGAGTTCATAATAGTAATATTTGTAATATTAGCAGCCACCATAAAAACAACCTGAATAGACACAGCATGGAAATGGCCATTGGCATTATGATACTTGGATACTGTGTGTGTTTGTTTGTTTATCTACCTATGTTCTAAATTTATACTAAGTCATTTATTCAACACATGCTATTAGTCCATACAATATGTAATACTTTATCAGGAATGTAGTTCATCACTATAAATTATTACTACTAATAATTACTCAAGAAAAATCCAGAGTAAATAAGAGAATTAGAGGTTTATTGTTTTTTAAAACCTTCCCCCAAAGGCATTCCTAATACATGAACTATTATTTTGTTAGGCCATATCTAGATTGCTATTTTTGTCTCTGGCCATACACACTTTGCTATCAGAAGCCATCTAGGAAAGGCTAAGGCTAGCAAGTGGCCCACTGTTATTGCATGGTTTGCCATGGGTGAGCTCTGAGATGCAAGGCCTCAAGCTGATATGCCTTTCCTGTCACTATTACATAGCCCAAGGATTTCTGGGCATTGGCCCACACTATTGAGCAGATTTCCTGCAGACCAACAAAAGATGAACTTTCACAAGTTAATTCTGTTTAGATGAATTAATGATTTCATAGAATTCCTGATTTGGTTCAAATAATTTTAGGAAGAAAAGTTTTAAGATGGTTTTACTGATCTTGCTAGAAAGATGTAATAAAGTTAGAATCAAGAATAGAATATGCCCACTCTTTATAAGAAAAGGCTGCATAATAAGAAATACAATGAGCATTCATAATTACACTAAAAAAGGATACAGGCTTGGGACAAATATGTATTCAATGAAAAACATTCAGGTCCAAGGATGAAGCCATAGGTATGCACTATGATAGGCAAGGCTATGTAAAAACTGTTGCTTTGAACTTATAATGAGCTTATAATGAAACTGCTTTGAACTTGTTATGGACACCTTTCTGTAACTCCCCTTTTATGTAACATTTTATCTATGTGGTAATTCTTTCTTTCACCCAGAATTTTTTTTGTCTAAAAGCTACAAACAGACTAATAGCAATAAAGAAAGGTAGTGCAGTTGTTTTCCACTTCACCCCGTGTGAGTGTGAGTGTGTGTGTGTATGTGTGTGTGTGTGTGTGTGAGAGTGTGTGAGTGTGTGTGTGTGTGTATGTGTGTGTGTGTGTGTGTGTGTGTGTGTGTGTGAGTGTGTGTGTGTAGTCTATGTGACTGACTTCTTTCCTTTCTTTTTTCCCTGGTTCAAAAAGAATTAATGAGCTCTAAGCCTCTCACCTGGCCAGCTTGGGGCTCCTGACTGACTATCCAGAGAAAGGAGCTCTAGCAAGAAATCCTTTTACTTAATCCTTGGCAGCTAAATAATATGCTGATTGCCAGACATTAGTGCTTATGTAAGCACAGATAATAAGAGAGATAAAAAGTTAAGTTTGCCCAGCACTTACGCAAGCATAAAGTTAAGTTTTCAGTATTTATTTAAGGGCAGAACAGCAACAAAGTGTT
>JADRCH010000063.1:7224864-7270215 GCA_019843965.1 Rhynchomys soricoides | reverse complement strand
TTTTCAGTATTTATTTAAGGGCAGAACAGCAACAAAGTGTTAAGTTTCTAGTGTTCAATAAAGTACAGAGTTAAAGATAAAAGAATCTAAGAGTTTTCAGCCACAGAATGAGCAAGCGTTAAATTTTATGTTTCCAGAAGCCATCAGCTTCTAGTCCCTAGTTCAGTTAGACAGAGGCCAGAGATAATCACTCTTTTGGCTTTTGTCCAGCTCTATGTTCCACCTCAGCTACTACCCAAAAAAGCTGGGGCAGGTCAACAGCACTTTGTAAGAGGTATTCACAGCCTCCATGCCTTCAGAGAAGCCGCTAGGATGGGAGTCAGGATGGCATTCACTGTGAAGGATGCCCCGAGGCACAGAGTATTGAAGCCAAACAAGGACGGGTCAGCAGCGACCACAGTGGAGTCTTCAAAGAGGATCAGGTTGATTCAATGTTTACAGCAGATGGAAGCATTACAGAAAAGAAGCATTCTCTCTGAGAGAATGTAGCCAATGAGTATACAGAAGCCCAACACTCAGTCTCCACTCTCTGCATGGTTCAGCTTAGAGCCAACAGGGGAAAGTTCTAGAATTAGATATGTTGTCCTCCAGCACACTTGTTGCAGCTTATTGTCCACAAAATAATCTCAATCTTTATGATGGTTTTCCACCTGCTCACCCAGGGCCATTTTCCTCTTCTCCCAGACTGGGTGATTTCATAGACAGACACTTGCCCTCCCCAGCCAGACCCTGTGCTTTGGCTTCTTCGGGTCTTTGTAAGTCCCCCTTTCTCTGTTTTGTATGATTTCTTCACATATTACCTTATTCCTTTCTCTCACATCTGCAAATGCTGGGTGGGCCTGAGTTCCTTTGAAATATCACCGATGAGAAGGCCTCATTCCTTCTGACTCCTATAGCCCTTCCTGTCTTCTCTCAGGACAAAACTTCTTTCACTCCAACACCAGGTCAAGTGTGTTTGTGGTCCTTTGCCTACCAGACTATTTCTCCTGAGACCTCTCACTCAGCATGCACTGGGATCATGAGAGAAAGTGCTTCCAGAGAAATCAAAAGTCTCGTTCATTAGATGTTCTCTGTTTGCAACGACTTTGCCAGCTCCAATTTATTCATTCCATCCATTCTTGCAAGTTATGAAGAAATATTTTCTTCATTTTATGTGAGAAGATATGATCCAGGTGACTTACTCAAGGTCATATGCATAGATAGTGGGAAAACTCCTGGAATCCAGGTCTGGGCTTGCCATTCTGACACCCTTCTTCTCCATGTTAATCAAGACACCTATCCTCACCGCCAGTGGTGGATACCATTCATGGCAATGTCCTGGGGAAGTACATCAGCTTAGAAGGATTCACACAGCCTGTGGCCATCTTCCTGGGAGTCCCCTTTGCCATCCCCCCTTTGGATCCCTGAGGTTTGCTCCACCACAGCCTGAAGAGCCCTGGAGCTTTGTACAGAATGCCACCTCCTATCCTCCTATGTAAGCTGCTGAGGAGGGCCTGGGCCTCTTTCAACAAGGATATCTGTCTCGGTGATGCAGAAAGGAGTCAAGGCAGTTCTTTAATTAGCTATATTTGGTTCTGGTCTTTAAGAACACTGTAGAAGTTAAAGCAGTCCTGAATTGTCACAGCTCTTTTAGAGCCTTTATTCACCATGTGTTTGTTGAATGTTTCTTGTGAATTGGGTGTGTCCCGGGAGTGTGAATCCATGAGCAAAGGAAACAGTGCTTTTCCTGATACTTACTGTCAAGAGACAATGGGCAAATTCATAAATGGCTTAAAGAATACGGTAGACTTTGCCAAGTACTTTGATGAGGTAAAGAATTTGGAGATTAACATTCTCTCTGCCCTGTCTTAAGTGCTGGAGGGGCAGTGTGGGCTAGGTGGGAAGGGATATGAGAGAGAGAATGGAGCTTGACTGTAAATCCAGTCTGGCCACCCAGTCACAGTTTGAGCAATGGCTAATGTTCCTTATCACTGTGGCCAGGTGTGTGAAGAACACCTGAGGTTCCAGGTGGCCTGACAGCCACTCTCTGAGATGCCCAGGCACCTACCAATGTCAATCCAGACACCATCCATTTCTTGGGCCCTTTTGTTCCCATGATCCTGGAGCCTTAGTATTTTTGTCAGGTGATATTTCTGCGCTCATTCTATTCAGGTATCTACTAATTACCACTGCCTCAAAGGATTCTTCCATAGTCATGAAATCTTAAATTCTTCTCCTCAGCCTCATCCTGCCTCCTTCTTTGCCCATTTTAATGATCCTACTAGATGCTTTTATTTTGTTTTTTTTCATCTACCTGATTCCAGTTTTCAATGAGAGCCAACTGTAGTCTGAAGCTTTTGTTTTGTTTCTAGGTGTGCTCTAGGCTACTGTGAGAGACATAATGGCCCCTCAGCACACACTTTCTGGGAAAGGAAAACCTCAGGACAAAGGATGAGGGGGCAAATGAAGGTCCCTGTGTCAGGGATGTAGAACCAGCCTTCTGCCAGAAAGCACACACTGAAATCTTCTAGCCAATTTACGGTCCTTAGAATACGTGATGGCTTACCTGTCCATACTTGTGCCCTATAAGCTTGCAGCACTGGGGATGAACACAGCTGGGAGAACTGGGGTCACTTGGACCAGGTGGCTGCACTGCACTGGGTCCAGGACAACACTGACAAGTTTGGAGGGGACCCAGGCCCTGTGACCATCTTCGGAGAGTCAGCAGGAGGTGAAAGTGTCTCTGTTCTTGTGTTTCTGGCACCAGGCCTGATACCTATGAATGTAGCTGTTAATACCCATGAATGTAGCTGTTAATACCCATGAATGATAGCTGTTAATACTCATGAATGTAGCTGTTAATACCCATGAATGTAGCTGTTAATATCCATGAATGTAGCTGTTAATAGGTCTCTCTTGGAGACCAGTCAGTCCAGCCTCTTTTCCTCTCAGAGTTCAGTTTACTTTTTGCTCAACAACAGATAGTGGATCAAAGATAAAATGTTCCTTGCTTGCCCCCAGAAAGCTCAGAACTCATCTTTATGTACTGGGCCATGCCACTATCAAATCTGTCTGTGAGGGTGACATTGCTCTACTTTTTTATATAGAATCTTGTCCTCTTTGCTAATCAGTTAGCATTAGGGCACACTTTGCAATTCATGGGATAGGAACAGAATACAAACAGAAAGAGGCAAGAACATAAGTTAGACGGGGTGTCACTTAAAGGCTATTTGGTAGATCTACATGTTTGAGGACTTGTTTGTAGGCAAGGGTTTCCTTTGAGACGGCATTAAGGCTTTCCTATCTTTAAGAGGGAGGACAGCTGGATTGAGGAATGGGGGGATGATAAAGGTGAGTGGGGGGAGACTGACTGAATTGAGATATGGAAAGTAGAGCAGATAGTGTGGGACACAGACATAAGCTAGGGGACAGTGCCGTGTTGTGTTGGTATGGAAACAGGCTGTGCACACTGAAATTACAGGTCTTGGGAGCTGTGGGAACTCTCTGGATGCCTCAGAGATGAGCAGAGGATTATCCCCACTACCTCATTGTTTACCCCCACATTTGCTTCATGATTTGACATTATAAAAATATTTTAATGTGTTTTTAAATGTTAAATTTCAGATCAGCCTGAAGAATAAAGTCATTTAGAGTCCACCATCCAGGCATTGTTGGTGTGGAAATTTTGACAAATACTTTTAATTTTTACCAAATTTTCTGTCTCTCCCCATCTCTTTCTTATCTTGTATTTATTGAGACAGTCTCACTCTATAGCCCCCGTTGGCCTTGAACTTGCTATGTAGACAAGGCTGATGCTGCACTCACAGAGTTCTTCCTGCCTCTGCTTCCTGAGTGTTGGGATTAAAGGTGTGAGCCACCATGCCGTATCTATCTTTATTCCTCACATACCTTCTTTTTATCATCTATAATTTTAACCACTTCTTTTAAATATTGTCATATAGTGTAAACATTTCCCCAAATATTAAAGTCTCTTATGTAAAATTATCTTTTTATAATTGAATGATATTCCCCGGTTGAGAATTTTTTCTTACCTATCTAATCTTCTAACATTGAAATACTGAAATACTGTGTTAGCCTGGCACCATTTTCCAGCAAGTACCTCAGTTACATGAGTCCTAGGTTCCAGTGGAGAACCCATGACTATTATTCTGCTTGGTGATTAACGTGGAGATCTGCAACTGGTCAAGGTGTGGACAATGGGGGCCTATAGAATGCACAGCCATAAATGTGGCATCTACATCATAGCCCTGCTACTCAGACTTGAGGAGCATTGCAGAAGAGGTGGGAGGATCATAGAAGCCAGTGGTGGCAGATGGCCACCCCAGGGATGTCTCAACAGAGCAATTGCATGTACTAAACCATGGCAGTTACGACAGCATGCACAAACCCCTGCAAGCTCAAGCCAGAACAAATCCCAGTATGCAGGTGGTAGGGAGGGGTAGCATGGCATTCCCCCCATACCTGAGGAGCTGGCAAGTGATATTTGCTGGAACAGAAAAGTGTTAGTTTTTTTTAAGGGGTTGTCTCCTGGTAGGTAGAATAAGCTCCAGTGGATGCCCACACCCTCAAGACTATGTAGGCTTTAAAGGTTTAAAGAACAAGGACACAAAGTTGGGAAGGTAGAGAAGAGGGGTGGATCAGGGAGGAATTGGGGGAGGGGAAGCAGATATGACCACAACTCATTGCATGAAATTCTTAAAGAATTGACAAAAGAAAATTTCCCATTGTAAAAATCATGAGGAGCCTTAGACACCTCCATTGAAGCTCCACTAATATCTTCTTTTCCTTTTCTTTCCTCAAAAGTTTGGCTCAAACCCAGAACTTCTGATCTACAACCTTAGCTCTATACTCCCTCCCCGTCTCTGTCCCCTGTGCCCACCCTCTTTGGTTCAAAATGATTTTTTTCACAAGGTTAATTCCAAGTAATAGAAGTGCTGAAATGGAATTTGAGGTTAGGGATTGCTAACTTTTTCCAATAGTTTTTGTTGTTATGACTGGGTATTTGACACATACTTCCTGTTCTGATTCTAACTCCAAATTCTCCTTCTGTACCAGTGAGGCTCTCTTAGGAAATCTATCCCCACAGGGAGCCTGAGATGCATGCTGGGATCAATTATTATGTCTATAGAGCACCAGAGACCCTAAGTGAACAGCCAGGGCCATGGAGCAAACAGAGGGAGACAAAAAGGGCAAGTGAGTCACTGACCACTCCTGTGAATATAAGTCTGCTTTTTCCTGTCCGGTGTTGTCACCTCTGGCCAAGAACCTCTCCCACAGGGCCATTTCTGAGAGTGGTGTGAGCCTCACTCTGGTATGGTCAGGGAGCTGTGGCTGAGGTAAGACCTATCTTGGACGGCTCCCATGCCTGTTCTTCTGCTTGTTTGGAAGTATTTGTTGCCTAGGTATTCAGGCAAGAATCCTTAGGACAGATGGGGGTCCCAGAACAGAGAGAGGAAGTAGACAAAAGCCTCCAGAAGCATTGCTTGTAAGGGGAAAAATTAGTGTTCTTTGTTGGAATGTCACCGGGCATGCAATCTACTATTAAGGGTAGGCCCGACAGATCCATAGATGGACAACACAAAACAAACCCAATGACATATTTTAAACTTTTTTTCTGTCTCATAATGCTTTGTCTAGGAAAGTTTTTACCTTACAGATCTTGTCCTTATGTATACTTATGGTTTTTATGGGATTTCTATTTTCGAAGGTGTGCGTATCTGCATCTGTATGTGGTTCTTGTGCTTTTTCCTTGGCCCTTTCTCCCTGTTTCTTGGTTTGTTGTTGTCGTTGTTATTAACAGCTGCCTATTTGTTTTCTAATGAGAGAGAAAAAGAAAAAGGGTGGGATTTGGTGGCGCAGAGGTGGAGGATGTGGGAAGAGCTAGGAGGAGGAGAGACCGTAATCAGAATCCATGAAGGAAAACAAGGGTGGACGAGGAGTCCCAGAAGTAGGGATGGATGAGCAGAAAATCCTGCAGGGCTCTACCCAAAACACCTTCTCTAAGTCTGGAAGTACATCCATGTAAATTGTGCTGTCTAGCCGGCCAGTAAGTTTTGATGCGTAGTGATAGGAAACCCTTCCTCACATATCACAAGCACTAGGACATATGTCCTTATGTGACAAATGCTATAACCACCCTGATCTAGTGCCAGAAAAAATAAAAACAAATGGCCGAGAGAGGAAGAGGCTGTTTGTCTTTCTGGCCAGACACAACTTGTATTAGGAACCCTGCTTTGACAATTAAGTGCCCATTTTTAAAGTTCTGAGGTATCACGGATAAAGATGTAACCATCACTTTAATTAGAAACAGATGTAAACCTTCGGACACACTCCTGTTGGTCTAGAGAATTTTCTAGTACTGCCTTCCTTCTTCATAGATAGGATGGTTTCAAACACCTCCATCTGTATTGGTGGAGGGGAGGGACATTGACCCCTGCTGTTATTTTGATTTTGTACAGCAAGTTGCTATTGCTGCTGGGTGTTAAGCTGTCATGCTTAACTGCTTTCGCCAGAAGACAGAGCATGAGCTCCTGGAACCACACTGATATAGGTAGTTACGAGAGGTCCCACCCTGTGTCCTTCTGTACCTTGCTTTTGATGATCTAGCTTGGGCAAGTTCTCACCTATTAGAAACTTTTTGATACAAACATGGAATTCTATTATTCAGCGTTATTGTGAAACACCACTAATATAAGAAGTTCAAAAGCAGCAGGATGAAAATTGTGTAATAGAGCAGGGGATATGACCTGTGGTACAGCATTGGTACAGCATGGGCAAAGTCCCCAGCTCTTCAACCAAACCAAACCAAAACAATACAGCTATATAATAATCGATAATCTATCCCAAAGCAGCATTAGTCATCCAATTGTTTTATATCTATTTTAATAAATTAAAGAGCCCACACTCCACAAATAGGTACTATTATGAATTTTAAGATGGGCTTATTAAGCACATTTAAAAAATAATTGTGTGACAATTTATCCTCAATGGTTAAAATGTTTTTAAAGTAATAATCTAATAGTGTTCCACTTATTTAGATTTTTGCGATTCTGTCCCAATTAGGTTTTAAGAATAGTCCTTCTCCTATTTGGTTATCTTTTGCCCATCCTTCCATCCACCCAATATAGCTTTTTAAAAAATTTTTATTTGTAAGATTATTTAAAAATCTCTCCCTTACCTTTCCTCTCTCCAAATGCTCCTATGTGCCCCTCCTGATTCTTCTACAAATTCATGGCCTCTTTTTTACTAATAGTTATTACATTCATGTTTGTATTTGTCTATTCATATATATTCCTAATTATAAGCTGTTTAGTCCGTATAATGTTACTTGACTATAAGTTTTCAAGGCTGACCATTTGGCCCTGGACAACCAAGTGGTGTGTTTTTCCCTGGGGAAGACCACCTCTCTAGCACCCAGCTTTCTCCAATTGCCTTTAGTTCTTTGTGTAGTGTGGGGCATTATAGGGTTTACCCCATCCACTTTGGCATGTCTGTTGGTGCTATTATTGTTCAGCTTGTATTTGGGAATTCATGTTGGTGAGACTTTATGGGTGCACCTTCCTACAATACTAGGAGAAACAACCTCACAGAAACTCTTCGATCTTCTGGATATTCCAATCTTTCCCCATCCTCTTCTGCAATGTTCTCTGAGCCTTAGGCTCCTGTATAGTATCCTAAGAGAAGAAGTATTTTACAGATACATCCATTGGGACTGAGCTCCACAACTCTGCATATTGATTGATTGTGGATTTCTGTAATGGGCATCATCTGTTGCAAAGAGAAGTTTTCTTGATGAGGGGGTCAACACTACACTAATCTGTGGGTATAAGGACAAATGTCTGTAGATTATTGTTAGTGGCTCTCCTAATTATACCCCATACCCACTCCCCACATACACACCTTACCACATAAGTAAGCCCCTGGCTTGTAAGGGTACAGTACACCGTGGATGGTTCCTAGGATTGATTCCAGGATCCCAGACCTGATAGCTAAGGTGTAACATTGTGAACACTGCAGTCTTGATGAATGCACTATAGAAGAGTGAGATTATTGGGGTCCAGGTTTAATAATGTAAAAGAACACCCAGGGCAAGAGGTTTTGACAGAGAAAGGACAGAGCAACAGAATCTTTGAGTGACTCATGTCTTGAGATGTGGCACTCTGCAGATGTTTCTGGGAATCTGTACCACAGCTTTCTCTGCTTCTTTATTGCCTTCTTTCTGAAGCACATTTATCTTTTTGGCAGGTTAAAGACAGAACACTCTACACATATATTCTATTTCCTTAGAAACTGTCTAGTCCCAACATTTGATTTCAATTCTGTTAGATTGACAGTTGAATGTATCCATCTTTAGACTAGTCTATTTTCAAAGATATGGTGACCCAACTTACATACAGGTGCCTGAAATCATAAAGTGGGGAAGAACAGGTAAGGGACAAACTGACTCTTTTGATGGTCTATCCTACCTCCTGCTCTATATCACCTTGAGGCCACTACATCCTTGCCACCAAAGTCATTTTGTTCCTCCCCTTTCCCCAAAGGAGAGTTGATCTATTGTCACCAGGACAATAAGTAGGTACAAAAGATAAAGAATAGCCTAGGCATAGGCAGTGAGTGTCTTTCCAAGAGCTCCAGCAATCCTGGCTGAGTCTGAGAATCTGCCTTCCTTACTACTAACCTTCCCTCATCCTGTCTCACTCTCATGTTTAGAAAATTCTGTGCAAGATCCTTTTACCCTTGGTGCAAGTAAGGAGGATCCAGGACAGAGAACATGAAACCTTGGGTGATGAGGGTCAAAGGACCAACTTTTGCAAATGGCAACCATCTCACCAAAATCTCTGTGTATCTTCACAGAAACCTTTTAAGGTCAATTTACTTGAAGACCCCAAGAGGTAAGGACCTTTGCCTTCTGGGTTATTAGTCTTCAATCTTTTCAGTGTTATCTTATGGTTGTATATGAATAAAGAATTGTCCTTTGTGGAGTTATATCATTCCTTGGGTGTATACTGCTGATGCCCTAGGAGGCAACATCATTTGCCAGGGTAATACAGACATACCAGGAGAACCAGAGGTAAGTTCTGCTTGGCTCCCACTCTAGCGATCCCTTCTAGCAACTCTGTATCCCCTGCTAAGTTGACCACTCCCATTTAAATTTTCTGCTCTTCAAAGGCTCATTGGGAGGAGGTTACACTAGAACCTTCCACTTCAAGAGGCCAAGACACCTGGTTAAGGATCTTATTAGCCTTCATTGAAAACTACAGATGCAGGAGCTGATGATGGTGCTGTGGAGGTAGAGGCATGAGATTTTTAAATCTGATGATACCATTCTGCATCCAGTAAACTCCATCAGTGCCTTCTTTCTTGCCCTTCCTGTCCTTGGATCACTCAGCAATGGCCCAAATATGGGGACATTAGCTGTGTAACATCACAGATTTTTGCCTCTCTGCTGACTGCATTGAGATCTTAGGACTTTCCTTACAGGTCTTATGAAGATGAGATATTTGTTTTCAACCATTCAGTTATAGCTAAGATTCCCTGGTTTATGCAATCTTTCATCCCAGTGTTGAGATGTGTGTGGACAAAAAGGATGTCATGTGTTCAGATTTAGGATAAGAAATAAGATTGACAGATGGGAGCCGGGCAGTGGTGGCGCACGCCTTTAATCCCAGCACTTGGGAGGCAGAGGTAGGCGGATTTCTGAGTTCGAGGCCAGCCTGGTCTACAGAGTGAGTTCCAGGACAGCCAGGGCTACACAGAGAAACCCTGTCTCGAAAAACCAAAAAAAAAGAAAGAAAGAAAGAAAGAAAGACAGAAAGAAAGAAAGAAAGAAAGAAAAGATTGACAGATGGTGAGAGGATTAATTGACCAGTGACTTACTGTGAGGAAGAGGGTCAGAGGTTGGCTTGGTAAACGGGTCGAATTTGAGCAAAGTTCTATAGAATGAGGCCATTTGTCAGGAAAACCTGGAGAAAGAGCACTCTAGGCAAAGGAAGAAGTAATCACACATATTGGATTCATCTCTCACCTAGAACTGCTCTTCCTGCCTGCTGACATTCATGGAGTGGTGCTTCCAAAGGCCCCAGATGAGAGTCTGGCTCAGAAGAACTTCAGCACCGTTCTCTACGTAGTGGGGATTAACAAGGGTTTGGTTGGCTCCTTCCATTGGTTAGAAAGTAGAGATGTCACACAGATAACCCCACACGGGGTCATTCAAGACTTCCCTTCTTTATTACTCCTTCTCCGAATAGAATCTGTGCTCCTTGTTATGAGTAGACATTGTCATGAAAATCTTCTCTAGCATGGTTCCAATGTCTCCTGGAGGGTTCATCCCTAGGAACTCCTGTCACAAATTTCATAAATGTTTTCCTATTGAAGAATCCTGAGATGTTCATGTTGGATGAACACATAGAGATAGAAATTGTGACTTTCTCAGAAGGATGTCTAGAAAGGGGAAAAGGGAAGGAGCTGGAGTTGAGGTTCAGGAGAGCTGGGACTGGCCTAACTGCTTCCAGCCTGCATGTGGAGTCACAGGTCTTATAGGTCACCACATATGATTGCAGGCATCTCAGTAGACAGTTAAGCAAGAAGCTGTTTACAATAGTAGGATAAACTTTATGTAGTAATATGACCACAGTAAGTTAAGCAATTAAGCATGACCTAAATCTCTGACACTAAATGATGTAGATGACTCAAGAATGGGGTGAGCTCAAAGAGGGCTCTGTAAGTGTGAGTCCAGTTATGAGTCCAAGTGGCTGAATCCAGGGATTGTTAATCAATGGTCACCTTCAGGGGAACTGTCAAACCCTTCTTTATCAGAGATGGGCTGTAAGGTCCTCAGGGAATTCAAACATTTTTTTTTTTTCTGCTGAGACTGTAGCTTGGTCACGACTTATCTCCTCAAATACTGATAATTCAAAGATGTTTCAAAGTACTTAAACGTTTTTTTTTTTAAAGATTGCTCTCAAGTCCTTGAGGAAATGGTTTTGTGTAGGAGATTCACTACAACGACAAGCATCACTCCACAACAAAGGCATGGGGTACTTGACTCAGAAGCAAGCAGCAGAGAGTCTCACCATCTGTCTGTTACTCTGTGTCTCAGGTGGTGGCTCCTTCCCCTGGATCCTCATCCAGCCAGGAAGGGGATCTCTGTTACAACATCAAGACCTCTGCCTACCCTCTGTGAGCCTCTGTTTCTATTAGCTACAAGGGGCATTCACACTGTAGCTAATCACACTCTAGCATTACATCATTTCATAGTACTTCCTTCTTATCTGCTACACACAGCTGCCATGAGCTAGCTCATTGCTGTAACATCCAACTTTGTTCTGTTCTTATTTCCATGCTTTCTACATTTCATCCCCCAAATCCTCGTGACACTTAAGGTCACGGGGATTCACAAGGGCACACAGGTCAGGGGCACCAGAGTAATGCATCACTTTTTCTGTGATATTCAGCTTGGATAGTGGTCTAATCTTAAAGTTAACCTCTTCAGTATTTGTGGTGGGTTATGCCTTTTGCACTTACTAAATTGTGACTGGAGGATTTCCCATGTAGCATAAGCATTAAGTTGGAACACGTTTTCCTCTAAAAATGATTTTACCAATTGTCTAGTACAATATGCTTCTAATGCTTTTGGATCATGGAATGGTATGGAAGATTTAGCTCCATACAGTCTCCATGGAGCAAGTCTTTTGCAGATTCACCATCATGTATGATCAGAGCTTTGCAAAGATAATATTCACTGCCTTTGTTTATATAGGCTACAAACATGGAAGCTATTCAGTGAATCACTTGTCTAACTGGTTCCTTATATAGTGGGTATCTGTTCATTGGGAAGTGGAAACAGACATTATTTAATAACATACAAAGTATGTCTTCCTCTGGTCGGCCCCTGAGGTGTATCATGCTTAATGGGAATATACAATAAGTACAATTTTGGAGAGTTACAAATGTGAACACATGCAATCTGCTAAACAAAATTTTTCAATGGCTCCATAGTTTTATGAAAACAACTAACAAAAAAGTATCTGACTGCGGAGGAGTTTGCCAGGTCGCACTGACATCCTAAGTATATTCCCAAGTTCTTCCTATTAGGAGTTATTGCTTTTCTTATTACAGGCATGTCTAAAAAGAAACAAACTTATTCTTATGCTTAGTACAAGAAAAATGCAAAATATCACGAATCAAAATACTTCTTTCAACCAATGAAACCAGTTATGTACAGGATAACACACAAAATCAACTGAGCAAGCCTAGCTAACTGGTCCCATATGCCATAGTTTTTCAATTCTTTATTCCAATCTCAATGAATATAGGTGTCTGCTGTGAGGAGGCATATCAAGTTGTGTAATTCTGCAGTCCTATGCACCAATAATTTTTCTTAGTTCAAGAGTGTTTGATGTATGCTCTGTAGTTGTGTCTCATTGTGCTCTGCTATCTCATAGATTTCTCTAATGGTTTTAACAAATTCATCCATGTGGGCTTTCTCCAATTCTAAATCAAATTGTGCATCAGATGGGAAGTAGTGTTTTTGTTAGTTTACTGTGTTTATTCTCATCTGATTGCGTACTTCCATCGGTGAACAGTTATGTACTAGATAGCATCCTCTAGTTGTATGTCATTCTACATGCTTATCATCGATGCTTGCTTCATTTAAATAATTGCATTGGCTACAGTTTCATTATTGGTGCATACCAACAATTTATAGTTACCCAGAGTTTGTACAGTCTGCAGCATAATGGAATATGCCAGTGCTGTTTCTTCCATCTTTCTTATGGGTACATGTGGATATACATGTTGGGTCCTAGTCTTTAAGTTTTTTCCATGGGGATGCATGTTGGTGTGTAATTAACATTTATCCATATGAAGTGGTCAGTTGGTGCTACCCAGGCTTCCTCTGGTGTAATGGTGTGATTGCATGATTTATATGGTTGTGTTACATTTTTACCCACATAGCAATTCTGTGCATTATCTAAAAATATTTGTACTAAGTTTAATTCATATATGCCTTCAGCACAGTAAGATATTTCAGTGTCCAAAATAGTTTGAAATTGTGGGGTTCATCTACCCATTCCTGTTGTAAACAATATGTCTAACTCTCTAGTTAAACTTACTAGATTTATAAATTTGGCTTTCAATCATGTTATGATTAGTGGTAATGAGATTCAATGTCCTTTTTTATTCCTGACTGTATGTTTCCTTGAATACATGTATCTGTTTCCATGGTATCAACTATCATATATAATGCATCAATTGATTGTGATATTGCATGTAATGCTCTGGCTATGTCTGCATTAATTTTTTTGTATATGATTGAGGTCTGCTCTAACATATTGAACAATGGCTATTGCTACTTCTCTGCCCATAATACCTCCGAGGATTGTTCCAGCCACAAAAGCTCCTACTGCTAATGTTTGTAGTGGTTTTCTTCTGAATTTATTTGGTGAAGAATATTTTAGCTCATAAAAAATCCATCTAGGCAATATGTTTTAGGTGGTTGTAATGCTGTTAAATTAATTTTTAACTGGAAGGGTCTAATTCTTGGCAAGAGAATGACTTTTGCTGGTAATGTTGTGTCTGGGCCAATAAATGGAGTTGTTACTAGTTTTGGCTTACCTGGTGGTGGCATAACATATCCTCTAGGATAGTGGCCTACTTAAAATTTAATCTGCATAGTATCATTATATTTTATGTTACTTTTGTCTACTTTACATGGTATATTTGATAGTTCTGAACTGTGCCATACTTTACTGGCCCTGCCCTAGACAAATAATAAATTATATCCCATGATTTTCCAATCATATTTTTTATATTTGATTTAGGTTTGTGGGTTGTCCAGTCCATTATCTTTCTATTGATTATCAGTTTATATGGATTTATTGTAGTTGAGGTGGCTGTGGGTTGTGTGGTTGACTATATTGCCAGAATCCTTCTCATCTATCGCTTCTTTATAATCATACTCACAAATCTCTTCTTCCAGTGCTAGAGTAGTGTGGTTATACTGATAATCAGTTTCCTCCAGGCCATATTTGGATATAGGTGCAAAGCACAATTTTAAGAGTGTGAAACTGATGACCATATCACAAAGGTTGCTTCTGTTTCTATGCCTATAAGAGTGGTTATATAAACCTTTGATGTTTTATAGGTGTTATATCTTAGTTGTGAGAGTTTTCTCCAATGATTATTGAATATAACTCTAGCATTGGATGTACTGGTATAGTCATTAAAATGGCATTTTAGTGGATTTTGCTCAGGAATATTAGTATTATTTCCATTGAGGTATCTAACATGTAGGTCTTAAAGGGATGGGTTTCGTCGCTGCTCTTCATTGGTCCCATCCTTTAAACCATCTATAATTTAAACAATAATCATATTTCTGCCAAAAGGAAGTGGGTGCTGCCAATGAACCATGTCCAGTATCTCTCATCTGTCCAATAACCTGGAAAATTTCTATCTGATCCTGCGATAGTGGGGCATCTGGTGGCATTAAAATTTCTGAGGGGTCCAATATTTGGTATGGTGGTGGTTTGTTTTGCTGAGAGAGTACTAGCATTGCTGGTTTCTGTGGTTCCTGTGCTGACCATTGTGCCTGAACCTGTGGTGCTAGGTATGGTGCTGGTAGCTCCTATATTTGCTGGTGCACTAGTTGGGGTGCTTCCAGTGGAATTGTTGCCTGATGTTCCCTGACATAATCCCAAAACAATAAGAGCCACAAGTGTACTGGTGCTAATATGCTTGTGGTTGTAATCACCTGTAGGGAGGCTATAGTAACTGTGACTTCCTGCTAGTGCTCCCAGGCATGCTGAGATGTTCCTACATTTACGGTATAATTAGTATCACTGCTATGCTTGTGAAGTCAGTACCAATACCAAGAGGACTGCCAAGGTGCTGTAACTTCTATGATGATGTAGGAACCTGTTCCAGCAAATAGTTCAGTTGGCGAATTTTGTTCCTGCTCACTTCATTTTCATTATGTTTATTGTTATTTGGTCACATCAGTGTGCTGCAAAATTTACCACCAGCACTACAATATAAATATTGCTAGGCACATATAATAGAGGCTTTTGCATAAAGTTCTACTAAGACACAATATGTCATGCAATATCTTCCAGTATGGATAATTTTAGGTTGGTTTTACCTTGTGTAAACCAAGGTGGTGGGTTCCCTGTCCTTGGGTCATCACATCTATTGCTTCAAGTGTCTGATCTTTCTTATTCCTGTGAATGCACTTATAGTCCCTAATTAGTACTTTTTATTCTGTTCCATTGGGTAATTTATATCTATGTTATATTTTATTGCCTCTTGTATAAGGGATTGCCTCTATGCAGTCTTGGTCTAATGTTTTAGTTCATGTATGCATTTCATTAGTTCCTGTGTCAGGTAGCTGCTTTTATCTCTACTTACTAGCTTAGTTTTAAGCAGGACATTAAATCTTTTGATGGCTCCTGCTGCTGCTGGCTGATAAGCCATGTGATATTCCCATTGTATACTCGTAATCTTATGAAAATTTTAATTTTGCTCTCTGTGAAATGTGTTCCTTGATCAGATTGTATAAGATTTGAGGTCCCATAATGGGAAATCCAATCTTATAATGTGAGTATAATTAAAGATTTGTTTGGGTGTGGTCCCTTTTGGTGGATCCTAATCTGGTGCATATGCTTACCAAGGTGCATGCATATGTTCCTTTCCATTAACTTAATGTTCCTATAAAGTCTATTTGTAAGGTATGATTGAAGCTCAGCCTATGTCCTGATTCTCTTGTAATTGTTTGTGAATCTAGTTTTATCTCTAGGGCAAAGTTTGCATTGGTTTATTGCATATGTGATCCTTTTCCATGTTGCCTTTAAATTTCGACCTGAAAACCAATGGACCATGGCATGCATTCATACATGTCAGGGTCTCATGTATTTTTACTATTTCTTCAGTGGAAATCTCTTTCTCCAAGTCTCTAGTTGGTATCAGATTCCATTCTTCCTTAAGCCTTAACTTGTTGGAGTCTATTTTTTCTGCCTTCCAACTTCATTTTAATCTAATTGCTAGGCTGGCTAATTTATCCTCTGTGTAATTATGTATATATTGGTCACCTCCTTTATTAGGAAGAGTATCCACATGATATATGTGCACCCTAACTTCATTGGCTATAGTATATAGTTCCATCCAAAGTTTTTTGGACCATACTTCTTTGCCATTAATTTTCCAATCATTCACTTTCCATTTTCCTGACCATACAGCTATACCTTTGGCAACACCACCATGAGTCGGTGAACAAATGTAGTGTCTTTTGGTTTTCATTGAGGCTTTGCCTTGCTGCTAGAGTGGCTGCTACTACTTCTGCGTGTAGTGCAGATTTAGCTGCTCCTTGTTCGATGATCACCATTCCATCCCCGGGTCTGTAGGCGGCTGCCTTCCACAAGACCACATTCTGTATACTGGTTGCGGAGCCATCCGTAAACCAGGCCTTAACCAGGGAAGGCTGGTACTCTCCTGTCCCCCAATGCCCTAGTGGTACCTGTTTCTGGGAAGGGGTGGCATTTGGGATGATTGATAATCCCCGTGGAGTCATAGGGCAGTCGGTCTGAAGTATCGACTCCGATGCCTTTGGCACCGACCCCTTTGCAGACAGGGTACCAGAGCGAAGGAGCTCCGCTAAGTACCATTTTCATTGCAGAACTTTCCTTCCACGGGTAGACCGGCCCATGCTTCCTCTGATGCCTAGATCCAATCTTGGATCGGGATGGTGGTTCTGAATATTACTTGGTTGTTCTGCAGCATGCTGTGGTACGTTTTTAAGGCCTCTTCTGCTGTCCAAATAATTTTCTCAGATAGAGAGAATTTGTTTTCCGACCATGGGGAGTGTTTACAGTAGAAGCATATTGGCCATTCTCTACCATTTCTTTTGGCAAAGATATTCCAGTTTCCATACTGTTTTAGGTACAGTATGTCTGAATTAACATATCAGCTGGTTGAAAGTATTATAGCTTAGAATATTCCTTTATATAATCTAGTGCTGTTTTCAAAGCTTGTTCTTGGGATTTGTCTCAAATAAAATCAGTTGCTTTCCTTGTAATATTATACAAGGGTTGCAGAATGATTTGTAAATATGGTGTGTATTGTCTCCAGTATTCAAATAATCCTATAAGATGCTATATCTCTGTTTTATTGGTTGGTGTTTTATGCTGTTCTAACTTATGACTTCTGTAGATATTTCTGGTCCAGTAGTGGACCACATTACACCCAAAAACTTGGCCTTTGTATCTGGTCCTGATACCTTATCCTTCTGATCATCATCTCTCAATACTTGCATGTTTTTTGTTTTGTTTTGTTTTTGTTTTTGTTTTCTATATTTTCTTTTTCTTGTTCTATTTTCAAAAGGTCATCAATATATGAACACAAACTACAGTTAGGTGCTGGCATGACCTTATCCAATGACCATCTTAGAATGCTGTGGGCAGTTATTGGGATGTTTATGTATCTTTGTGGTAATGTTAAAAATTGGCAGTCTTCCTTGCCAAGTGAATGTGGTGTATTGTGTGCTTTGTAGGTGCAGTGGTATGCCGAAGCACACTTCTGACAAATCTATATTTGCTAGGCATGTTGGTACTGCTTTCTTAATCCTTATGAAAATATCTTCTACATCTGGTAATTGTCCTGGCATATTTGGGAACAATTCATTAAGTCTCCTTTGATATATTGTCATTTGTCTCTTACCATTTGGTTTTAAAACTGGACAAACTGGACTGCTGATATTGAAGCTGTGAGTTGGTTCACTTACTCCTTCCTTCAGTAGGGTTTCAATGGTTTCAGGTATCTCCCCACTTCGTACTTTAAGTGGCTTTTGTGGTGTAACTGAGGGTTTAATTGTTGATAGCCTATAGGTTCTATTTTTACTCTTGCTAGATTACATTTTACCTTGGAAATATTTTTAAAATTTAGAAAATCAGAAAAAAATTTAAAGATCATTCCTTGGGAAGCCTAAAATATTTTTTTTTGTTGTTGCACTGAAACATGCAAAATCCAAGGGAATTATTTTGTCATATACCACTAAGTCTAACTTACACACTGGTACTATGGATTAGCCTTCCACTCCTTGTGTAACTATTTTTTCCCTAGTAGTGCAGTGTCCTGTAGTCCTATGTATATTATATATTATATTATGTAGTTATATATTAACATAACTGCCTGTGTCCCTTAGCCATCTAACATTTATCTTCTTATTCTTAATTCTTCGGGGCAGCATAATAGAGTTGCCAATAAGTCATATTGCCACCTGACTTGATTCTTGTTGAAACCTATCTGTGTTTGCCTTCTTACAATTGGGCTCTGATCGTTCCTTTGTACTGGTGGCCACCTTTGCGGTGGGTGGCCTCATGTTCCTTAAAAACAGCTTAGGTTTGTTCCCTCCAAAAATCCTATTTGGTGAATTCCTCTGTGGGGTTCTGTTTGCAAACGGCACTCCAGGATTTTTGCCAAAGAGTTTAATACTTGTGAATGGTCTGAAAAATCTGTGTGTTCTCCTTAATTTAAATGGCTTTCTTTTTATATTTAATGTTACTCTTTTCTCTTTTTTTGGTCTAACTCCCCGTATCTTTTAAAAATCAATTACCTCAGAAACGGTTCTGCAATTTTGAAGTGGTCCTGACAAATTACTTCTCACATGTGGTGTTGCCCCTCAGTTAAGTCTTTTGAATTGTGGTATAAATGGAGCAGCCTGTGGTGTGGCTACTTCATTATTCATAAGGCACAGTTTCTCACTAGCTGAAGGGCCTCTTGGAAAGTGTTCCATTTTGTGGCTGCTTCAAATTGGATAAGGTCTAAGGATGGAAACGCGTTTCCCCTGGCTGCAGTTGTCCAGTCCAGTAGAGGCTGTACATTGTCTCAAGCAGTGTCTAGGACCTGCTCTAAAGCTTCATACACTGCTAGGTTTTCTACTATGCTCTTAATTTTCTTCATCTCTAAATCTGACAGCCTGACTGTATCTGCCCCCTTTTCCTATAGCTTTATCATATAGGATGCATCCTTCATCCCATTCTGGGCATATTCTTGTCTCAACTGACTTGTTTCTTGAAGAATGCACGGTCGAATTTCTTTCTGTTGCTCAAGCTGCTCCTGATCATTCTTACCAAACAATGTGATCTTATAGGTGTATTAACCTTGGAAGATGTCACTGGGAGAGATATGGCTGTCTTGCCCAGGGTTAGGGCAGCAGCATCTTTAAAGGGATTGTTCACCGCCATTTCTTAGTTGCATTAGCCGCTAGGCTCTTGCCCATTTGTCTGTCTTTATCTATGTTCGTTATGGTTTTCGTCAGTAGTGCTGAAGCTTCTTTGCCAGCTGCACGCTCTAGCAGTGGCTTTATTATTTGTGGACTTGTTAGAGGTACCTCAATTTTTCACTTCTTTAAACCCAGCTTTCCTTTTGGCCTTATTTTTTGTTCCAAGCCATTTCCTCTTTGTGGGATCCATGACATTTGGATTCTTTCATGGCTGTGAAGCCACTAAGTAGTTTCTTCATTATGATGTAAAAGAGATGATAGGGAGTATAGAGCTTTAATGGTTTTCTTTTTTATGTACCACCCAAAGTTAGTTTGGGGTGGGTTTCTTATTTCCTTTTCCAATAATTTATCTGCCCTTCTCACCAGGCATTTGACCAACCAGTTTCTCATGGGTTTCCCTGAACCTTCAGCTCTTCCTAGCGCGTATATATGCAGGAATTGGCTTCAAGTGTTGTTAATCAGCCAATGATAGGCTCTTTCACCCCCAGCTCTTCTATTGCCTCAGCAGCAGTTGGCTTTGGGTGGTGGTCCCTGTTTTCACTACCTCCCCTTATTGCTCTGGCTAGTTCTGCATCTGGGCTGCAATTAACTTTGTATGACCAGATGCTTATTGTCAATTTGGTAAAATTTAGAATAATTAGGACTACTTTGGTCCTTAGAGGGTCCAGTTTCCTTCTCAGGATCTCACCTTGAAGGTGGAATCCTGCCAACTATGCCAACTGTCTCAAGTAACATCCAGCTTAAGGCCAGGATGTAGAGATGGAGTCTAGATAACATGTGATCTCAAGGTTTATTCACTATAATGACAAACATCAGTCCACACACACAGGGTACCTCACTCAGAAGCAAGCAATAGAGAGGCTCGAAATCAATCAGTGTGTCTCAGTCAGCAACTCCTTCCTCTGGATCCTTTATCTCTACACATCCAGGGCAGCAGTCAGTTGCCCTCTGGTCGGAGAGCAAGACAGCAATCACAGTCTTCACTGTCACAGCATCAAGACTTCTGCCTGCCTGCTGGGAGCCTCTGCTTTTATTAACTACAAGGGGCAGTCACACTGTATCCAGTCACACTCTAGCATCATATTGTTACATAGTACTTCATTTCTAGCACAATATGCTACACACAGCTGACATGAGCTAGCTGCTCATCACTGTAACATCCAACTCAGTCCGGTTCTTATTTCTAATTTACATGCTCTCTACAAAACTAAGGCACACAAGTAATAAATGTGTGGCTTGTCTTGACTTCATTGACTATGTGCCGCTTCCCACTCCTTTGCTTCTTTATCATTCTAAAATTCCAGGCCAGAGACCAGGAGGGGACCTAGCTGCAAAAGCTGAATCAAGGATCTTGAAACCAGGTGACCTGGATAAGGCCCAGTCACCAATGTTAACTTCCTTGCTTAACTCACCCCTTGGGTCGAAGTATGATCGGTCAGCGCACCAGCCCACACTTGCTTTGCGTTTCCATCCTATAAAAATGTACTCCCCCTTCAGGGACCTGAACTGGCAACCTCCCTGAGTGCTCAGAAAATAAAGCTTTCCTTGTTAAGCTTCCAGCTTTAAAATGAGTTTTCTAGGCTTCCACCTGGAACCCAACACTACTATCTTGGGCCAACTGAGTGGCAAAGGACATCTTCTGAGCACCTGTCTTTAATCTTTCTAAGAAGGAACTAGTGAAAATTGTTTGCAGTCTCCTTGGTAAATATTGGCCAGAAGGAAAAATCTGTTCTGTGCAGGCTGCCTTGTCCTGCAGTGATTCCCCTCACCCAGCCTGGGAGCAGGTTTTCTACTTTTTTCAGAAAATGATGGGTTTGAGGTTTCCAATTATAAGGGTTATTGGGTGAGAGGAATCCATAAGTCGTGAAAGAGGAAGAAGTAAATCTTCTCTCTTCCTCTTGGGTGGGAACTTTTTCCTTACTGGTGGCTGCTTGGAGCAGGTGGGAAGAGAGGAATGCACTCCGAGGGGAACTCTTTCCATTCTGTTTCAGTAGGCCCCCATGGGAGGCCTGGCTCCTCCCTCCACACAGGGATGGACCAGGAATGAGAGCCAGAGTCTTGCAAGATAACAAGCCTGAGCTCCAGGAGTGGAACAGCTGAACAGTTTTAGGTTTTTTTGTTTTGCTGTGGAAGTATGGGGTATTTCTTTTGGTGATCTGGTACAGCCAGAAGGATTTGTGTCCCCCAACAGTAAGGAGCACAGCTCTTAAGCCAGTGTGTGTGTGTGTGTGTGTGTGTGTGTGTGTGTGTGTGTGTCACACCAGAGACACTGCTCAATACAGATAAACAAAACTGATAAAAACACAGAAATATACAGAGACAGACACACAGTAAAGACAATCAGGGGTGGTCACCAAACATTAACACACCTGAACAGATGGGGGGAATCCAGTGACATCTCATATGAGCCCCAGACACTGGGCACCTCTGTCCTCTCCTATGTGTGCCTTAACCAAGCTTATCTCCAGAGGTGACAGAGCAGGCAACATTCTAATTTTGTGTGTGTGTGTGTGTGTGTGTGTGTGTGTGTGTGTGTGTGTGTAGGTGAAATTCCCTTGAAGCCTTAGACAGTGATTGATCAAAGGGTGCTCTGGGGCCCTGGAACAACTCAGGTTGTGCACCCCTTAGGAGCCCCTTGGACTATTATACTCTTCTCATTCTGAGGGGATCTGAGACCCCTAGTGTCTCAAAGTCTGGACTCTGGGGATCTCAGTATGACCTCCAGAAATATGGTAGTCTTCTTGGACACTAGAGGAAGTCCTCTTGGACATGGGTTTAAGCCAATAGAAAGTCTTTATTAGCCAGCCGCAACTTCACTAATTGTTTGGCATTCGTATTCTGGCTTGGCATACTTCAGTTAACAATAACAGTTAGCTAAAAGTAAAGCTACAGAACTCAAAGAGTTAGATTGTTACATTTAGAGATATTTCCCAGAACTATGGGCTTTGATATATTAGGTCTTTGTTTTCATTTGTGGCCTGAATGGTACTTCTATCATGGTGTCAGTTATGATAAGGTCCAGGGGTGGGGGGTACTAAGGTCTGGGACCCTGTTACACACACACACCTATTACTTAGCAAATTGTCTTAATTTAGTATATCATGTCAGCACTGTTACCCCATTCTAAAGCTGTTCTATCTCTATTTATTCCTCTGCCAGCCTTTGAAGTAATTAACAACTTCGTCACATCCTTTACCTCAATGTTTCCTAGAATAGTCCCTTTTGGTCAATGTACCTTCCTGAAATGCAAACTTGGTCCCGTGCCAGTGGGAAATTCACATCCTGCATATCTTCTCTGCCTGTCAATGCTCCACACTATTTTTACTTCATTAGTGCAATTTATTTCTGGTTTTAATGTACTTCAAGAGCCAATCTGAAACCTCAGGTTCTTTCAAAGAAAGATCCTTGACTGGAATGTGGTGTACACCTTTGACCACTGTACTTGGTTGGGCTTGACTCTTATTGGAGCTGCCTTCAATCTACATAATTGAAAGACCCTGTTTCAAAAAGCCAAAAAACCAAAAACCAAAAAACCAAAACCAAACCAGACCAACCAACCAACCAAATAGCAAGCACCTGTATAACACAAAAGTACTCCTATAACATAAATTCTACCATGACACAAGATTCTTGATGGGACCTGAGGCATTTTGTTGACCGTAGAGTGCAATCAACATTTTATAATCTCTTAATACAAAATCATGCAAATCTGACTCCAGTCAATTTCCCTTGCTTGGTCTCCTTCTAGCTCTCCAAAAAGGCAATACAGGCTTCCCTCCCTCCATGATGAAGGACCTTTGAGGCCCACTTTAAAAACTGTTTTATTTTATGTGTTTTGTCTAATGTCTGTCTGTGCACCATGTGAACACCTTTTGTAAGTGCAGGCCAGAAGAAAGTCTCTTATCTGGAGGATGTGGAGTTCTAGATGATTGTGAGGTACCATATGGGTGCTGGGAACTGATCTAGAGTCCTTTTGAAGAGCATCCAGTGAGCTCTTAACCACTGAGCCATCTCTCTAGGCCTTTGGGCACACTTAGATACATTTTCCTTTTCTCTTACTGGAATGTTTCTCTTGCTAGTTCTATCTCCTGAGATTTTTCCAAATCAATAAAATGCATTCATACTACTTTATGAACAATAATAATATCTCTTTAATTCATTTAAAAAGTCTAACAAAGCAACAGGACAGTCTTCTAATAAACAGAAAGAAATTTAAATTCAAACACTGCAAGAAAGATGTGTCTGGGTCATCAGGAGTGAATTATTATTTCAGAATAAAGCCTGAGCATACTGTGGTGACTTTTAAGCAATTCATCCTGGCACTTGGTATCTAAGTGTTAGGAACATAAGTGAAAGTATTTTATGCAAAAAAAAAAAAAAAAAAAGAAAAAAAGATTTTGCACAGCTTGGGAAAAAGCAGTGCTTGAAGGGGATGGTTGAAGGAGCCAGCCTCAGGCAGGTACAATGTGAGTCAAGCCTAAGAGATTCTAATTCACATTAGGTAGCTCAGCTAGGTTAATGAGATAAGCCTAAGGTGGTGCCAATATGTTAATGAACTGGTCCTAAGCTGTCGCCCCAGGAAGAGCAAAACTAACACCCACTAGCCAATACAAAAAGCTGGAATTTTGGGTCCCAAAATGCAGGATGGCACCACCTTGCTCCGAGGCAGCATATCAAGTCATTGTACTGATACCCATTTGCCTGAGGGATTGAGATTGGCCACTGTGTTCCTCTGGTCCCTGTTGTGGTTGAATTTGCAGCACCATTGCTGAGACCACTGGCCAGCACCTGCCAGAGTAGGTGCTGACCAGTGGCCTCAAGGATCTTCTGGATCTTCCACTAGTGCCATCCTCCTGCCTGCCTTAGCTGATGGACCTCCCACAGGGTACAAGTCTAGCTTGTTGCAGAAGCATTCTTACCAGAGATGATTCTCCAATGGGAGCCTGCAGTCCTATCAGCCATTCCCCAATCATGAGATGAGATTACTGTAGACTTTATACTAGCATGGTTTTCTAAGCCATGTTTGTTTGAAGGAACCTAACATATTTGAAAGGCAAATCTCTTGTTCACATCTTAAGCTCACAACTTACTGAGAGGTTAGCACAGGCAAGACAACCACTTCAAATTCCTGGACCAAGAGGGACCCTTGCACAGCTATCAGGACACAGGAACCAAGGAACAGCTGGGGACAGGATCCCTCTGGTTCCTGGGGGACCTGAGCTGGGGTTGGATCCCACAGCTCTCCAACCCCAAATTCTTCTCAGAGAGAGCTGGTCTCCAAGGAGTACTGATACAGGAGGGACAAGCCACAGTCAGAGAAAGCAAGACCAGCTAACACCAGAGATAACCAGATGGTGAGAGGCAAGGGCAAGAACATAAGGAACAGAGACTTTGCATCATCAGAACCCAGTTCTCCCACTACAGTGAGCCCTGGATACCCCAACACACCAAAAAAAAAAAAGCAAGACTCAGACTTAAAATCACAACTCATGATGATGATGATAGAAGATTTTAAGAAGGAAATAAGTAACTCCCTTAGAAATACAAGAGAACACAGGTAAATGACTTGAAGCCCTTAAAGAGGAAACACAAAAATCCCTTAAAGATTTACAGGAAAACACAATCAAACAGGCAAAGGAAATGAACAAAACCATCCAGGATCTAAAAATGGAAATAAAAACAATAAAGAAATCACAAAGGGAGACAACCCTGGAGATAGAAAACCTAGGAAAGAGATCAGGAGTCATAGATGCAAGCATCACCAACAGAATACAAGAGATAGAAGAGAGAATCTCAGGTGCAGAAGATATAAAAAACATTGACACAACAGTCAAAGAAAATGCAAAATGCAAAATGCTCCTAACCCAAAACATCCAGGAAATCTAAGACACAGAAGACCAAACCTAAGAATAATAGGTATAGAAGAGAGTGAAGATTTCCAACTTAAAGGACCAGTAAATATCTTCAACAAAATTATAGAAGAAAACTTCCATAACCTAAAGAAAGGGATGAATATAAACATTCAAGAAGCCTACAGAACTCCATATTGGACCAGAACAGAATTCATCCTGTCACATAATAGTCAAAAAACGAAATGCACAAAACAAGGAAAGAATACTAAAAGTAGTAAGGGAAAAAGGTCAAGTAACATATAAAGGCAGACCTATTAGAATTATACCAGACTTCTCACTCCAGAAGCTATGAAAGCTAGAAGATCCTAGGCAGATCTCATACAGACCCTAAGAGAACACAAGTGCCAGCTCAGGCTGCTATACCCAGCAAAACTATCAATTACCATAGATGGTGAAACTAAGATATTCTATGACAAAACCAAATTTACACAATATCTTTCCACAAACCCAGCTGTACAAAGGATGGAAAATGCCAATACAAGGAGGGAAACTGCACCCTAGGAAAAGAAAGAAAGTAATTTTTCAACAAATGCAAAAGAAGATAGGCACATAAACATAAAAATAACTTCAAAAATATCAGGAAGCAACAATCACTATTCCTTAATATCTCTTAACATCAATGGATGCAATTCCTCAATAAAAAGACAAAAACTAACAGACTGGATACAAACAGCATAAAATGCAAATCAAAACAACCCTGAGATTCTACCTCACACCAGTCAGAATGGCTAAGATCAAAACCTCAGCTATAGTAGATTCTGGCAAGGATGTGGAAAAAGAGAAACACTCCTCCATTGCTGGTGGGATTGCAAGCTGGTATAACCACTCTGGAAATCAGTTTGGTGGACCCTCAGAAAATTGAACATAATACTACCTGAGCACCCAGCTATATCACTCCTGGGCATATACTCAGAAGATGCTCCAACATGTAATAGGGACACATGCTCAACTATGTTCGTAGCAGCCATATTTATAATAGCCAGAAGCTGGAAACAACCCAGATGTCCCTCAACAGAGGAATGGATACAGAAAATGTGGTACATTTACACAATGGAATATCACTCAGCTATTAAAAACAATGATCTCATGAAATTTGTAGGCAAATGGATGAAACTTGAAAATATCATCCTTAGTGAGGTAACTCAGTCACAAAAGAACAAACACGGTATGTATTCACTGATAAGTGGATATTATCCCAAAAGTTCAGAATACCCAAGACTCTATTCACAGCAACCATTGGACTGAGCGTGGGTTCCCGGATGGAGGAGTTGAAGAAGGGACTGAAGGAGCTGAGGGAGTTTGCAGCCCCATGGAGGGAGCAACAGTGTCAACTGGCCTGACCCCTGGTGCTCCCAGAGACTGGAACACCAACCAAAGAATACACATGGAGGGATCCATGCTCTGGCCACATATATGGCAGAGGAGGGCCCTTTTGGCCATCAGTGGGAGGAGAGGCCCTTGGGCCTGAGGGTGTTAGATGCCCCAGTGTAGGGGAATGCCAGGGAGGGAAGACAGGAGTGGATGGATGGGGGGGGCACCCTCATAGAGGCAGGGGGAGGGGGGATGGGATAGGGGGGTTCGAAAGGGGAGACCTGGAAAGGGGAAAACATTTGAAATTAAAAAATAGGTATCAAACAACAACAACAAACAGACCATGAAAGGCTAAAATATAAGGGAGTGAAGAATGAGTGCAGGTAATGGATACAAATTACAAAAGAGAATATAAAGCTAATTGTTTTTCTAGTTCTATCTTTGTCATGAATTTTTTGATTTTGCTGGTGGGTAAGTGTATAAAATATATTCAATACTGAAAATGTAAAAGTTAATGCCACACTTTAAACAATAAAGTAATCCCAAATGGAGGCAACCCTGGTGGGGCAGGGGAAGAAATGTTAGATTTAAGGAGTTTAAAAAGTCCATAGTATCATATGGCCTACATTCTTCTTTTGTTAAAGAAATGCTAAATAACTTTGCTATAAATCATGGGGTGATCCCACAAGATGGGAAAGGATTGGTGTCAGCTGTTCTAGAAGCTGGTCAGCAATTATAATAGTTCTTATGGGGGAGGTACAAAGCCACAAAGATAGAATAATAAAATGTAGCAAGGGGGGTAAATGTTATTAAAGACCAGTTGCTTGGTGAGGGATTTTATGCTGACTTACAAGAACAAATCATATCTGATGACGGTGTAATTGAACAATGTCATGTTGCAGCTTTAAGAGCTTGGGATTTGGTTGAGGAGCCTGGGGTGGGGAGAATCTACCTTATTTATTAAGATAGTACAGGGTTCTGAAGAAGCATTCACAAAATTCTTACAGAGGTTGAGTTCAGCTGTGAATGGAGTCATAAGAGACCCTGAAACCAGATAATCATTGATAGAAATATTGGCATTTGAGAGTGCAAACATTGAATATAAGAGAGCAATCAAACCAGTGAAAGCATATGGAGTCTCTGTAAGATGAATGGATATGGGAAATAACTGGTATTGGTTCTCAGGAATATCATACAAATATCATAAAACAAACTGTAGTTAGAAATATCAGGAATCAAAATGCTTGCTGTAATAATTCTGATGAATTTGGTCATTTCCAAAGAAACTGTAAGACTAAAAGATTCAGAACTCAAAATAACAGGTACATTGACTGTAAAAATATGGTGATCATGGAAGAGAACAAGCAGATTCTGCTTGCTGTGAGCCACAAAGGCTTCCAGGGTATTGTAGCTATTGTGGAAAGAACAAAAATTGGTCAAGGGATTGCCAGTCCAGGAGAGACATATGAGGTAGCCTGTTGCCATTGGAAAATGAACTGAGGGGCCTGTCAGCTCAAGGCCTGCAGCAAACAATTATGAGCTGTTTTCCTTTAGTCAGTCAGGAGGTACCAAGCAGGCAAGAAAATTAGGTATTTCTGATCTTATACATGCTACAGAAGGAAGTGCAGTTTTGGATCTGGCCACAGATACTCCTCTTACATTATCCCCCAAAGTTGAATGTTGTAAGTTAACTACTGGTGTGTATGGTTCCTTACCATCAGGGACAGTGGGAATAATCTTGGGAAAAAGTGGATTAACTTCCCAATGATTTATTGTATATCCAGATGTAGTAGATGGGGCTAGCATGAAAAGGGGGATGCAATTGAAGCAGGGGATGGAATTGCTCAATTGTTATTTTCTTACATCAATGCCACTCCAGTGGAAAGAACAGGGGCTTTTAGGAGCACCAGAAAACTTGTTTTCTGGCAAACAATGGTCAATGATCAAAGACCTAAATTAATGGTACAAATGAATGGTGTGGACATAGAAGAGTTAATAGATACAAGAGCTGTTTTTAGTAAACTTTCCCAAAGCTTTGGACTCCACTTCAGAAGGTTAATACACAATCAGGAATAAGACAAAGTGTTCAATGGATTACCTGTGTGGGACCAGAAGGGCAAACAGGGAAGTTGAGATCGTATGTGGCTGACATATGCATAACTTTATGGGGAAGGGATCTTTTACAACAATGGGGTACTCAAGAGAATATTCCTGTGATTTTAGGGGCAACAAATAAGGATATTAGAGGAGATCTGGAAGATAATCCTGGAGAAGGTATTGATCCAGGTGTTAGAGAACAATCACAAGCTGTGTGCCCTTGAACAAGAAAAGAGCCAATCGTACCTTAAAAGAGATGCTTATTAAACAAAAAGGGAGAGTAAACACCCCCAGGGACAGACAAAACAATGCATTGTTAACACTCAATATTCTTACTGTTGGTGAAAAAGGAACAACAGCAGCCGAGAGACACTGGATTATTGAAACACTGAGGCACCAGGTCAAGCAGCATACTATAAGAATGTATTGACATCAGAATGAAAACCTGCAATAGTATTAAGATGAGGACATGGTTACATTTATGTATCTACAGGGAATGAAAAAGTATAGTTACCAACAAAACTTATAAAGATTAGATCTGACCATGGAACAACTTTTATCAACTGAGATGTGACTGTCTTTTCAAAGCAAATAGCCCAGGTGATTCACAGACCGTCTCGGTTACTGATTTCTCCAAAATATGCATGCAACTCAACTTCAGAAGGATTAGTGCGAATGATTGATCACATAGAGAATGGACAACACAGAGCCCGGACAGACAAAACTAGAGACTGCATAAACACAGAGATTGGGCAACAAATGCTACAGCTAGCTTTTTTCAAACTAACCGGTTGGTGAGCCAACACAATCTGTAGGACCGTGAAAGGCAACCTGGTTCCTTGTTGAGCTAAGGTTGGAAAGCTCGGTGACCCTGAGGGTCGGCAGGGTTTCACCTGGTTCCCAGACACTAGGCTCCTGGCTTGAGTCCGCAGTCCTCCATAGATTTGTGGGCATCAGTCACATAGGGCAACGCCCCAAGCCCCTCCACAGGTAGAGGATGTGATCTGTGGTCATGTAGACCCAAGATAGATCTCTATTTTAATGAGTTACCTAAAGGCCTGAAGGGCTTAGCCAATTAAGCTTTCCTTCCCAGACATTTCTCCTTGTAAAAGGTATTTAACCTTAGGCCACCCAGAGAAGTGGGGTACAGTTTTTACTCATCCACTTTCTGCCATGACAATAAATGTCTTAAAACCATGGATCCGCTGTAGGGAGCCATGGAAAAGGCCTTTGCCTACAGAACCACCATCTAATCTTCTGTACCAGGCCTCTCTGCACTCCCAGCCAAGGCCTTCACCAAGCCAAGCCAGCCTCCGACAAGCCAAGGATTCTATCCCTGAGGGACTCAGCAGGAGCTCTCCCCCCTTTCCCCTTTGGCCCTGGGCTAGATCCGGCCCATGGGCCTGCTCCATTCTCAGCCTTTCCATGGTATCCAGTGGCACCTGGGTGTGCAAGAGCCTGAGAGCCTGACAGCCGGGCCTCATCACAGGCCCAGGAATCCCCAAGCCAGCTCCAGCTGTCCCTGGGACCTCAGCCCCAGGAGCAGTGTCCTTCAGCTTCCCCATAACAGAACACCCGCCCAGCACCTGCGTGGGGTAAATGCAGTCAAAACTCCTGCATAGGGCCTCCCGAGTAGCCGAGCCCTGCGGCAGAGCGGATGAGGGACACCACCAAACCCTACAACAACCCACTAGCCCCTCTCCCCACATTGAGATATGAGGATCAACCATCATAGAGGTCTGCATGGCCTGGGTAGTAAGTTCTAGGTAAACCAGTGCTAAGTTAAACAAACAAAACAAGGCATTTTGGGTCAAAATTACAATCTGTGGCCAAAGCTGCTTGACCCTAAGCTTAACAACTTGACTTTAATCTCTGAAGATCCATGAAGTACCAGAGAACCAATTGCAGCACACACACACAAACACACCGAAACACATACAAAAGGCACACACTAAATAGGTATACGTAAATTAAAAATACATACTGAACATCTCTCCAGTACTAGAATGAAATATTGAATCCGTACTTTGTGTGCTTAAATTAAAATTTCATAAAATAAGAAAAAAACCCAAAAATTAATTCAATAATTGTTTTCTGAGCCTACCTAATAACAAAACTAGGAAATTTAAAAACTGTCCCCACTGTTGGTTAAAGTTCATATATTCATATTGATATAATCGTGTTTTATATTTATATTTTACTTTGACAGCTGTAAAAACAGTAAACAATCTTTTACAGGCAATAACAACTTTCTACTGCAGAATATAGGTGTTGTACTAAAAATATTTCTTTATTCCAGAAACTATGAGCAATGGAGCAAAAAGTGTTAATTCTGAGATACATTATTTGAGCTAGAAAATGGTTGAACATTGCATAGCTTGTCAGCCATGACCATCGGTATGCTATCAAGTCCTCCATAAACATGGCACAATGACATCAATGTCTAATGGTTTCAGATACATTACTGTTGTAAGATTTATTTTATGTGCCTGGTCCTATACCCTTCAGTGTCAGGTGCTTCTTGGAGTTCTGGGAACAGGAGAGGATATAAAAAGCCAGCAGAGGCAGAACACATTGGAGTAGGATTCAGAAGGTTCAGAGTGAGAAGACGACAGTTGGTGACAGTTGAGATGGGGGAAGCTGAGGTGAGCCAGAGAAGATACTGTTAGGAGACAGTAGAAGAACCCACAAAGAATGTCGCAAAAAGACAAAACCAAAACAACAACAAGAAGCTACATTTAGAGCTCAACATGGCAGGGTATTTTTAGGAAGAACAGTAAAAAACAAGTGGCCAGGCTAAAGAGAATGGGAGGCTTGATTTCAAGTAACATAGAGAAAAAGTCGGGAGAAGGGGGGATGGGTACTTTGTTTCAAAAAGCCCACAGGGTATTTGCTGAGTCTTTTGGGACAGCTCTCCTGGTTTTTAGTAGCTGATTTTTTTCTTTCCTTATTTGGTTTATAAAAGACTAGTGGAAAAACTAAAAAAAAAAAAAAAGTGAGTGGAATTAGAGAAGCTTGGGGATGATGATGATGGTGATGATGGTGATGATGATGCAAGAAAAACATCAAGGGGGGAAAATAGGTTTATTCCCAATGACTGAACCAAAGAGAGGGAGTTTCCTCCACGTAGAAAGAGGGCAAGGACCTGTGTTCAAGGGCAGTCAAGTCAAAGAAATGAAAAGGCAGGGGGATAGTCAGATGAGACAGCCTTTTACAGGAGACAGGGTTAAAACCACAGCACCCTTTGAGGACAGGCAGTCCTGGGTCACAAAATCACCAACAGCATTCTTAATAGCTTTACAGCCTATGCCTGCTAATGGGGATGATTCACAAGGTTATGACGAAACAGGATGGCATCCTGTAGAAATGACGATGCCAAGACATTTTTAAAAGACAATGACATCTTATGAGGTGCATCACCTTATGTAGAGAAAACGAACTCTGAATAAATGGACTGCTCAGCATAGGACTATTCCCCAAGGATTGGTAACAGCTGTACTAGAGGATGGCCATTAATTCCAATGATTGTCATGGTGGAGAAAAGCAGCCAGGAGTTTGGAACAGTGCAATAGAGCCGGGGTACTGAAATGAGGGATCAATTGATAGATGAAGGTTGTTATGCTGACATACAAGGACAGGTTCAATTTGAAGTTCATAGAATGATGTCATTTAGCAGCTTTAAGAGCTTGGGCTAAAGATGAGTCAGGGAAAAATTTCACCTCATTTATAAAAGTTATATACAAGGCTCACAGGAAGCCTTCACTGATTTGATTTTACAAAGATTGATCTCAGCAGAAGATAAAACCATATTTAACCCCGTATCAAGAGAGATGTTGAGAGAGACCTTAGCATATGAAAATACAAATTCAGAATGTAAAAACGTTATCAGGTCACTAAAGGTACAGGCATCATCCATGGATGAATGGTTAAAGAATCCAATATTGGTTCTAATACATTCCATGTTAATACAATATGTCAAGCTCTAGTTAGAGGTTTCCAAGTGATGTGTTTATAAAAAAATAAAGAAAGAGAAGGGGATATAGTCTATGGGGGTGTAGTCAGGTGTCTTAGTCAGGGTTTCTATTCCTGCACAAACATCATGACCAAGAAGCAAGTTGGGGAGGAAAGGGTTTATTGAGCTTACACTTCCACATTGCTGTTCATCACCAGAGGAAGTCAGGACTGGAACTTAAGCGGGTCAAAGAGCAGGAGCTGATGCAGAGGCCATGGAGGGATGTTCCTTACTGGCTTGCTTCTGGCTTGCTCAGTTGGCTTTCTTATAGAACCCAAGACTACCAGGCCACAGATGGTACCACTTACAAGGGGCCCTCCTCCCCTGATCAGTAATTGAGAAAATGCCTTACAGCTGGATCTCATGGAGGCATTTTCTCAACTGAAGCTCCCTTCTCTGTGATAACTCCAGCTTGTGTCAAGTTGACACAAAACCAGCTAGTATATCAGCTATGGAGGAAGGGGGACTTAGCGGGCCCATGACAAAGCATCCCTTCCCCCTTAGGGACAGCCACATGATGGTATAGTATAGAATAGAGTTTATTCAGGGAATGGGGAGGAGAGTTAAGAGGGTAGTAGAGGCAGAGAGAGAGAGAAAGAGAGAGAGAGAGAGAGAGAGAGAGGTAGAAGCTGTCCATGAGCAGTGGAGAGAGGGGGGGGGAGGGAATGGGGAAGGGGCGAGTGGCAAGGGGACAGAGCGAGATCAAGAAGGCAAGAAACCAAGAGAGCAAGAGAAGGAGGGGGCAAACAACCCCCTTTATAGTGGGTCAGGCCTACCTGGCTGTTGCCAGGTAACTGTGGGGTGGAGTTTAGACAGAATGCTAACATTTTCCCATTTTGGTTTAATTGAAAGAGAAAAAAATTAGAAAAAGGTGTTGGTGGAGCAAGAATAGGGTTGTTGTGATATCTGGCTACTTCATGCTGCCACTGGGGCGACGTGTCTCTAGGGAACCTGGAATAATGGGTATGGCAGATGTTTGTCCAGTCTTAAGAAAGATGGCTGCTTCCTTGCTGTCCGGGGTCTGTGGAGCCATCTGAGGATAGGTCAGAAGGAACAGGTCCAGTAGAAGCATCTGTGACAGGAGATTGGAGCATCTAGAGGTTGTTTCTCTGGAGCTGCCCTGGGTGTAGTAAGAGCATGGATTTGACAAGATGCTAAAACACACACACACACACACACACACACACACACACGCACGCGCACACACACACACACTCACACACACACACTCACACGCACACGCACACACACACTATAGGTAGAGAATAAGATTAAGTACGTTTTGGAGAAAGAAATATTTTTTTCTTAAGATGTACATTTGAAACCCAGAGGATCCCACTGTCTGGAATAGGTAGTAAGTGGGAACTTTAGGCAGATGTACTTATCTGGAGTCTATTGGGTCCATAAGAGGTAGATCTGAGTGGGTTTCCTGTAGCTTATAAGTTTACAAAAACAGGCAGTGGTGGCGCACGCCTTTAGTCCCAGCACTTGGGAGGCAGAGGCAGGTGGATTTCTGAGTTCAAGGCCGGCCTGGGCTACAGAGTGAGTTCCAGGACAGCCAGGGCTACACAGAGAAACCCTGTCTAGAAAAAAATAAAAAGTTTACAAAACAGATAACATGTGTTAACAACATGAATAGTCTTTAAGATGAGCCTTTTGTGGAGCAGAAGGAACAAGAATTTGTGATTAAAAAGTTGGACTATATAGTGGAATGTTTTATTAGAGTCAGGCAAATTTATAGGAACTCAGATAATATTCGGACAGTGGCATAGCAAGACGAGGAAATAAGAAGCATTTAATCAATGGAAACCGAGTTTAGGTAAGGAATTAACTGATTACATCCATGAAAGCTTTTCTAGCTGTCACGCTACAGTTACCTTAGCCATCAGTGTAGTCAGAAGTCTGAGAAAGAATAAACAATAATCTACCAGTTATATATTATTTAAAAAAATGACAGAGTCTACTAGCCACCAGTTCTCTGTGGTCTCCATGGTCTCCATGGTAACTTGGGCAGCCTGTCTGGCTTTCAAGCGCAGAAGACACAGGGCTTTTTCTCTGTGGAATGGATACGTGTGACATGAGAAATGGTTTACCTTAATTTAGATAAATCATTTGACTCAGGGTATCTGTTGTTGTCCACTGTGTTTTTCAGTGATTATTGTATCACAATCCAGGTAGTGTCTTGAAGCTGTGTCCAAATCTTTTGAGACCTGATGGGGTTAAACTGTTAGGTTTCAGGAGATTCTGTCTGTCATAATCTTAAATATATTAGACTTCTGACAAGATTGAGGGCTATATAGATTGGTTATAACTGAAGAGAGCACACCAAGATTCAATGGAAATATTAAAAAAACCATCATCTATCAAGATAGGATAGGAATGAAATCTTAGTAACTTTGACAGGTTGTGTAAGTAGAGAAGCGGGGCTGAGGCAGGCAGTGGTTGCCTGTGTTTACTTTGACCTGGCGTGGGGGGCATGGGGTGGGACTTCCTACTGGCAGCTGGAAGCCTTGGCCCAGCGCTTCTGGCTGTTGGAGCCCCAGAAGGTGGGGAAAAGGAAGTGCCCAAAGTAGCATGTTCTGTATCCCAGCAACACGCATGCTCTTCTTGTGGTGCAGGGTGCTTGGTGCCACTAGCCTTTACTTTATAAGCCCCGGGCGGGGGGTGGGAGGGGGAGAGAAAGAGAAAGAGAGAGAGAGAGAGAGAGAGAGAGAGAGAGAGAGAGAGAGACAGAGAGACTGTCTGAGAGATACTCCCTCGCCTGGGAGCGAGCAGACAAGCCCTTCATTTGAGTGTGCAGGTGATGAGCAAGGGGAAGCAAGTCCCACAGACAGGGTCCCCTGCAGGACACAAGGGGCAGGGCCAGACCCATTTTTCAGGTGGTAAACCAGCTGAACCAGAGGCAGCCACGGTGGGAACAAGAGCCAGCAAATGAGGGGAGGGGGAGGGGGATGTCTACGCTATGGATCGCTAGAAAGTGCCAGTTTAGTGGCCATGTAGAGAGATATTGGTTTCTGTTTACTGTGAATTAGACCAAGACATCCCAGTAAGTAAGGACAAGGTGATGAAGACTGACCCATGGCTCAGACAAGTGGTGTCTGGGGGCTAGAGTCGGTGCTCCTGAGCCACAGAGAGCAGTTTATCCAGGCCTAGCCTGGGATTCTCAACCATGAGAAAGAATTGTCTTAAAAGGAGAGGGGAAAGTCTCAAGGAAGGGAAAGGATCCGAGAACGAGGGTCATGGCAGCACAGAGGTAGCTGCAAGCTCAATAAATCTTCCTTGGGACCATGAAGTTGGACTTTTACTCAGGGCAGCACAGGGGTAGCTCAGAGCTTAAGAACTCTTCTCTGGGACCAGGTGGATGAACATTTACTCTGACTAGTGGGGGATGGGGAATCATCAGTTATGGGTTAGGGAGCCTGGATCTCCATGTGGCAGCTGTGGTGGGATGCAAACCTGCAGAGTTTCTAAATCTGAGTCCTGGGTTTTGGCACCAATGATGTGTTTATAAAAAGATAAAGAGAAGGGGGTAGGGGGATGTGTTCTATCTGATGAATTTCATCTGCATGTGCTCTTGCCTGTTCCCAAGCTCGCCTGCGTTCTCTGGGAAGTAAATTATTAGTAAATCATATGTACATCATGGAAAGTCAAGCTACGAGATTGAATAATGTACTGGCACTCTTTAATGAAGGAGGAAGAGTTAGAGGTATAGGAACCCAGTCTGCTTTCTATTTGAAAAAGTTCACTCATTAAGAAAGGACCATGTACTCTGACAAGGCTGTTCACCCCAGCAGCTTCCCTTAGAGGAAGAACTGATGCTGGGTCAGGTGTCCCTGGAGGACGGGGACTTGGGGGTTTGGCTGTGGCCTTAGAGCACGTGTTAGGAGGGGTAAAGGTTGGTGCCAATGCAGGGTGATTCAAGCAACCTGCAGCTGGCACAGGAGGAGGGGAGGGGTCTGGAGAGGTTGAGCTAGTAGGCTCTGGGGTATCCTGGTGAGGACGAGAAACTGAGGCAGCAGTTTGGGTTTTCAGCTTCGTGGAAGCAGGTCTGCGGCAGAAGGGAGGTGGTTCATTAGCTGGATCGAGGGTTGTAGCATCATCTGGTGGAGGTTTCATGACTAAGAGAAGTTGGGTTGGGGAACAGGAGGAGCACATAGAGCGGTTGGAGCGAAGATAGACAAACGCTTGGACATAGGAAACCTCTTTCCATTTACCAGACCGCTGGCAGTATGTATGAAGATCCCTTAAAATAATTGGATCTAGTGTGCCATTAAGTGGCCATTTGGAGCCATTGTCTAGTGGGTACTGAATCCAGACCTTATTGCAGAGCTGTACTAGTTTTGATGCTCTCAAGTCGGGCATTAACTTCAGTGACTTGAGATTTTCCAGGAGACATCCCTGTGGGGTGCCTGGGGATATGTTCCAAGACAATTTAGCACCCACTGGGTGATGGGGGTGTTACTGAACTGTTTGTACCGGCGTCCCGAGAAGAGTTCAGTCACAGTTTATAAGTATATAGCCAGGCTAGATGTTCAGGTTGTCACATGAACATCCAGGGGCTATGGTAGTGAAGTCCCGGACTTGCCAGTGGTTCAACCTAGATCTAGGAATTTCTGAATGGCTGCAAGAGCCAGAGGGGTTATGAACCGCTTTTGAGAAGGGAAGTCACCCAAGGGTCTAAATCTTGTCTTGTAGGTCAGCTAGGAGGCTGGTCATAAGGACTGGGGCATTGAAATGCCAACCCCTTAGCTCCCCCAAAAAAGGCTGGCCAGGCCCTATTTGGGCATTTAGGATCCTTCCTGCTGGCCGGAGAAGCACCTTACCAATATGCCGGTGTGTGTTTGAGGTTTCTTTTTTTTTTTTTTTTTCAGTCTGGTAGCAGGAAACATGGAACTATATGGTTGGTGTGGACCTGTCCGGCTGAGTAACCCACGTGGCAGAGGCTAGCTCCACGTGGTGGACCATGGAAGCACAACTCACGTGGTAGAAGTCTGAGAGTCTCGCATCGGGTGGTGGTGGTCTGCAGCAGTGGTGGAAATCCATGAGGTGTGGCGGTGGCCACAGGTGGCATCGGATGCAGTCCACATGGTACGGCAGTTGCAGCAGGCAGTGGTGGCGGTGGTAGCAGCTGCAGTCCACATGGCGCAGTTATAGTCAGTCTCTCACGGTCACGCCAGCCAGCGGTGGTGTGACCACCTGGACTCTGTAGCTCTCCTGGGTAAGGATTTCCAGAGTCCCAGTGACATCACACATAGGCCACAGAGACCCACCCAGCTGTGCATGGCAACCACCATACATTCCCAGAATCCACTTGGCTCACCTCCCACCTTTACCTGCAAGTGACTGTCACTATCCAAATAAAAGGCAGACCCCTCTTGACTTCTCTCTTTCCCCCCTTTGTTGGACCTCCCGGCTCACAGTGCCTCCTCCGCCACCGCCACTGCTACCACCGCTGCATCATGAGCCGCACAGCCTCTTGTGCTTGGGGGCTGTGCTGCAGTGTGTGATCGTGATCGGAGTGGCGTGCTAGAGCTGGGGCCATCTCCATGGTGACGGCCCTCCGCACCTTCTCTGGGGGCGAGGCAGGACCTGAGGCAGCCTGTCCACGGGGGCCCAGGTTTCGAGCTGGCAATGGCACAGGGAGGAGAGCGTCCCAGCTTCCTCTTTAGAGGAACAGGGGCCACTGATGGCCGTGGGGCGCACCTCCCTGGCCTACGGAGGGGAGCACTGCATGCAGCTTGGGGCTGCCCCAGCCATAGTGGTAGGGTGCAGGGGCCCCAGGTTCTCAGCAGTGACTGCAGCAGCTCTGGGCCAGGGCTCAGAACTGGACCCCGATGGCACAGCACTGGGAGTATCCCAAGGGCGAGAGGGTGGGGTCCCAGGAAGTGGTAGTGTTGGGCCCCATTCTGACTCTGGTTTGGGCCTTGGGGACAAACCCGAGCTTGGCTCGAGTTCTGAGACCTGCCTCAGTCACTTCCACATAGGAGTGACTCAGAAAGACCTGTTTGGCCCTCCCTCTACCCTGCCATTGCTGACATGGAGCTATGCCACTGGCCCTGTCAGTCACCCCTTCCCCTTCCCCTCCTCTTACGTCATTTCTCCCCACACCTAAGTGCCCACCCCCTTTGCCTTCTCTATCTAAGCGAGAGAGATTGCTACAATAAAGTTGAGCTCCTGCTTCGACAAGACTCCTGGCCTGGTGTGTTCCTTTTTGGCCGCTGACACTCGCCATCCCGCTCAGCCCCAGAAAGACTTGGCTGGACCTGTTCTCTCCTCTTGCCTGGACCTGCGGTGGGGGAGCCGACACCCCCTCCTCTTCATCGTCACCTTCACCCTCTTCCCCTACAATAAACTTCTGTCACATGGAACTGCTTTAACCTGGTGTGGTCTGTCTGGATGAGAGCCATGATTCTAACACATCATCAATATCAAGAGGCCTGATGTTTTAATTTTGGGAAATATGGACATTTGAAACAAAATTGTGAACAAGGTATCTCTAAGAGCAATGGGTTTTTTTTTCTAAATGTTTACCAGGAAGAAGACCTAGGCTTCCAGGGGTGTGCCGTGATGTGGCAAAGGTTGCCACTGGCTGAATGAGTGTAGGTCCAAGAGATTTATCCCAGATAATTTCTAACAATTGAGAAACAAGCTTGAGGGCTTGGCTTGAGGCCTGGCGGCAAAAAGTACACACTGTTTCCCACTTGTCAGCTAGGAAATAACAAGCAGGCAGGAAAGCCTCAGCTAAGTAATGCATGCTAACGTAGGCAGTGCTGTTCTAGATTTGGCCACAGATAAACATCTTACCCTATCTCCAAATCCTAATGTTATAAAATAATGACTTGAGTTTATGATCCTTTGCTCTCAGGGACAGTAGGAATGATCTTGGGAAGGAGCAGTTTGACTTCACAAGGATTTATTCTGTATCCAGGAATTATAGATGAAGATTTCAAAGGAGAAATTAAAATAATGGCTTATGTAAAAAGAGAGATGTAATGTAACACAGGTGATGGGGTTGCTCAGCTGCTGCTGCTTCCCTATATCAGAGGCAATGCTGCTCCAGTAGAGAGAACAGGAGGGTTTGGATGTACTAGAAAATGTGTGTTCTGGAAAATAATTGTTAAAGATCAGAGGCCAAAACTAAAGTTGCAAGTGAACATTAAAATAGGTCTGGTGGATACAGGAGCTGGTGTAACTAGTATCTCACAAAAAATCTTGGAATTCAGAATGGCTACTTAAAAAGGTTGATACCCAGTTTCTAGGGATCAGAAAGATATCTCAGATGAAACAAAGCATGCAATGACTTAAATGTGTAGGACCAGAGGGTCAAATAGGAAAGTTAAGGCCTTATGTGGCTGATATAGCCATTACCTTACGGGGATGATTACAGCAGTGGAGAACTCAAATATTTCCTTAATATCAAGGACAATCCCCAAAGTAAGGGGTGAGATAGAAGATGCTTCTGGGGAAGGTATCAAAAAATGTCACCTATGCAGGTTGTCCCAAAACAGGGCAGATTATTCTGAATACCACATGCTGCATGCCCAAGTGAGAGCTGTAAGCCAAAGGTTCTCAGAACTGGGAGTGGAGATAAAGAGACATCCAGAACACTAGATGCTAGAAGATATGAGAGTCTAGGACTATAAAGGTTCAAGAGGCAGTATCCAAATTACAGGAAAGAGAAACATCACTGTTAGGTCTTCATCACAGTTGTGCATATGCTACTGGGAGAAGAATGGAAAGATCACATCAGACACCTGAGAACTCTGGAGAAGACATTGGAAAGAATGGAGAAGCAGTTTCAAAACTGCATAATTAGTAGCTAAAACAAATGGCTATGTGGTAGGATTTATTTTGTATGCCTTTCCCTTTAAAGGACTCTATGCCCTTTGTCAATCGCCTTGTGGAATTCTGGGAGCAGGAGAGCTAGGAGGAGGATTCAGGAGGTTTCAGGAGACAGAAGACTAGGGTCGGAGAACAGAGAGAGAAAAGAAGACAGTTGGTGACAGTTGAGGTGGAGGAAGCTGAATTGAACCAGAGAAGATATTGTTAGACTGGAGAAGAGCCCATGAATTACCCATGAAGAAAGTAAAACGAGGAAAAGTAACACAAAACCTACATATCACCAATTGTCATTTAGTCACCGGGTTTCCTCAAAAATGAGAATATTTTAAATGCTATAGTGACTTAGATTCAGTAAAACAAATATAAAAATGGAGCTATATTAGCTATATTGGGTCATTTTCTGCAGGAGAAAGATGGATACTCTTGCAACCATTTCAAGGAACTGCTTTGTGACCGGAAGCTCCTCAGAGTCACCTCAGCAGAGTGGATCATGGTTTTGCATGTGAAACCATTAGAATCTTACTTTTGAGACAAGGCGTCTGTGTGCATCTTGGCATGGGAATTCCCACAGGAGTGACACTCTTATCTCAACCCCAGGGAGATGGGATTAGATCTTCACCACTACATCTAAGCCACCTTGAGGGTTTTGTTGATAGGATTTCATTTTACTGGTTCATGAGGTTATAATGTTCAGTCATGAGAGAAAGGCAACATCTCTGTAAGGAGCGCTTGTCCCTAGAAGAAAAGCGGCTTAGCTTTTCTCTTGATGGCTTTGGTTTGTGATGTATACACAGAGACTTGAAAGTATCAAAGCAGCCATTCTTGTGACTTTCTACCTTCCCCAGATGATGTAACAACTCATCTTTTGCATATGTTGTAGTGTTTACTTTTGGTTTTCAAAGACGGGATGTATACAGAAGCAAGTCATATTAGCATTTCCCCCTCTCTTGCTGTGGTAAAAACCTTTCAAATGCAACTGATAAATGAGAGCTTCTATTTGGGTTGCACGTGACAGTCTCTCATTCTGTGAAACCAAGGCAGGACCTGGAGGCAGGAGCCGAAGTAAAAGAAGGATCTCTGCTTGCTGTCTTGCTCCCTGTGGCTAGTCAGTTGGACTCTATCCTTTTCAAAGACTTTATTTATTTTCAGTTAAAATATACTTAAATCCTTTATCCCTCCTACTCTTTCCATCTACTCAAAAATTTACCTCCCCTTTTACTTTGCTCTTGCTCTTTACTCATGTATAGACATAAATACATGTATGTGTATATAGACATATATACATGTATGTGCATATATACATATATACATGTGTGTATATATAGACATATATACATGTATGTGTATATAGACATATATATGTAAATATACAATACATACATATTATGAAAAATATGTAAATAAAGCCTGCTGGGCCCATTTAGTGTTGCTTGCATGTATATGCTTTTAGAGCTAACTCAAACATTGGATATTGGATAACCAATTAGGGAGTTCAATTCTAGGGAAGACTGATTCCCCGTCTCTCCACAGTCCTTGAACACTGGAGCATTTCATCTAGCTCTCTTATACAACCCAGAACAGTACTGCCCAGGGTTAGTGCTGTTCAATGTGTAGTGCTTTCCCACATCGCCCATCAAGGACATGTCCCCACAGACTTGACCACAGGCTAATGTAATGAAGGCAATTAAAAACAAATCCCCTTCACTCTAACTTGTATTAAATTGAAAAAAAAAAAAAAACAAAAACAAAAAACCCAAAACTGAATGAATTTTAGCATTCAAAATCTATTAGCTTACAAATTTGGGGAAGAAAGACTTATCATATAAGGTTCTAAGGTCTCAGAACATCTTTGTCTTCCTGGGAGCCCAGTTCCGGATTGTTGACTATGAAGTGGACCAGGAGACAGAGATCCCTACAGGAAGCAGGCATAGATAACGCACTGCCAGGAAATATCCCCATGGGTGTACATCCTCCTCCTAGCCTCTATCTTCCAATACTGCCAGAAGCTCCTAAAATGGTGTCCCTGTTTGAGGGCTAAGATTCACCATCCAGATAGACCCTACGGGAAATCTCATATTCAAATGTCAGGACTTCAAATCATAAAGAGGGATCTGTGGCTTTCCCTTATCCCTTCTTCAAATATACATTCCAAAAGAGGTGAGTTTAAATAAACAGCACAGGAAGATAAGTATGATCCTGACCTTTAAAGAAAAATGAAAACATTATATCTTGTAAATTGTTAAAGACAAAAAATGAATGACTCTGAGGACAAAGCAGTGCAGGGTTCACCAGAAACTCACCAAAAGAGCCAAATATCTGGCCTCCTTATTAAAGGGATTGCTCATCACAGCAACTTCATCCTATCTGCTTTAATTTTGCCTTTGAATGCCCTGTCACCTTCATGTTCTGTCACAGATGGTTCAGTGGGACCTTCAGCCATTATCTCTGTTCTGAATTACTGCAGAAAGAACTTACAGAAGCTATGGAGTAGGTTATGGAACGTTCAGACAACTTTGAAGATGAACAAAAACACTCATCAACTTATTCTGGCTTTGCACCACTAGGTTTTGACCTTGTAGGTAGTGTATCTCCATAGTAACCTTGCATACCCATTGTAGGCAGCTGTCTACAAATATTAGAATTAATATCACTTAAGGGTTTCCAGAATTTATAATGGTTGTTTTATAATGCTTAGGTGTAACATTTGAAAATACTCTGAAATACCCTGAAACTGCTGATATTGAATATCAAGGTAGAGAGAAGATTCTATGGGTGTCTCAGTTTCTCCTGCCCAAAAGCAAATTGAATTGAGTGCAGGCAGATTGATTTTCAGGAAAATTGTAAGTTCAAAAGAGTGAGAGGGGACAAGGAGAGAGCAAGATCGACTAGCAATTCTAATGGCCCCAGGGTACAAAGAATGAGGACCTCTGCATCATACCATCAGCTTTGGGGTTCATTGGCAGATTTGGGGTTCATTGGCAGATGTCAGCTCACTCTCTCTCTCTCTCTCTCTCTCTGGTACAACAGCCTTATTTTTTGCTGATGCATGTGCACTCCAGAGATCTGTGTCCATATTCACATTACACTGAGGTAATACATAGCTGTGACCCTTCAGGGTGCAACTGTGTCCTGCAATATCAAGCTTCTCTTACAATTCAGAATCGAGGAGGGGAACACTCACTCAAGTGTCCCATCTTTACAGCATGGGCTCAGAACAAAAGAGCAGTCACTGATCTGCAGATGTCTGAAGAATTCCCAGCTACACTGAGGAATTCTGTCCTGGGTATCTGCTTGCCAGAACTCAGAGAATCATGTGACACCATGTAAGCAACATCAAGGACAAGTGATCATGCAAAGTAGGTTCAAACAATATAAAACCTCATTACATAAAATTATCATGAACACAAATGTAAGATTTATGATAAACAGAAAATTAAATTCAAAATTTCTTATCTAAATGTATTATTTTATACTTGGCAATATTGACACTAAGTATCATTAAATCCATATTAATTGTGCATGTAGGATAGGAGAATATAAATATTAATGATAAAAATATATAATTTCAGCTCAATATGTACAAAGAAAACACATTTTAAATAAAGAATTTTTTTTTTGGTTTTTTGAGACAAGGTTTCTTTGTCCTGGCTGTCCTGGAACTCACTCTGTAGACCAGGCTGGCCTCGAACTCAGAAATCTGCCTGTCTCTGCCTCCCAAGTGCTGGGATTAAAGGCGTGCGCCACCACTGCCCGGCAAGAACTTCCAATTGATTACTTTTCTTTTAGAAGAAACAGTCAATAAAGCATTCAAAAGGCTGAGGCTTATATTTAAGGACTCCTGGGTAGAAAATAGACATTTAGCATGATCTTTTTAGTTCTAGGCAATAATGTATCTTGAAATGTCTGACACTTAATACTCCTGACTTGACCCAGACCTGGGTTACATTGTCAGAGTTCAACAATACTGTGAAACTCCTGTACTGCCCCAAATTGGGCAACTCTCCTGACTTGCTGCAGGCGCTGGAACTGACATATACATATAAAAACATACATAAGAACAGCAAAATTACAAAAGAAAAAGGGAAAAAATTGAAAGATCCAACATTGATCTCACTCACAAATAAACTCTTATAAGCAGCATGCTTGTGAGCATATTTTGTTGTGTGTGTTGAATAGTTTCTAACATGTGGGGGCGTATATATCTTGTAGAGTGCTTCAGATGGGGCTCTTTCTTGCTCCAGGTTAGCACTGCATAGAGGAGGGTGGGGCATCACCCACTTTTTACAGCCCAGAACCTGTTTCAAAGCTCTTCCACCCACCCAGCCTGAAGTCCTTGGCCACACCCATGAAAGACTGCAGAGCAGCCTCAGCATCCAGGTGGGTGAGGGCTACAGCAAGTGCTTATGCAGGATTTCTCACACTATCTTCTTTCTGAACAGAGGCACATGCTTTAGAGAGAAGGTGACAGGTTGGCCTCTAGAAATATTATGTGCATATTTACAGATAAATATTACACAATTGCTCCCATTTAGCTGTGGAATAATCTCCTCTGTTGTCATGCTGTGTTGTAGAAAATATTTAATCTCAAATTGGTGTTTCTACCCTGCCTCTGTTCAGTTCCCAGACAAAAGACTCACAACTTTTATATTTATAATAAGCCTTAATCAGCAGTAAAGCTGGGTAGATATCTATCTTCTAAGTTAGTATCTACTTCTCCACAAATAACCCAGAGTTAAACTAGCTATATTCCATATGGGCTGCTCTTAACTTCAACTGGCCAGCCCTCATGGCCGTGACTCACCTAATCATAGTGTCTTTTCCCCTCTCTATCTTCTTTTCCCTCCCCCTCACCCTCCTTCTCCTCCTCCTCCTTTTCCTCCTCCTCCTCCTCCTTTTCTGCCTCCTCC